>SCLG01000170.1:219288-277284 GCA_004367875.1 Oikopleura albicans | reverse complement strand
AAATTTCTTTTGGATATTTTTTTTGGGAAAACGTAGAAAAACCTGAAAGACCATATCTCCAGAAAAAATATCGTTTTCTACTACGGCCAAAGAAACGAATGTCACCTGGTCGAAATAATCTCAGTATTTAACAGTTATTTTTTAGCAGTTGTAAAATATATTCAAAAATTGGGCCTAGAAAGTACTAAGAAAATAAATTCCACGGGCGGCTCCCCAACTTTCACGTCGTCAATTTCCTAACCGCAACTTTCAATCGGCGCACATAAAAAAAAACGTTATGGAAAACGGGAGTCCTTATTCTACGGTTTTGTAATTTTACGCATTCCCGTACCAGTTATTGGTTCGCTCCAACACACATGCTTTCGTTTCATTTACTTTCTCTTTTTTTTGGATCGGTTCTATTATTTTTTCTCAAAACTTGAAAAGAACTTTCGAAGTTTGAATATATGGCTGGTATAAATTGGTCTAACCGTCGCACCAGTGCGTCGGGCAAAAACCGCAAATTTTTTGGCACTGCGGTTGAAGTCAACACTTTTTTTCGGGTATAACGCCGCTTTTAAATCGTATTTTTATACGTAATGAAATTTATAGAGAAATTACACAGCCGATTTTTGTTTTATATCAAAAACGGCGTCATTTAATTGAAAACATAAACATTTACGTGGCACATATCACGGATTTTGGCCACAAAAAGTTCATATATTTTCTAGAATAATTAGATGTTGTTTTCAAAATAAATTATTTTGGGACTTTTATGGGATTTTCGTTGCATGAAAAATTTCAAAATTAGATGCATTGATCGGTTATCCGTCATTATTTATTACGAAGTTTTTTAGCAATACAGTCGTTACTTTCATAAGGGCCATTTACAATTCTCGAAAAAATCGAGCGTCAAATGATAAACAGCCGTTGGGGGAAGTAAGGGATGTATTCCATTTTGTAAGCATTTGGCGGAATTGCAAAATTTTATATTGTTCACGGGTCTACAAAAAAGGACATTTCTAAAATATTCTAGATTTTTTTTTGTTGGTTACTTTATGCTTTATCCAGAAATTGAATAAAAAATGTGTCAATTTTGGAAATATCTTTGGGCAATTTCCAATTCACTACTGCGGTTACGAAAAAACTAAGCGGTTTCCGACGTGAAACTTGTGTGGATCCAAATTTAATTTACCTTCTATGCGCATTTTTCTTTTTCAAAACACAAACAAAACAAAAAGAAAAAGAAAACTGAAAATAAATACGAAATCAAGTCGCTGAATATTCACTACTTTAGTTTTCACATTGGAAAGTAAAAAAAAATGGGGGACCGACTACGTAAATCCCGCAGCCGTCTGCGGTGATCCAACAATCGCATTGGCTCATTATCAAAAAAAAATTCCCTTTTTTGATCATTGATTTGTCAAAAAAAAAAATGTTTACGATTTTGTTCGTGCGACACAATCATGGAGTATAATCCGGGATCTGCATAGCGATATGCAACAAACTGGTTCTCATCAGTCATATTCTTACAAGTCATCCTGTTTGGCAGTTACTTTTTGGCGTATTTTTTCTGAGTACGGTTATAACTAAACAAAGTGCCTGTCAGATCGAATTTAACTGAACACGAGGACTGATTTTATGTTTCGCGAAATTTCGTCTTAGTGTTTGTTTTCAATTACAGGGCAAAATGGCCCATTTTTTTCCTTGTGGGTTAAATAAAAAAAAAACTTTTTTTCGCATTACGCTCGCAAACCTTCTGTAGTGCGACTGTAAGATTAACAAAAGCGATTCAAAACTTATAATCACTAAAAAGTTAACCCCTATTTAAAAAAACGACCAAAAACCTTATTTTTTTTTGTTCCAGGGATTCCAAGGGGCCTCATGAGCACGTGGTTAATTTTTTCAGGAAAAACATTTTTGAGTAATTTTCACGTATGATCTTCATGTACATTCCAGTCAGTTACAATTTTTAGATCCATCGAAAATTCAAAAAAGAAAAAAATTCGCGAATACCATCGTCATTTTCTTACAGCTAATCCAGGTAATTTCGAGAACCTGGTTTTTTTCTGAGTACGGTTATAACCAAACAAATTAGTTTCCAGATCGAACTTTCAACATAGTGAACACACGGGTGGGTTACTCTGTTTTGTGTTTGTTTAACAACCCCCCGAAATATATGAAAGAAAAGGTAATTAACCCGCAGAGATTCCAACACCTTTTTTCAATTAAAGTCTTACCTAAGCAATCGGTGTAGTCTTCATTATGCTCGTAACCCTCGGAGCACACGCAGCGCGGACTCGGCTTGTTCCATTCACCCGAAGGGCTGCAAATCATCTCGGGTGCTGAAAAAATATGTTTTGTTATGTTTATTATACATGGGCGCCAAGTAAGGGTAGGTTTCACTTCGAAAAACAATTTCGATACCAAGTTAGGTTACTCTTAGTAAAGGTAGTTAAACTTTTTGTTCTTTATTTCATGTGTTTCTATATTATGTACACTAGACAGAGGGTCGCCAAATAAGGGTCGCTTTTTCAAACACGAAACCGACCCTTATTTAGCGACCCCCTTTATAACTATTTTGACAATTTAAGGATGGTCATGACTCACCAAGTAGGGTCATGCCTATCCTTAAAATAGATTATTTCCAATTTAAATAGATTTTTAATAAAAATAATGGCATTTACAAGTCACCCTCATCTCTAAGTAGGTAAAAAGTGTCCAGAGTGACGACGCCAAGTAAGGGTAGGTTTCAAAATACACGAAACCTACCGTTATTTGGCGCTCTCCTTTATAATTTTATCTACAAAATAACGGGAGAAAAACTTATATTTTTGAACATTTTTTTTTGTAAACTTAATGGATTATGCTTTGTGAAGTATTTTATAATCTAAAATAAGACCATTAAGAGTGGTAACCACCCTAATTTTCTAATTTAGGACGGTCTAGCATTTTGTCCATTTCTCTTGAATTACGGTACCAATCAGTTTCAAATTTTGTGTGCGTATGTAGATATGCCCTAGAAAGTAAATTCTGTGTGTTTCNCTTTTTTCAATTAAAGTCTTACCTAAGCAATCGGTGTAGTCTTCATTATGCTCGTAACCCTCGGAGCACACGCAGCGCGGACTCGGCTTGTTCCATTCACCCGAAGGGCTGCAAATCATCTCGGGTGCTGAAAACATGTGTTTTGTTATGTTTATTATACATGGGCGCCAAGTAAGGGTAGGTTTCACTTCGAAAAACAATTTCGATACCAAGTTAGGTTACTCTTAGTAAAGGTAGTTAAACTTTTTGTTCTTTATTTCATGTGTTTTTATATTATATAGACTATACAGGGGTCGCCAAATAAGGGTCGCTTTTCCAAAAAACGAAGCCGACCTCTAATTAACGACCCCCTGTATAACTATTTTTGGAATTTAAATAGATTTTTAAATAATGGCATTTACAAGTCAACCTTATCTTTAAGTAGGTAAAAAGTGTCCAGAGTGACGACGCTAAGTAAGGGTAGGTTTCAAAACAAAAGAAACCTACCGTTATTTGGCGCTGCTGTATATAATTTTATCAACAAAATAACGCGAGAAAAATTTATAACTCAATGGATTATGTTTTGTGGAGTATTTTATAATCTTAAATAAGACCGTTAAAATGTATAACTTTTACAAAATTATTAACATTATTTTTTTTTATCTTAAAAATTATTTCAATTCAACATACAAGAAAAATAATGCACCAGGTGACTAACCGGTGATTATAAGCGCAATTGAATAAGACCGGAATTATAAAGCGTAAGAATCAAGTACTGATAAAGCTAATCTGGCAGCGACACGTACACCCAAGAAAGATACCCTGTTTATTTTACCATCTTCTAAAATTGCTACACTGCTAGACACAGATTTTCGAGCTTGATTGAGGCAGGCGATAATTAAAATAAATGTTTTTGAATTTATCAAAAACACCAAATTTTTCTTTTCGGTGTCTTTTAACCGTTGTGTCGCGAGGGGGACGGTTATCAGTGACAAGTGGTGATGTCATGGCAGTATTGGAGATTTGAGCAAAATCAAAAAAAAGTACTCAACCTTTTTTGACAAAATAAAAGTAACAGAGTTGAGTATTTTGAAGTGGAAAGGAATAACAGGTTATGCCTCGGTGCATGTCAGACGCTTAAAAAAGTTGCTCACTTTGATGGTCATTGTTTGACTTTGATATTATGCAACGGTCCCATTTTTCTTTTTTTGGAAAAAACTCGGGTACTTCACTGGTACTCAATAATCAAAAAAGGCTTGATAATTCGCATCATGATTTGTAAGCTGCGGTTCTGGGTAACAAGTGAGAGAAAACGAAATGGTATTAACGGTACCGGATCATTTTTAAGGTCAAATAAAACCTGAAAATCAAAAATCATATTAAAAATACTGAAATAATGCATAAACACATAGATCTCTCTGTTAAAAAATGCTAGTCAATTTAATCCTGGATTGTGATTGGCTGACTGAAAAAATCCATGCTAACGTTAGAACGAACGATCAGTATTCTATTTCCAAGGACCATAATGAGCTGTAATATCTATGCCAACGAGGAAAATACGGCCCTAAGTAATAATCATACGTTAGTCATACTATATAATTATAATTCAATTTTTTTAATTACTTTTTTCGCATTTTTATGTAGTGTCAAAAAATAACCGCCTCTTTTTTGTTGGAAAGTGGAAAAATCTAATTTGAATTTTATTCAACAGTTATACAAGTGTTTCGACGTTATTGTCAAAATATCAAAAAAGAAATGAAAAAAAAAAACGAACATAGAAATGGCGTCTGGCATGTTGGAGAGCGGGAGTTAAAGAAATAGCACCAAAAAGTACATGAAAAAAAGAACAAAGAGAAAATGTTAGACGGTTGCTACTTTCCACGAATAATTACTTTGATTTAGAATTCGAAGTCCTTTTTTGTGTAAAATTAGAGGCACCTGAGTTACAACTCAATATCAATTTGACCAAAAATACACAACCTGCGCAACTAAACACTTGCAAAAACATATATTTAAAATAATAGCTTTATTTTTACAATTTGAGTTTCAATTTTCAAGTTTGACTATTTTTGGTTGATAAAAAAGTTGATTAATTGTTCAAAAAAGATTGCCAGGATTTTCAGATTTTTATTTTTCAATAAATATTTACCCTCGTTCAGTTTTTCATGCGTTTTTACATATTCAGATTTCAACGATTAAACCTGTCACAAGCCGGTTAAAACTGGGTTGAATTTTTCAACGCATCAAGCGGCTGTTCTATCGTAAAATTGACCATAACCGGCTTACCATCCGCTAGATGGAGCTCATTTATCATGCAATTTCTTAGGGACTGTTTTTTTTATGAAAGACTACTAAAAATCCCTTTCCTAAAATTGGTCGGAAACTTTTTCACTCATTCTATTTAAACTTTAGTTGAATATTGATGGAAAATTCTTCGTAAATAATTAAACTCCAAAAAAACATAATCCAATTAGGCCATATATTTAGGCTAAATAAAAATAAATTTAGCGCGTCGATTTAATCTAATCAGATATATGGGTCTTACCTTGATTCGCAATAATTGGTATGGAGTTTTGAATACACTTTCCACGCTGGCGTTGATCAACATTCGTCGTTGGCAGGGGGTTAAACTCAGCAAGTCCCGAGACGGTCGACGCACAGTAGTGGTAATAAATCCGCGTATGTAGAACTTCGGAACAGCTACCAAAATCCTACGTAATAAACAAGATAATGGAAAACTGATATCAATGGATTATCGTTCCAGATTTTAATTTTCTGTCTGTTTTTTTTTTTGACTTTTTTCTTGACTTTTTTTTGGCTGTTGAGATTACTATCGCGTTTTCATTTACATGTTCTATTATACACCCAGTCAGGTTTCAAAAAGGAAAGAAAAAAAGTTTCTGTAAACAGTCGCAATGACGTATTGTATTTACCAAAAAAACGTCAATCTTATTTAATCTTAACCTCGAATCTTTATGTTTATTTTTTGGAAAACGTTCATGTTGATCGTAATTGTGACAATCGAGCTCAAGGTGAACGATCCAGATATATAAAAACAGTGATAAAAAAGAAAACCAAGAAACGGTTTTTCATCATATTTTATCAATTTTTATCATTTTCAACCACGTTGTGTCCATTCTCATCAGTTTCATCAATATTCAAACATTTGCATCACGTTTTACATGATTCAAATCGTATGGATTTTTCCAGTTTTAAAATCACTTTATTATCAATTGTAAGCATAAAAAAAGTTTAAACTAGTTTTTATCATGTTTTTTTTTATCACATTTCATCACGTGTTATGTTGAGCTCTACTATTTTTGACCGGACTATTTTTGAGCGGGTTATTACAAATATTTATTATGTCGCACAGGGGTTAAAACAAAAACACTAAAAAAAGCTTACATGGTACTATAGAATTGTTATTACAATTTAAAGTTAAAATTCTAGGTCCGTGAGACAGATCGACCAAATGAACGGTGCCTAGTTAATAGACAAATAAAGCGAGATGAGATTATTTCTAGTGGCTAGCTATAGATGATACTTCAAGTGATATAAATGTTTTTATTCCATCAAAAAAAAAAGAACTTAATTTTCATTTCAAGCGCTGTAAAAATCATCTTGAACAGTTGCGGGACCAAAGACCGAACCGAAAAAAAAGAACCAAAAGCGCTTACTCCGAGTTAAATAAATAAATGGTACTTGACTGCGGGTGCCGATCATGCCAATGTATAAAAAAGCCAAAGAAAACCTTTCAAGATAAAAATCACGATCCCAGGATGAGCCAAAATAATATTTTAAAAGGGAAATCATTGAATAAACTTTCACTTCAAGTCGTCATACTCTTAATGATATGAGTTATGAGAAAAAAAAGCGACCGAAAATTTTTTTTTTTCGAGACGGGAAATGAAAACATAAATTAAACGCACTTTGTTCTTGGTGAAAATTCGATAAAAAATTACAATATTTAAATTCGAAAATGATATGATCGGTTCCGCAATCGGCTTGGGAATCAATTTTGTTACGTTTTGTTTTTCAGTTCCAAAAATGGTTGCATAATTTCATTTAAATTCTACATTTATGAAAGTACCATTTTTCTATGGTATATCGTTTTTAATTGGCGCCCGCTCTATGAGTGAGCAATTATTACGAATTAAGGTAAAAGGGAACCCGCTTTGCGGGTAATTAAATATAACAAATAGCGTAAAAATATTCCAAATTGGCCCGTAACAAAGCAATCATTTATTACTAATATAGTTTATAAACAAATTATTTAAAGTATTAAATATGAGACGCTTGTGCCGTACGGCACATTTGGTGCCCAATAGTAATAATGTACCTCTAGTCAGTCGGTTTTTGCATAACACAATTTATGAATATCTTGCTTTTCTGCTAAATACTATGAAATACTTAGATAAGATATTTTCAAAATTAAAACATTTCTTTATCAAAGCCACAAAAGTTTCACGTTATCAATGTACCACAAATAAACCGAACATACAATTTCCACTGACTAAAGTTTAAAGATTTGACATTTATAATTTTTTTATGTAGCTCACAAGATACCAATTGAATTGTACACATTATGGGTTTTTGTCTTGGAAAATTCACCAAATTTATGGGTACACATATGGACCAATTATATGATATGACCCAATTATAGTACCAAATCTTGGTGAAAAATGTGACAAAGTATACTTAAAAGTGCACTACTGCTGTATGAAGAGTTATTCATATTCATGTAATTTGGGTGCGTTTATCTCAATTCAAAAGTGCTCAAACTTTGTTTATAAAACTTTATCCTTTTAACTTTAATCATTTTCATCAACTTACATCAAACTTAATCAATTTATAAATATTTTTTTAATCCACTAATTCACGTTTACCCATTTTTTGACCAAATGTTCTGATTTCAATTCATTCCAAAACTTTTTTCGAATGCCGAAAAATAATGAATTCTTATTTTTAAAAATTGACCCAAAATTATGTGGAAAAGTGTGATCAAATTTGGAAACAAAAGAAAACTAACTAATCTGTAATTTGAAAGTGATTTGGCTTTGTTCATCTCAATTCAAAAGTACCCAAAAAAGCGTTACCGCAGCAGGGATCATCCCGATATTGTTGGTTTTGTCATACGGAATACACGAAATTAAACCAGCAAAAAAAAAGGGCAAGAACAAAAGAGTTAATTTGTATTTCAACGGACGCGAGATTACGCACCATAATTTATGGTCCATAAAACCAAGATTAAAAAATGTGGCCTTTTGATTCTTACATCATCTCCGACTCAGTCGTTTGAAAATATTTGAAACGAGCAGTAAACAGTGTTTCAAACTGATAGCTTATGTTAAAACATTTTCCAGCGGTTTTGGCGCTTTTGTTTTTGTGTAAAGTCTGAGAGGAAAAAATGAATCACCTAGGGCTGTATATGATTAAAGAACAAACCGGAATACAATAAATACTAGGAGACTCAAGGAAAACACTCATTTTTTTCCATCACCACGGATACAAGTGTTTTTTCTAAGTTTATTTAAATGACTGTTTTTTGACCAAAAAAGTTAGATCAAGATGTTTGTCACAATCATGTAAACAATTCGTATACCGTTTTAGACCCAGTTAAACTTTCCAAAAATGTATTTGTATCATTACGGGAGAACTAGTTAAAAAATCGCCATCAAAATGTATCGTTTTTGGAATTATTATTCCATGCCGTTCATTGAGAATATGGATGACTCGTAAAAAAGTATTCAACCACGCTATTTTAAATCAACAGTGTTGTTAGTGGCATGGAATTCAGTTACAGACCAAACCAAAAGACCCGTCCGTTCAGGTAATAATTCAACTAACTACGGCGCGTCCATTTTAATTCCAAACTCCCTGGCAGTGACTGTCGGTAAGTTAAAATCAATACAGCTAAACTGTTTCAAAAAATGGAATTCTCTTTGGGTCCAAAAACTGTACAACAAATCTAGATGTTTAATTACTATGAACAAAACCCAAAAATCAACTTATTCTCGATATCGATATCTCATATTTTTCATTTTTTTGCGCGTCTAAAAAATTTCTTTATCGCCCATTTTTCTCGTCCGTTCCAGCCGGTAAATTGCCGGGTATGGCGCGCGATTACAAGTCTTGATAACAAATAGCGAAAAATGTGGAAATCCACTTGTTTTTCGAGTAAAAATCACAGTCAAAATTTAATCTCATATATTAATGGTGGTGGTGATATAATTGGTACGTTGGTGGAATGGGAGCCTCCTTTCATACCGCTTACAGGACCCCCCACTTGCCCCTTGATGTTGAAAAAGCGAAAGATTTCGATAAGAAAGTTTCTGTCTTTCTCTAAAAAATGCTAAATTGACTTCGTAAAACTTTGGTAGAGATTTTGAAAAATTGCCAACATTTTGATTTCGCTAAAGATTCTTTAGCCTCGAATCTTCCAAAAACTAGAATCTAGAGCCTAGAGTTTCCCAAAATTCTTAAAACACGGGAAATATAATCAAAATCCCGGAAAATATAAAAAATATCAGAAAAAAAATCTTGTAAAAACCAGAATCTTGGATAAATACATAAATTTTACTGAATAATTGTTAAGTTCTAACATTTTTTTCGAAATCGTAAAAAAAACTCCGAAATGTGTAACCCCTGTATAAATGTATGACATATGTTGCAATTTTGATGCGCACGATTTTTTAACTAGTAAATCAACACAGTGTTGATGCCCGAGAAAATTAATCAGCGTTGAGGCTAAAAATATTCGAAATTATAAAGTTGCTAAACTGCAAAAAAAGACTGGTACTTTAATAGGCACGTTGGCGCAATGAATGTTTCTTCCATAAGCGTTTATAGGACCCCTCAGTTGGCCTCTTGACGATGTCGAAAAAGCGAAAGATGGCGATAAGAGCGCCCTGTCTGTCAAAAAAAAAAAAATTGCAAAAACCGATTGACAAGTAGGTGTCAGTTAGTAAGAGGGTGGGTGTATATGTAAAAAAAATCACCAACATTGCAAAACGATTACCATTTTCGCTTGTTTCTTTTACGGGTCCCTAATCTTGGCTACACACTGAAAAAAAGAACGGTTCTAGTACCGTGGCCCCCAAAAAACGTGATACGTTATATATTTTTTTATCATATGGTTGAAAGCGCCACACTTGTGTATACAAATGTCGTTATTATCGTAGCAGGGTGATCACATGGCAACGAATACACCTCTTTTTTCTTACTTTAGAATATTTTTGGCTACTTGTGTGAAATTGAACGGTCAAAAAGGGTTTGTTATATAAATAGGCCAATTTATTCTTTTAGATGTACCGAAGTGCAACATTTTACGAATCTGAGGGAAAACTTTTTTTGTCTAAACATAACGAACAAAAACTACATATTTAACAAAACTTATATATAGTGTGAAATTTTAGAACGTGCTCTTTAAAACAAGAACTATTCTTTGGTATTGTAAAGATTTTGTTGTTCACCGCCTATCCAGGTATCACCAAAAGTGCTCAAAAGGTAACATAATTGAAATTTGTTAAGATAATTGGGAAATGTGTGTGGTAAGATAAGAGGAAATCGCGATCGGTGAAAAAAATAGTTAAGATTACCCAACTTTGTTAAGATAACTGGTTAGGGGTGTAGTCTTATGTCAACAATAATGATTGCCAGTTAACGTACCGTCGAATTGAGAAAACTATTTGAGTCAAAAATAGAAGTTTATTAATTTTGAGTGAGAGCAAAATATAACACATTTTGCACAATTTTCCGGCAATAAGTTAAATATATTATTTTTCGAAAAATAGAATATTGATGTGATGTCAGAGAGATAACTTTATCGAGAATTAATAAAATCCGATTCCGGGATTATGTAAACTTTTAGCCACATCGTACACGGATTTGCCTGAAAAAATTATCAAACCAAAAAAAAACCAAATTATTTGTTTTTTCTGGAACGGTTATCGGAGATGGTTAGATAAATATTTCAAATCTGTTAAATTTTCACAAGTGTTATTCAAGTTGTAACTCAAGATTAAAGATTAAATCATCTGGTTCAGAATTAGACCGCTCTTTCCGAGTTTTTTTGTTTCTTCGCTTCCCCACAAGGGTTAACTCTAGGCGTCGACCAAAATTTAATCAAACAAATAAAAAAACCTTCATTGAAATCTTCGTTGAGCTTTAACCCGCAAACGTTTCAGAGCGATCAATTTCATGGAACATTGTATTTTATCTCTCAAACGCTTAATTGGGACGCGATAATCGCACATCGAATTTAGAACAAAAAAACGTTTATTTTATAACGTAGTATCGTTTATGAGATATCTCATTTTGTATCGTAACAGTTATTCGTGTACGATTAGACGGTTGCTTATTTTAACCGGATTTTTGTTTCTTGGCAATTTTTCATTCTAATTGAATTCCTCGAAACTTTTTATTCAAAACCAGATAATTACGTTTAAAGTTTTTCCCTCATTTCATCATAATTCCTGGCCGCAATAACAATAGTTAGTCTAAATCCGCCTTGGGTCCGTGAACAATACTGTCAAAATAATTCCAGTAAAAACGGATATACTGCAAAAAAGAAGTCTGGTCTAGTTTTTTTTTTCGGGCAACAGCCCTAGGCCTAAAATTCCAAATTTTGAGACAAAACATAAATTAGGGTTGTAATCTCAAATTGGTACCATCCTTTTCGCATGTTGCGTGAATTTTGAATATTGTTACGATTACGGGAACATGCCTGAAACCGCGTCGGAAGACGGCTTTCGGGACCGAAAATGTGTGTTGCAAAACTGGAATTGACCAAAAAAAAAATTAACAAAAAAATGTTCACCTTTTATGCATACTCAAAATGTCGTTGTGGCTCGATATCACTTGTTCAAAATGAATACTTGCGGTTTTAAGTCTTAATGAATCGAACGCGTTTTTTTTTTGCAATCACCAAAATACACGGGTTGGGATTGGAATGACCAGTTTTTGTGTTTTTTTGTCGCATAAAAAAGTCAAAAAAAAAAATAATAAATAGTCAAAACTCACCTTGAATGCGACAAAGAATCCATTCCGGCTCATTGGACCAATTTCCACGGTTTTCGTTTCAATCCCCATCATTCGTCCGACCTGAAAGAAAATATATAAAAATAAATGTTTAGTTTTTGAAAAAAAAAATACTAATCGTTTACGCGAAAAATGCATTTGACACCTGAATTAATACAAAAAAAGTTACAATTGTTGACAAATAAATAGGTTTCAAAGTAAATCGTCTAAAATATAACACCACCTGCGCAGTTATCTGGCAAGTTAGTTTAGAAAAAAATAATAGGTAACTGCGTAATGCGTTGGCGCAACATGATGTAATTTATCATTTCTGGAGGATAATTGGTTGCGAGAGAACTGTGTAGGCAAACAATGATGAAATATGATAAAAAAAAATGGCCAAAGCCAATAAAATGATCATGAGTTTTCATGAATTTTATTTGGAATTCATTAAGCACGCCTGTATAAATCTTCCACAATGCAAAAGAAACCTGACCATATCTACACGTAAGATACTTAAGTATTACGTAGGCGGGCTTAAGTAAATTGTAGACGTAAAAGCACATCTGACAACTAGATTAATCAGAATAAACTGTGTAAAACAAATTTTCCAACAGGAAATCAGCGATAAGTAATTAGGGTCATTTTATTGTAGGGACAAGATGCATTTATTTCGAACTCTTGTCAGACACAAAATGTATACAAATTCGTTTTTCCTTGTACTTTTGCGGTTATCATTAGGAACAATTATGATTTTGTTTGTGTTTCTTTTTTTCTGTTTGTTTCCATAACTTATTCCCAAAAAATCGAACGGATGTATGCAAGACGAAGGCAAAATGTATAACATGGGCTATTATTGTTGAAAAATACTGTTTTTTTTAATTGCACTTATTTTTAATTAACAAACGGAAAAGGGATGAAAACTAAGGGCTATAAATGACAACGTCAAACTGAAATTCAAAGTACTCAGATTACGCTGATATTTTGTCAGTATGGTTTTCAGGCGTGTAGAATTTGATGTTTTTTTAAATTAACTCATAGCTTCAATATTTGTCGTAATTACGAAAAGGGGACTGAATCATTCCTTTTGCTTATAAAATTGAAAAAAAGATATGTTCAACCGGGATTCGAACCCGGATCGTTGGCGTCTAGTCATTTTTAAAAGTTACAAGAAAAAAACTTTGTAAGTTTTTTTTTTATTTGCCTCTCAATTTTTAGTTCCATATAAATGTATAAATTTCGTTTTAACTCTCAAGGAATAAAAACTACAAAGCTGAGAAAGTTTGAATTATGGAGCATAAATTTGCTTTGAATTGAATAACTAATAACTCCCCCTTTCGCAGCTTTGTAGTTCACATATAACTATTTCATCAGATTGCAATCTTTAAATTATCCCCCAAAGATTACGATCGAATTCTTTTTCCTCGTATCGCTGTGGTTTTCCATTTGGGACAGTTAGGAATTTTGTATTTTTTGTGTCTTTGTTACCAGCACAAAAAAAATCATTTTAAAAAGTGGAACTGGGTAAAATACGCGACACTCAAGAAGGCAGGGGAAGTCAAGACGTATTCCATTTCCCTCAAATATATTCTTTTTCTGTTATTTTTTCCGACTCAATCAAATATATATTGAATTTCTAAGGGGGCTGCTGGCATGGTACCAAATTTGTACTACCAATATCGTCTGGCAGATTTTTCTCAGAAAAATGGCACGATTGCGACTTTTTAGTTAAAATTGTCATTTTCTTATGAAATCTGAGGAAGGTCATAAATTCAACGCAAACTTTTCCTGCTCTGGAATTAAAAAAAAACAATAATTGGACAACAAAACAAAAAACAAACAAAAAATGCGAACTGATGATGAATTAAAATAGGTTGAAGGCCTTCCGATTTCATACTCGGTACTTTTTCTATTCAAAAACTGTCATAGTTTAACTATTAGCCAAACATATGAAAATTCTACAGGGGGTCTGGTTATAAGGTCAAGCCCAAAAAACTGACTTGACCTTAATGCACTTTGGAAAAACCGAGCCTTATACCCCTCTCAAAACATTTTGCCACCATAAGACCTCAGTGCTGGTAAAAACTTCAAAAAGGCATGATTTTATAGTAAAAAACCGTAAAAAGACATGATTAAAAAACAATTGTCCCAAAAAGCATGCTTCTCAAAAAAAACTTACTTGACCTTACAGCAAAAAAAAACTGGCTTGACCTTGGTGCAAAAAAAATGCCTTGACCTTATAACGATCACAACTTGACACCTTATAACCAGATCCTCTTGTAGTATACCTGGTTTTACAATTTTTACAATTTGGGCTATTTTTGATTTGACTCGGATGTATAATATATATATATTCAAAATGACACCATAAAGACCTTTTCGAGCAATAAAACCATTAACTCATTTGTTACTAAGCCATTAACAGTATTATAACGCGTTTTTTGGGGTTTAGGGCTGGAACGGCCTGACACGTCTGACGCACGACTGGACATGAGATAGATTACACAAATCAGACTTTCTTCACTCCTAATTTAAGCTTAAGAATGCGATTAGCTGGATTGTTGCACTTTTGTTTAAAAAAAAGAAATAATCGTATGACAATTATGGCAATCGATCACCATCTTCAAGGTGTTGTCAATTATCCATTAATCCGTGGAATATTATATCTCTCAAACGCATTTTACTAAGCAGTAAGCCTGCTAAAAAGTATCACAAAAAGAACCGGAAGGCGTTCAATCTATTAAAATTTATCGGCCTATGATTCGCATTTTTCGTTTTCAAAATGCACTCGATTTAACTGACGGACACGAAATCGGTGACAAACTGGAGAAACACCAGTGACTCCCTACAGTTTGAAAAAAACATATTGTGTGTCAGACCTCAAAACTAGCCCATTTTTTATTCTAGAAATTAATATGCATCGGGGTTTTGAGGTTTGACACACGATAGTTTAAAAAGTGGACTAAAGTTATTTTCGAGAACAAACCCACCAAAATTATTATTTTTATAAAGAATAATCGAGTCAAGTTGGTAGGTTATAGTTGTAGGTGGGTATTTTGAAATAATGGTCAAAATCAGTTTGAAGTACCTAGTTATAGGCGTGAAAATTTATTACTCAAATCAGAAAAAAAAACAGGGGAAAAAACGTTCGCCCGTCCGGTTCTTTGGGCAAAATTTAAAATTAAGGCGATTTTCATACCCAGAATCAGTTTGGCAATTTAACGGATGTTTTGAGCCCGCTCTACTTGTCCCAGTCTCGTTTAGTTAAATTTCGTTGATCAGTAAAATATTGTTTATTTACGTCTTGTGGACCCGGTCATTTACAAAATTTGGAACATTTTTTTTTATCTTTTTTTCATGCCGAACAGAAGTGTTACATAAAAATTATACCCATCAGAGCCACTTATTACGGCGCCGAACATCAACTCGGAAAAATGCCTTTCCCAAAAGTATTCTAATGCTCTATCAGGAACGTTTGCAAAATACGCACAGAAGAAAAATTATTATTGTAAGGGCGAATTTTGGCAGTACTTGGTTTTGAAGATTTCATAGAAATTTATTAACAAGATATGGCGAGAAATAGATTATAGAAAATTGAACACCAAAAATGTTCAAAATTGCCGGATTTTCTTAAAACTTTTTGAGAAACAAAAATCCGTTGGGAGAAATGCGTCGATCGTTGGCGCAGGGCTTAAAAATAGTGCCAAAAAACTTATGGGGGTACACAAGATTGATTAGTCGTATACGAAAGCGAGGTGATCTTGAGAAACTTGAGAAAAAATTTCGAACTGATTGAATTTTTTGTTGACATGAAATGAGCGGGACTTTCCGCCCCGTGACAGCTTAGTGTCAACGGTTATGTGTACTATTTACGTATTACGATATTTAGGACAAATCGCTTAGGTACAAAATTTGTCGAACAAAAAAAAAACTGCCTGACAGTGAACACAAAACATACAACCCAAAAAATTAAGTGCATATTTATTTGCCGTTTCCTTTAAGATATAGTTGTTAATATTGATGACATTTGGGGAGCTTTTAGTGTAAACGTAAGAACATCAAATTGGCTCATACATATACGTGGACCAAGTGATTTCAAAGCTCATAATAATCATATTACGAATCCATTTTCTAGTTCCCTTCATTTAAAATAGGCTATACCGTTACTGGAATCCGCAATTTATGACAGAAAATTAAATCATAATTCCTGAAAAAGTCATAAAACCGTCAAGTATACAAGAAGGGAATTAAAAGTGTTGAGGAAATTTTCACTTCAATTTCTCGTAAAATAAGTAAATTTCAATAAGGCCAATTAGAAAAATAAACTTATATAAAAATTTAATTTTTAAAAATAAACACCACATGTTGCTTCATTTTCCCGCAAGTCAAACGGATGGCCGCTTACGAGTTAAAAGGGCTGCTTATTTTGATAAACAAAATACTGCATAGCTTACTATTGGCGTGGAATTCCTCCGTTTTGAGCGCAAAAATAACTTTACCGCGGCGAAGCGCAAAAAAAAAAAGACAAAAAGACGTAAAAAAAGAATAATATCCGTATCAAAAAAGCGCTTATAAAAATGTGTACTGAATCGCTCCTCCATCCCTATTTATACTTCCGGCCAAACCATAATAATCTAGATAAACACAAAAAAAATAAATTTCAATTGATTTATGACGTTTGTTTATTGGGAAGGCAAAATTGTATTTAAAATAATAGGTTTAGAGCATTTCCGTCTAAAAAACTATCGAAAATGAATCTCTGTTAACATTGTAAAGATAAGAAAATTGTCAAAACTTCGGTAAATTTACAGATTCTCTAACTCGAAATCCTCAATCTGAAAAATTGTCAAGGTAAATTCAAAAAATCGTTAATATATGGGAAAACATTTTTAAGGTCAAGTCCGGGACACAAAGTCCATTTCTGAGACGTTGTTTAGTAATAAGACAAAAAGGGATTTTAAGGCAAAATCGAAAGCGTGACAGAATTGGACTACCCTGTATAACTTTCAATTTTTAAGGGAGTTTACCTGTTTCCATTCGCCGCTGTCAGTTGAAGCCATTGAATTTTCATTTTCGGCCATATTGACCATAACATCAAAGTACTCATTGCAGGTTTTCGATTTTATTGTTGCGCAACTCCTAAAATGACAACAATTAGCTATTGTGCTTTAAATTGGAGCTATACTTTGTAATTGTGATCAAAGAAAAGCCAATTTTGTGCAAAAAATGTTTTGGGTCAATTTTCTTGGAATACCTATCTTTAGGGTTTTCNTTTTTTTGCTTGAACTGTAAAAAATAGGTACAATTAAGCATTTTTTTGTGAGTCTGTACTTGGAAAGAGCAAAATTGTAATTATGAGCTTCAAAGGAAGCATCCCGAGTTTAAAGTTCTTCTTCCTGAGTACCGCGTTGAATTTATGCCGAGTGAAAAAGGAAAATATACATCCCAAAGTGTTTTCGGAACATCTCATACATGGTCCCCGCGAGTACAATATTATTACATTTCATGATATATCATGCACAAGGCCTCGTACTTCAAACACCCCTATTTAAACACACGAAAAAAAGCTCAAGTGCCCAAGCGGATTTTTCTAACGCTTTTTGATGATGATGATGACGTACCTGATTCCCCTATTTGACTTCCTGGAAAACGATTGTTGAATTTTTGTGAGGGAACTTGGGGCTCACCACCTGCGCCGTCATTTTTCAAGATCAAAATAAAACATGAAAAATTGAAAAATAACGGCACAGTGCTCATCATATAAAGATAGGTATTCCGCAAAAAATGCAACATAACGGAATAAATTCTTGATGTCCTACATTTTAGGGTCTCGATAAATGATACACAGTAGTTATGGGAGCGCCCTTTATGTGAGAAAAGACTGTATTACAACAAATATATCACGTACCTGATTCGATATTTGACTTCCAGAAAAACGATTGTTGAATTTTGGTGGGGGATAAATGGTGAAATGACCCAGCTATCCTTTTGAATCCGTGCTTTTGGGTTACAAACTTGCAAAACACGAATCGTATTGTAGTCTTCGTCGTGCGATGTCACATCGTTCCACTAAAAAACATAATTTAAAATAAATGTGAAAAAAATAATTTTGGTCAATTGCGGCATTTAGCAAACGGGTCCATTTCCTTCAAGTTCTCTGGCGCATGTGATTAATTACGCAATTGTACGTATTTTGGGAACCTTATAAATCAAACACTCGTTCAGAAATTTGTAAAGAGTTCCAGGTATTTGTGAAACTGTGCAGTAGTTTATATTTCATAAATACAAATGGCCACCACTTTATTTTTTGTTCAATCGTTAAAACAATTCGACTAGTTCGATTCCTGAACTGCTCAAAGATTTTTTTAATGAAATTTCTAAATAATTTTCCTAACAAAAACATGAACTTTTTTAACAAAAACTTTCTCGTTTTCTCATTTGTTACCAGATTTTGGTGAGAATAGGGTACCCAAATAACGACACCGGCGATGTGTATTTCGTAAACAACTCTAACAAGGATTTACGCTCTTTCCGCGAAAAGTTGGGACAAAAAACTGACAGACAATTCTATAAAAAACCATAGTAGGGGTTAGAAAGTGAAGATGGCTTCATGTTTGTTGTTATGCATAAACGACGTAAAATAAGTATATACAGTTTATTTAAATACTTAACATAAACACAATAAACAACTTATGCGCGCAAAAAAATTATTCGCCGATTGGCCTGATGCCACGAATTACATTTTTTTCTTTCTCATTTTAGAAACAGACAAAATAGAGGTAAAATAAAATAAATATGGCTAGTAATGTGATTATAATTAATCCCTCCATATTTTTCCTCGTATTAATATTTAAGAGAAAATCCAAGACGTACGCAAAAGAAAAGTTCATTACGAAAAAAATGTTGAAATTGATTTTTGGTGCTTTAGAACTATTTTTTTTTGAAAATTGAATGTCTGGTCGCAGCAATCAGCTTTTGGTTTTATGAAAATTGGATAAATTTTGATCGAAGTATTTTTCATTTGTTTCAATTTCAATGGAAAATTTTGCACGATTCCATAACTTTTTTTTATTCGGTCCAAAGGTCGAAAAAGTAAAATAAAGGCAGGTGAAAAGTCTAATCGAATAATCACTTTTTATGCTTAATTTTTTATCTTTAAACATGGAAAGGTGCACATATTACGGCATTATTTGAGTTTGATGCCGCAAAATCTGTTTATGCTTCGAAAGGCTGAACAATTCTGAATAAAAAAAGAAACACAAAAAAAAGTTGAAAATTGGCATTTTGTATAGAAGGTTCATAACACAGGCGGGCCGATGACGAAATTGAAAAATTACCACTTTTAACCAAAAAAGGCGTCACTCAAAGACCGGCTTTGCGTCATTTTTTTTCGATAATATTATTAGGCCCGTTTTTGTGACAATTTTCGAAGATGTCGATTTTGTTAACACTATAACCGCGTGTCTGTCACAATTTGTTATTAAATAGATTTTTTTTTCAGAATTGATCAGCATCGGTCCGTTATTGGGTCAAAACAGCATGAAAAACGATCATATTAAATAATTTTGACAATATAACCGACTATTGGACCTTGTTTGGAATGTAAGTTTTACCAAACTATTCGATGCTTGTATATAGCTCATTAGAAATTGTATTTTAATATGTATTTTTCAAAAAATATTGTTTCTGGAGAGTCTAAGTCTGCGATTAAGTTAACAATTGAGATGACCAGATACGATATTAAGTGTTAATTTAATTACACACTTATCTAATTGTTAACTTAATAGCACAATTTGGATTATTGACAACTAATTTAGAAAAATTCTACATACGTTTGTAAATATAAACACTTTAATCAACTATCTTATACATCTTAAACGCACGAATGCAGTCTTTACTCCCAATACGGACGCGTTTTTGTAAAAATGGGACTAAGAACCAAGAAAATTTGTTGTTTTTCAAAATTTGAATTTCAAAGGGATAACTTACCATGGAAGATCTTGGTTTCATCCATCCATCTTGTGTGATCAAATCTGAAGTGGTTTCTGAAGTGTCCAAAAGGATTCCTAAAAACAAATATCAATTAATTAATTCCGATCTTGAAAAGTTGGTGCATTTTTTTTGTGGATCGTGGCCGACTATTACTTAAACAAGATTATTACATTGTATTTGTGTTCCACTTAAGACGTGAATACCCTAAGTGTTCCCCAAGTGCGGCAAAATTAACAGAAAAAAACGGTAATTATAATGAATAATGAAATCACCAGCAATACGACTTTTGCAATTTACTATATTGTTGCTTTAGGCTTTTTGTAGCGAAATCCACGCGGTGTCCCAATCCTTATGCAAGATATAATATCTGATATACAGTCATCACTATATTTTAGTGGATTGGGATACGGGGTGGATTTGGCTACAAAAAGACTAAACTAATAATATACAGTCCTTACTCCTTTTTCGAGCGCTCCTTTTCGGACGACTGCTCCTTTTTCGGCGAAAATGGGGCCATTCTAATAAAAAAAATGATCCTTTTTGTGACGATGCTCCTTTTTCGGACGATATTTTCGAGAACCGAAAACGTCTGGAAAAGGACTAAGGACTGTAGTCAATAAAATTTGTTGCCAAAAACTGTCATTTTCATTTATTTGGTAAGTTTCAAAATTAGGCGGTGTAAATCGTACGATAAATTCTCCAAATATAAAACCAATATATGAACTAAGCAACCGTTCAAAAAACGCAATTATGAATTTAAAAAACGGCAATTATGATGAATAATCAAATCACTAGAAATACGAAAGAATTACAAAAAAGTAGCGTTATTTGAAGTCCATTAACGAATAAGTAACTAAAAAATTGAAACGAACAGACTCATTTCAAATCGATTGTTTTTACGATGGGTAAATAGTTTGGATTAAGCTACGAATTTGAACAATGAGAATAAATTTACCTTCCCATAAGCTCAAGTCGAAAAATGTCATTTTTTAAATGTCGCCAAACATGACCCTTTCCGGGGGCAATCTGGATACCAAGTAGAACAAAAATATACATATCTCCTGATAGTTTATGAAGGTCTTGATGGATGTAATTTGAGAATTTTGCCTCATTTTGCGTACGCATGCGTATTAAATAACGCCCATAAACCTGAAGTGTGTTTCAAAACCCCCAATCTCCTCAATTCATAAAAATATATTTGAAGTTGTTTAATAATTTGTTTCTGTAAAATTGTTTGTGAAAAATCATTTTTACAAAAACTTAATTCTGAAAAAAAAACCCATCCCATTAAGAGCCCATTAAGAGTCCCAAATCGCTTAATGGTCCCAGGCGGTTAAAAACCATCATTTATACAAAAACATATTATTCGCAAAAAACTTATAACATTTGATGGTAATTTTTTTTATTTTTATTTTGTCTATTTACCTCGCCTATTTTGTTTCGTACCGTTTGTGAATTATACCGGTAATGCTATTCGGTATTACCAGTAATGCAATTCGGCGCTAATATAAACTTTTTAACCCATTAAAAATAACAAAAATTAACCTTGATCTGAATTTTAATCGCATGTCAAAAAGTTGTAAAAAGGCAAACACAAAATACAAAAAAAATTGAACACGTTGATAACATAAATTGGGCGATAAGGAGGTGTTTGGACAAGATCCGGTACGAGATTAGATTTGGTGATATGGTGATTGCCCGTGGCTGATGATATCGGAAATACGACCATCATATTATTTTTATCGCGTCCGTTTTTCCCCCGCGGTTTTATATGCTCCACAAAATTTATATCATGTGGCTCAATGAGCAAATTATTTGCGCATTTATGTTAACAGAATTGATAAACCTGAAAACCAGCCGTTTTCCAAAGTCTCTAAATGTGTTTACATAGAGGTGTCAAAATTTCGTAAAAAAAACTTTCAAAATGTAATTATTTTGAAAAGTAGACAATACTTTGAAAATTAAACAATATTTTTGAAAATAATCCCTTGAAAAATTGACAATTTGTTTGGGAGTTTTTTTTTTAGAAAACTGTTCATATTTCGCTAGTGGTCGGTTTTTTCAAAACAAGAAAACGACCCTTATTTACCGGACTTTGTAACCAGTAAAAAACGTTAAAAATTGCTGAAATGCCTATGACACCTAATTTTTCGCAAAAAAATGCCGGGACCGTATGGTTTTAAGCCGCGTTTTGATTTGACAAATCCATAATTGAGAACAATTGATGGTGATTAGAATGGTGTTAAAAGGAATCGATCGCGCTCAATCAACAACAAAGAATACAACCGTGGTCCAAATACAACCTCTGGACGTCTTCCAAAATTAAACCGATCCTTGAAAAACAAAAATCCCCACCAAAAATATAACTGTTTATTGATTAACCAATTATAAGGGGCCGACACACGCATTTAATTAAAATCGCTTAAAACGCGCATTAAAATGTCACCAGATTTTTTTGCGCAAAAAATTTAATCCTCTTATAAGGATAAAATAAATTTTCCCTCTTCCTCTTAAAATAAATGAATTGTTTCTCAACGCGTGGTTTTAGTAAAAACAGATAAATATACAATTAAAAGTGTTTTTACAGACCATCGCCCAATTAATAGTTTACTGATGCGCCCTCGTCTGGACACAAATTTGAAAAAAAACAGTCCAAAACAATAATTACAAACGGTAGTTTGGTCTTTCAATTCCACAAATTAAAAACGGGCGCGCAGCAGTTAACTCTCAGGGGAAGGAGTTTTTGGGAACCCGTAAGGGGAAAACTACGTCGATCTGATTATTCAGAAATTGATTTGGGCCACCAGGGCCCCCTAGAGAGCTGTTTGAAATCTCCAATCTACGCAAAAAAAAACACCGTCAATCGAATTTTCTTGAAAAGTTGAGGAGGGGGTCACCAATACCATTTTTGCCCTAAGGGGCTTCCATATGCCTTAAGGGTGGTAGGGTCGATTTGTTTANACAATAATTAAAAACGGTAGTTTGGTCTTTCAATTCCACAAATTAAAAACGGGCGCGCAGCAGTTAAAAAGAAAAAATATCATACAAATCTATCAAAGACGCTTAAAAATCAAATTTATATTTTAACTCGCAGGGAAAAATATACCGTTAGACTAAATAATGCGACTTTTTCCTCGAAATCAAATGAATAATTTTTGAATGTAAATAAACTCGACATTTTCATCTTTTAGCGCGTTTTATTTGAAACATAAATCTTACGAAATAATTTTTGGGCTACTAATGAATGTTACTTTTTAGATTTAAAAAACATTATTTTTCGACTAACTAATATGTTTAGTTATACGCGATTTTTTTCAAGTGAAAAAGTATTATTATTTCAAAAGTGACATGTCTTTTCCCGCAAAAACATATAGAATTCAATTTCGTCGATTTCACGTTTCAATGGTGTTTTTCTGTTTTGTTTTGATTACTTAACTCGTTTTTTTTCTGTTTGAAGTTTTTATACAAGTACACAACAGCCCGAGTGCAAAACAGTGTAATTATAAACGCACACACTACAATTTGTATTCTCCGCATGCACCGGATGTTTTTTCAACTTATGCTGATTTTTGTTGTTGTCTATTATTATTATTATTTTGTTATTTTCAGACTGAAAGAACAAAACAAAAAATAATAAAACGATCGTTTTCAATTTTTTTTTTGCGATTTAGTGCACGTTGAAAGAGTCTTATAGAACACGCGTTCGACATCGATAATTTCTTCCGGCATCGGATCGACTAACGAAGACCTGATTGTCGTTTAATTGCGCCTCTCGAAACAAAAAAGGTAAGAAAAAACATGGAAAAATGGAAAATTGGCCGGTTTCACTTTTTCCTAAATGTCATTTTGTCTGAAAGTTCTTTAAACTCTAATGTATGTCAAAGCTACAAACTCAAAATAGTTTAGGCTTTTGGAAAGTTCTTGGATGTTCGAAAAACAATTCTAAGATTTTTGTAAAATTCCTCATTTTTTTTTTGGAAAATTCTTCAGATTTTCGGATTTTGTTCTCAGATTGTGCGTTTTTTTTTTCAAAATTCTACTGTTTTTCAAAAAACTAATAATTTTTGAAAACATTTTTAAAAATTTTTATCGATTGCTGAAAATTCTGTAGGTTTTAGAAACGTTCTAAAAGTTCGAAAAAAGATCTACTCTGGAAAGTCGATTTTGTAAATTTCACCGGATTTTTACAACCTCAGGATCTTTTAAAAAACGTCAGTTTTTAAAAAATGCTACAGATAAGTGTATGTTAAAAAATACAGAAAAATCAAATAATTTATAGAGTTAGAAATATATTCATGCAATTTGGGTTAAAAATTCATGAAAAAACGAACACATCCCAGAACTGACGACATGAATCATGAGTTTTCATGAGTGTTGCATGTTCTTGTATTGAATGTCACCAAGTGCAACGTAGTACTTAAATAAATAGTCAATCAAGCTTGAAATTCGATAAGGATCGATTATTACGAATATTATGACAAACGCGCCGTTCTGCAAAAAAAGGGAAAATTCAGTGGAGGAAAAAAAGTTGGGCAGACTGCGCAATTCATCTTCTTTAAAAGTCAAACGCAACAGAATAGATGTGTGGCAAGTCCGGTCTTGCAACTAGGGACTCCGGAACTAATAACAACAGAATTTTTTTGGAAAATAAACATTTCGAAAATTGATTGGACTAAAGAGGGGTTTTAAATTAATACTTTTTACGGATAGTTTGAACGTGTCCAGGATTTTTTTTTTGAAATTCTTTTTGGGCGACTTCAGGCCGCTATGGTTTTTTTTATGAAAAGTTACACACTTTTGCCACTTTCGGAGAAATTTTATTTATTACGATATCCTATTTTACTTTATTTCGATTTAACGTTGCTATAACAATTGGATTTTATCAGTTGAAAAAGAAACGGTTTTTGGTACAATTTGCTCGTTTTTTACGGGAACACCCTACTTGAATGTTACAAAATCCAGACGTTTTTTTTTCTGCGTTCACTAAGAGCACTTCAGCAAACTAATTAGTTACGATGACGCAAAGCGAAGAACCAAACGCCTCCATTCTATATATATATAAAGAAATGCAATACAATATCTCCCTTAACTCTGACACGGATATGTGCATATTTCAAATCATATTTACGGTTAACGTAACGAAAAAAAGAGTAATTGAAACGAACTAAAGAGTGTCGTGGCAAGAAAAAAAACGGGCTTGTTTTTACGACGAGGCTAAATAGTTTGGATTAGGCGAGAATCGATAACTTCGACATACCCCAAGTTTTCTTTAGGACAACACGCTATAATGTTTGAACGATAACCGACTTGACAAATTTTCGGCCCTGTTAAATTATTGGATTATTTTTTAAAAGTTTGGTAAAATTTTACTTTATTACAAAAAAATATTAATAATCGCTCGATTTCAATCTATGTTTGGATTGTAAAGAAATGAAAGCCATGAAAAATTCTAATAAAATGTTTGTAACGAATCTGTACTGTGCCGCGTTAAAAAGTGATTAAGGCAGATTTATAAAAAAGTGGTATGAAAAGTGGCTAACAAATGACAGACTAAGAATACGTTAACTGGCTTTAGAAAACGGGGATCAAATTTTGTGCGACAAATCCGTAATGTAATTACATATTCATAATTTAAATAGAAAATTGAATAACATAATTGCAAACTTTTAAACTAATTAGGCGTAAGTTAACTCGCCAGGTGATTTTTATATGTTTTAAGGGTAAACTTAAATATACTTTTTGCTCATTTGAAGGATATGATGAGATATTTAAAAAAATTATTTACGTTTCACTCGATCACCCCAAGTCTTTTTTTTTGGTAATTTATCCATTTTTGGTTTAGTTTTTTTTTAACGGCCGAACTAGTATCAAAACAGGCGACGAGATTTGAGTGTGGTTCAGAAGGTTCAAACAAAATTACCATCGTTAATGTAAATGTTTTTCATGTAATCCTTTCTAATTTAGATATTTACATTATGTGAGTGTCGCTAGAAGATTTACGCAAAAATGAACGTTTTTAATTATTTTAGGTTACCGAAAATACGAAAAGGTCGGGATTTCGAAAGACGGGATCATAATACAAAAACTGGAGTCAAATAATGCCGACGTTGAAGGAATATCCAATGTACCGGCTTAAGACGCTTTCAACAAATATACTCCTAGGGTTAAGTACAATTTATGAAGTAATAATTGGGAGAATTAACCCACTGTTGCCCAGCAACTTTTAAGTGGCTAGTTATGTTTATGAGATAAAACCGTGTGGTGGTCCACAGACTCTCGCGCAGAAAATTCAAACCGCCTACGTACTGCACCGTTATCTTTTAATTTAACGCCTTATTTCACTTTGCTTCTATTCAGTCTTGAAAGATACGGGCACACATGGTGCTTATGGGCAATAATTTGATTTTCCGGTGCTTAATTTATATTTTAATCGTAGTTTCTTTCCCCATATATTCATTCCGTAGTTTTTTTTTGTATCCTGGAAAGTCAAAAATCAATGAAATTAGCACTCTATTCATAAAGGAGGCGTATATACGTTTCGGTATTGATTTTATCGATTCTTGACCCTCGGGTTTCGGTTTATTATTTTCGCCCAAAATTGATTTTTGATGATGGGGTAATCGTCTGTGGAGATTTTCGAAATAGATAAGGAGCTAAAAACTGGATAGCTCCCACTTCCGCTATGTAAGTGTGCAAAAACACTTGTAACCTTTACTACCGTTATTCACTTGAGCATCAACGGATGGAACACGATTCCCATCAAATGAAATCCTTGAAAAATTGCAGTAAAATTTCCGTTTGATGAAAATGAAAAAAAATGTCAACATGTATAAAATTAATCATAAAGCACACGCACCGACTTTTACTAGATATTTTAATAATTTGGATGAAAAATGATTAAATTGGTCAGGGTAGTAAGCTCGCGAAAACATTGTATTTCTGAAAAAAATTTTGGCCTAAATAATTCACATAAAATTTGTTAAATAAAATAAATAAATAATATTTTAATCCCCTTTGTTCCAAAGTTATTGTTAGGAAATCTGATAAAAAAACTAACATGGTTTTGCTTTAGCACCTCCTTTCATAAATAAACAAATGCAAGCAATGAAATAGCATTTTTTTTCATTTGCCTTTTCCCACATGTGTAATTTGGACCTGTAATAAACCCTCAAAATTCCAACTTTTGTGGTCTGTTTATTTACACACGGGTTTGTAAAATCGTTGACTATTGCTTTTTGCAAGAGATTTTTAACAATAACTTTTTAACAAAAGTAACATGTTCTTAATTACGAAAAAATAAGTAAAATTTTAACACGGATTTTTCAACACAAAAAATGGTGAATCAAAAAAACGCTTTAAATATTTCAGTGTTGTTGATTCTGACCTGCAAAATTCAAATTGAAAACTGAATGTCAATATACAAACTGTATATAAATTGGCTCATAAAGCACACAGACCGACTTTGATACTGAAATTTTTTCCCGATTGGCGTCAAAATGAACGCCGAGTTCATTGATAAAATAGTTATTTCTTTATTTTTTCGTTTTGTAAATTACCGAGTAAAACACAATGCGGAAATGAGATAATTGACTAGTAATTTTTTTATTCATTTTTTTTTACTAAAATAGGGCGCTGTCAATGTAACAAATTGAATTGGCAACTATTATGTTCGTTTGATCGCGCCGAGTTATCATGACTTGGACGTTTAGATAAGGCCTGTCAAGATCTTGGCTGAAAAGACTGGATACTTTCATATAATTATAATGTTTTGAGATGTCTTCATGAAAAAGATTTCTTATGATTGTTTTTATTCCATTATGCCAAAGGTGGACATGATTTTACTGCTTATTTGTTGGCTGAAAGGCCTTTTGATTAATGTGTGTACTTCTATAGTAGTGTGGTATATCATATACCGTATATGATACACCGCGGTGCACCGTATATCAGTCTACTATCGTCGCGAGATTGCACTATTAACCGTTTGCCACTATTGATAAAAAGTCACTATTTCTGAACCATCCGAAACTTTTCCATTTATTCTGAAAATTTGCGGCTATTTTTGAAAATTTCTCATTTTTCGGAATATTTCGTGTTGAAAAGTATTCCGAAATACTGGGAAAATTTTTCAAAATTAGCGGCAAATTTTCAAAGTAAGTTGGTTGACTACTATACATATATTATATCTTCTACTGTTAAGTAATATGATCATGATATATGATAAATATAACACTACTTCTGAAAAATGCCACTAGTTTTGAGAAACAGCCACTATTTTCGACATATTGTCATTATTTCGGAACATTTACTACGATTCTTCACTATTTATAACTATTAATATATGTTTCTCAAATAATGTTTGCAAAAGCGTAAGGTAATATGAAAATTAAAATGAAGTTGATAATCGAGATTTTCCTTTATAATACTGGGTACAGCTCGATTCAAGTTCTGAGCGTAAATTTTCTAAGTGGTACGCTAATCCGACGGTTTAACCACACCTGGTGTAAACTAAGTTGCAAATCTGTAAAGAAATTTTATTTCTGCCTCACTTTTGTAGACGTCTCCAAATTGGCAAAGTATAAAAGACACAAAAAAAAAACGAAACGACTACGATGTTTGCCGTTTCAAAATAAACCGAATAAAATCGCAATAGCGGGATGTTCCTTATTAAACATACGAATTTTTTTATTGAAACTATCGCTTAGAATCAATAGAAAAGATCTACGAAAAAATCGCCTTCTTTCATACAAATGCGTCGTTGATAATTTATCAATGATAAACGATTATATTGTATAATTCTATAATTATAGAAACGTACACTACCACTAATGAAATTAGTGGTGAAAATGACCGCAAAATCATATAAACGGAGTCTGTTTGGAATACTTCACTTTTGAATAATATGATTTTACCAAGAGTAACCAATAACTTTTTATATTATATGCCAAAGCTAGGGTGGCATCTAGTTTTTTCAAACACCAATTTTTTGAAAATTTTTTTTTTCAAGTGTCTTAAATTCATGGGAATATTGACTTTCCGAAACATTTGTAATAAAAAAATTTCAAATTTCCGGAAATTAATTTTCGATTTTTTTCCCGAAAATTCCACTTCTTTAAATAAAAATAGGCCATTGGTGAAAAATTTATTTTTCTTCAGGAAAACGTTAATTGGGTGACAACTAACACGTTGAAATTTCGAANCAAGTTAAATAGTACTCAAAAGTTGTTATTATCAGAAATTAGCAAATGCATGCACCCAATTACGACCTGGCGGCAAGGAGTTAACTGTAACTCGGAATCTAGGAGTTTCCGACGGCATTTTGAAAGTTTTATTGAATTCTCCATGAAAAACTGCATCTATACTGAAGTTTTGGTGAATTTCTGTTGGTGGCCTATTTTTTTATCCGGGGTAGAAAAAACTAGATGCCACCCTAGCCAAAGCCCAAACGTTTTTTTGTTCTAGAAAATTAATAGAACGAAGAAAATAATGTTCTAGAATAAAAAAAAACGGCAACTTCTGGGTTTTGACATTTCAGTCAACTGGTTCATTTTGATTTTACTGGGGTTTTATAATCACTTTAGTAGTAATTTGCCGCATTTTTTATTTTAACCTAATTTAAACATCTGAGCGTAACATTAAAAACTAATATTATACGAAATTAAACTACATGTAATATTATGTGAAATAATTTTTTGAATAAGTGGATTTTTTCAAACTTTTATCTAGATTTTAGGTTGATCTAAATGACATTTAGCATTGCCTAAGAACTCGAGAAAATGGCTAAAAACCCGCCAAGTTCATTTCAAGCGAATTGCGAGTGCTATTTTCCGTTTCGATATCAAGACAAGAAATCGTACACATTTTTAAACACTTATACACGCGTTGCAGGTTTTTTTCTCTGCTTCACACATTTTTGATACAAAAAATATGCATGTGGCATTTAATTTCGTCCAAAATCGTTATCTTTTCTTGATCAAATTATCGCTTACATCTTATTACGAATTTTGGACCGGTGGGATGGCCCGTCTGAATCGGGGAACATTTTATGTTTGATCAAAATTTAGTGTAAAATCACATGTGCAATTATAACCAAAGTCAAGTTTGATCCAGAGTTCTCTGAAATTTCGGAAAAGCGTGCAAAATCGCATCTTTTTTTGCGCAATTATCGCTTACATCTTATTATAAAGTTTTGGGGTCCTTATGAGTTGGTTAACATAATTTTTGACCACCATTTAGTGTGTGTAAGATAACATGTGCAATTGTGACCTCATCAGTCGATTTTCACATTACGCACGCTGGAGCACACCAGTTAATGAATCCTTCGCTGATTAGGTAAAATCTGACCACAAGCACTGTTCATCTATTTTCACTGGGCCTAAATTTCATATCATGGTTACGCGCAAAAACAAGTAAAGTCGATGTTATCACCCTTCTTTTCTCAAATTTTCGACGAAAAAAGAGAAAAAATAAGGTTTCTATTGACGCCAATCTCTGCTTGTGTTCCAGCGTTTTATCTGGCTGTTACGTTGTACTTAGGTTTTAGCTGGCTATGTCGATATGCTTCTTTTTATCTAGTCGCAATTTTGGATTTTTTATTAGAAGTCATTTTATGCTGTCACAAAACGAGTCAAAAATTAGGAATGAAAACACCGCTTCATATTGGGAAACAGTCAATTTTTCGAAAATTTACGATATCTAAATCGAAAAAAGCGAAGTTTTCTTAGCGAGTTTTCTCCCTTAATACTGTAGAAAACTCAGAAGATTTTGCATGTTGGAAAATTTTTCGAAGATTTAAAATAATTGGAAAACTTTTCGAAGATTTAGAAAAAAAGGAGAAGCTTCTGATGATTTTGACAAATGTACGAAGATTTTGTGAATTTCGAAAATTTTATAGATTTCACGAACTTTTAAATCTTTTCGAAAATTTGAAAGAAAATCAAAAGATGCTTATTTGACAGTATAATCACTGACTATTTATCAGAATATCTATTTTAAGACTCAGGAAAATATCCAAAATTGACAGAAAATTCTGTTCGATTGATATTTCTTTGAAACTAAATGGGTCGTGATAAGTCCGTCAGCTCCGGATCAAACGTATTTCAATTAAACAGTTGGCACCGGGGACACATTAATTGAATTCAAATAAAGAAAATATATTAAAATCCTACCACTTAATAAACTCATGTAATTTACCTCAGTGGGGTGCCGCAACCCTAGAGATAGAACATAGGGTATTTTTCTTTTTCGCTTTAACATAATCCGTATTTTACAAGTCAATTTTTGAGTTTAAATGCGATTTATTAACACATAATCAAAGAAAACCGTCTGATGACTGGGATCAATCCAAAAAACCGCTAGATGAGAAAATCATTTAGTATAATGAGGTTTAAAAAACGCTATTCGCACTAAACTGAGCAAAAGATAAAAAATGGGTAACGGCTCATTTGAGAAAACGAGCAATAGAGCGAAAGTTTGGTTTTGTAAAAACGTGCCCGGAGTATTAATCCTTGAAGTCTAGATTCATTTGAAAAAAGGGAGAATACAACTATAAGATCAATTCTTAGACTAGCATAGACTAGATAATAATAACTAATCCTACTTTATTCGAAATTCTAATTTGTACGAAAGTATACGGCAGTGCCGCATATGATTACAGTTTGGTACTGGATAGCTAAAAAACCTTGATGGATTTACAAAAAAATAATTCGATCGAAGTTAACCAGGAGTTAAAATTACTGTTTGTTTCAATTAGTTGATATCCCAATTCACTCGGTACTTCCAAATAGGCGCATTTTGTATCAGGCTCATTACTATGAGTTAGATACAGGTAAGTTAACTGGTGTGAAGGCCGCTTTTTTGGATATGTCTTGAAAACGTGTCTATCTACGATAATTAGCGCCTGAAAAATAAAATAAAGGGAGCCAAGAGAAATTACCGGACACTCTTAACGAATATAGTTGAGTTTCTTCCCATTCTGAAGTGTCTAGCACGTTTATTTACATGAGCCTAAATGATGTCTTATCTCAATTAAAAGAAGACACTTTGTATTAAACCATTCTGCATATACACTTCTAAATACTTCAGTATATTTATTAACAAATTAAACGGATTTTTTTTTCAGCGGTCTTTTTGTTCTTGGCCCGAACCCAATTGTCGCACTTTTCTTCACATGTGCTAATTAATCGCATTAAAACTCACAGTTCTTAAATGCGCCTTTCTATGTTCAATTTCATGCATTTTTTTTTGTTTTGATCTCAAAAAAATTATATAGCCTGTGAGTTTTGATTTAGATCAATATGCTGATTTGTAAAAATAAATACCGAATAATTTGTTTAAAATGCGTTGCTTAAAAACTTAGTTTGAACTGGGATAACCCGAAAAGGTCTCAACACCTATATGCCGTAATAACTAAATCCTCAAAAATATAAAATTTGTTTTCAACGGTTAAAACGTGTTTAATCGTGAAAAAATAATTAATCGTTCAAGCATTCTCAGGTTTCTTGAAACACTGTAGAAGTGTTTTGAATAAAGTGTAATACGATTATACATCACTAAGCGATGTAAATACATATAAAAACTTAATTAAAACGCCGATTGTTGCACTATTCGATGTTTGATGTGGAATTTTAAAAGTATTTCGACAAAAATGAGAACATTTTGGAAAACCGAAAAAAAAGGATTTTTATTTTCTTCCGGTTTTTTTATCATGATTTATTAAAACGTTCCAAGAACTTTTAGGCTAGTTCAACACATAAAATATAGAAGTCTAGAGAAAATGAAGTCTAAGGCGATTAGACATCATTAAGTGCCGTAAATAAACGTGCCCGACACCAAATGTAACATCAAAAAACGCGTCAAAAACACTAAAAATCGGCTTAATAAGATGCGTTAATACGCCTGCTCGTTGCATTCTTCGAGGTTCGATTTTGTTAACAAAAAAACGACTCGCATAAATAACACTTTTTTTATGGTGCGTACGAATAATGTAACATAAGTCGGCTGGCATGTTTATAGTAATGACAACATCATCCATTGTTAATTTACATTTCTTTAATAGCATTCTACATACTCATGTGAACGCTCAAAAAAAATCGCTAAAAGGAAAAAAAAACTCTCTCGCGGTTGAGTTGAAAGAACCGGCCGAGGGGGTTAAAAACAATAGTGGTTTTAGTTTTCTGACGTTTGAATTTGGGAACAAGGGCCCCTATAGTTGCGTTTTGGCTGGATAATAGACGAGGACTGCAGATTTGATTTAGCCGAAAAAAACACAAAAGAAAATCTTGTGCTAAAAATCCGTGTAAGCCAGATTAGTTCGCTTTGGATGAGGGCTCCATTCAAATATAATCAATGAGGAATTTAAGTATTTTTGTTTAAATGAATCAAACAGGTCGCGTCGGGATTACACGACATGTGCGGGTTAATATACGATGTGTCATTTAATTCAGTTTTCGTAATCAAAATTACATAATCAACGGCCGTATAAAAGTTTTATAAGGGTTGATTTTTAACCAAGTCATTCTAGAGCTCGATATCCAAACTAGATTCATGGGTTCATTAATTTACCGACATAAAGTTATAAATATCGTACAGAGTGATTAATTTGAATCTTTGATAAATCCGTTCTCTAGAATGGATGCTGTCCAAAATTAGCGCTACTCACGCTGTAGCGCGAACATATTACTGTATCATTTTACTCGAAAATAAAAGTGGGAAAATAAACTGTGACTCAGGCAGTATTTTTTAAAATTTGTTATTGAAGATATTCTAGAATATGGCTGAAGTCGTTTCATGTGCTTCATTTTCTGGTTGGACTATCAGTATGTATTACATCCTATGTATATATGTATGTATATGTATATATGTATGTATGTTGATAATATTGATAAAATTTTGTTTTTTCAAAAAAAAAAAATATAAATTTTTGTTTTTTAATTAAAAAAAAAATCACATTACTTAATTGGCTGATTTTCAAAGATATTCCATCAGGTGTGTTTTTGCTTTTAATTTGGTGATCATATAAAATGGATTCATGCATATTCATCTTAAATCAAATCAAATAACAAAAATGTGTAAAATATGACCCAAGGGAGTAATTTATGCACCTCATAAGCAACAAGTTAAAGAACACGTCATACGGAACCCATAAAACAATATAATAATCATTTCACCATTTTCTCTTTATATATTTTTTGTGTTATTACCTTTTTCCCCGTTGACCAATGAAATCAACGTCATCAAACTCCACATCTTCGGTCTCTGTCGGAATCTCTTATTATAAATCTTGTCTGTCATTTGTATAAAAGTAATTTTTTTTGTATTTTTTTTCCCAAACGGTATTATGTAAAAAAATAAAATAATATAAATGTGAATTGCCGTGCGGGAATTGTTGATAAGCGCGTAATAAGTGTGGTTATTCTGTTACTTGGCGCGTTTGGGTATTATTTGGCCAAAGATACACCAAAAAAAAACGCAGCCGAAAAAGCGCTCGATCGCAGGCGCTCGACTCACGGGCGCCCTCATTGGTGCATCAAGGAGCGAAAAAAAGCATTATTTTTGTCGCTTTTTTCCGTCGACCGTTTGTGTCGTCCTTTTCTTCCCATTTCAGCATTTTTATGAGTCATGATTTTGACGGAAATACAAATAACAATTAGTAATTAAAACGGAACTAAATAATTAAACCAGACTAAATAATCCCAGTAAATTTTGAAGTGCGCATCGGGTAATTCATACCGAACTACTTCGTTTGGTTAACTCCCAGCTTGGGACTCCCAGGAATATATCCGGATATATATCATATATTCATAGCAATAAAACATATCTCATACCGTATGAGTCGTACGTAGGACTTAAATAAAAACGTAAAAGATCAGATGCAATTTTCCGAGGAATAATTCAGACAAAAAAAAATGGGGCCAAGCTATACGTAAGGTACCTAAATAACAATTTAATTCAACCGAACCCAGTTTTTTTCCCGTTTTGATTTTAAAGCATTAAAAATCAGAGGGGCCGTAGTTGAATAAACTTACTGAAATGTTTTTCGGCAATAACTTCATTATCAGAAAAACAATTAGGAATTCGCCCTACATAGATTATTAAAAAATCAAATTGTTTGTATCCATAAATCCATATGACTTCCGCCGACCGTTTTCGTTGTCGTTTTATTTCGATTTCAGAACTCGTTAGAATCATGTTTTCGACGGAAATTACAAATATCAATTATTAATTAATATGTAGCCACATGTAGAAAGTTCGGCTTAAATAATTGTGGTTAACAAATAGTACACTAATATTACTAATAACAAATATTTAAGGACGTATAGCCGAATTCGGGTGAATTACTGTTTAGAAAATGCGTCATAGAATTTTAAATCGGGAACATAAATTGGCACATAACATTTGTGTAACCGATATAAAAATGAAAAATTCCTAAAATATGGCGTGTAAACTCTCAAAATTTGCAGCTTTTGTATCTAGAAAATAATACGCATCGGGGGAAAATCGAGAAATTCTCGAAATTGTTTTTTTTTTTTTCTAATTCAACCCTTAAAGATAACTTTTACAAACTTTAAAAATATGCCGACACGGTATACTAGAAATGCTCGGCCGATTTTCATGAAACTCAACCGGTGTAACAAGATTATCCGTCATTTTTTTATAACTTATTATTATCTTTGTTTCAATTGCTATGGAAATTCAAATTTTTAGGCTAGAAAATCGTAATTAAATTTTCAGTTTTCTAGGATATTGACATTGTACAGTTTTTTTTTGTTGGCTCTTCTTATTTGGAAACGCATGATTTTTTGGGTCATCCATTGGACTATTTTATCAGCTTATTTCATTCATTTACAGAGATTTTTTGTAGATTTTATTTTGATGAGATTTGGAAAAAACGTGTTACCCATTTAACCTGTTAACTAATCGGTGGCTTAATTGATTAACCAACCTGTTTTCTAATGTGATTTTTTTTTCGTCTTCTGATTTTAAGAGAAATAAAACGTTCAGACCATTACTAAACAATCGTAGAAGTTTTATAATTAATAATCGCTCTCATTGCGTTTTTCATTATTTAAACATTTCAAACAACTTGACAATATTTGAATGGCGGGACAAAAATCAAAATGTTTTATTTTTTGGAGAAAACTCAAAAAGAATGATTTTGAGGCCAGAAGTCTAATTTGGTGATTTTCAATATTGGCCTTAGCTGGATTATTAGTGTTCGGAACAGATAGTTAACATTTGGTTTGTGTGTTTTGACACCTATAAAGAAAATTATTGTTATTTTTTAGATAAGTGATAAGATATTGTATCTAGGAGAAAATTAGATAAACAAACAAATATTAAAAATTAGTACAGTTTGGGCGCGCATTCCGGACACTTTCTCGAAAACATTGACACTGTGACTTTAGTATACAAAATTTCCCACACTAATTTTTTACACACAATTGTTAGTGCAATTTTTGACAACAATTGTTTTAACAGGATGTTTTCCTCAAAATTTTGAACTCGAATTTTAACCTTGAAACACATGGGCCGGACATTTGTCTGACCTCTAATTCGCAAAAAAGATAAATGTATTTTGATTTTATAGTCTGGAATTTATACTGTATCATCTTTCTAGGTTTAGAATTGTTCATATTTTTAAGGTTTCCGAAATTTCGTAGATAATTCGTTTCACTTACCGGTATTATACTATATTATATATAACGAGATTATCCGAGATTAATGCGCCAGTCACTGTTTGGGACATTTTTTCGGAAAAAATCACCATAACTTATGGTAACTTTAATTAGGAAGTAGATTATCCATGTTTTCCAAATTTGCTGGATTTTCGAAGATTATCCCAGATTAACTATCCTAGATATACTGTCAGTTCGGTCACTACGCTCTTTACAGACGGTATTTTATGGTCCATAAGTATTAGAGGCGGTCCAAAGTTATGTGTAAAATACCGTCTGTACAGAGCGTAGTGACCGAACTGACAGTGTATCTGGGATAGTTAATCTGGGATAATCTTCGAAAATCCAGCAAATTTGGAAAACATGGATAATCTACTTCCTAATGAAAGTTAGGAAGTTTGCAAAAACATGCAACTATTGGATATTTTATCTGACTCGGTGAGAAAAAGCAAAAATTGCACTTTTCATTCTGTCTTTCAATTGAATTAATCCAAACTAAACCCACGAAAAAAAATCGAAAACAAAAAGCAAAAATTTATGCATGATTTCATAGTTCAACACGCGCTCGATAAATATCTTTTAGATAATTGTTTTGATAAAATAAGCAACAAAGAAAAAGAGCTTTTGCACAAGAAAATATACAACAAAACGTGCACGGAACCAGTGCATTTCCCGCGTTTTTTTATTATAATTTTTTTTTGGGTGAATTTGTCTCGGGCCGACGATTTGTGGTGACAAAAAACAAATCAAAACTTTTTTGGTAGTTTTTTTGTACCGGACATGATCCGTAAATATGTTAGACATTTGTCAAAATCAGAGAAGCTTTTATCTTCGAATTGTATAAATACCGTTTTATATTATTAACACAATTATTATTAGAAATGAACACTATTTTTGTACGAGTTTTTTTTTTTGTTACAATTTGCTTTATTCACGAAATTAAAACTTAAGCTACGATTATACGTCGGTAAATAGCTAAAGGGTTTATTACAGGGGCGCTAAGTAAGAGTTTCATGTTTTTAAAACCCAAATCTTACTTGCCATTTTCCTCACTACTCAGCGTTTTGCATGAATTTCCGCCTTTTTTTCATTAGTATTTTCTAGAAACTCGAGTTTTTTCCGCAAGTCAAAAACTCGAATATCGCCATCTAGAAAAGGCGGGAGAAAAGATGGCGGAAATTCATGTTAAACGCCGAGTAGAAGTTGATATGTTAATGTTATTAAACATAAGTTAAAGTTGCGTCTACTTGGTAAAAGCAACCGGTTGGGCGTTAACATAAGATAAAATACAGATTCTTTATTGTACCCTATTAACCCCAATGGACACCGAGGTGGGCCATTGAGAACATTTTACTGGGATATCGTTTTAAGTGGCAAGACTTCAAAATCACATTCAATATCGTCATAGTCCCTTATCTTAACAATACAAAAAAGACGTCTAACAGCTTTATGTGCAAAATGAATATTGAACAAGTCATAATGGGATCCGTAAGACTTATTTATCCACACTAATCCGTACATAATCAGCACCATTATTTAAATATTGTTTCATTTTGTTTTGGCTCCGCTGTGTGAGAATCTTGCCTTGAATGGTAAATGTTGCCACGAAACTTTCGTTTTTTTAATATATATATTTTATAAAAAAACGTCGTTTTAGGGCCCTTTCAACGAGTGATCTTATTGTTAAAGGGACACTGACAGGGGCGATTCATCAAACAACTGTTCGGAACTGCGATTTGATACTCTACTTTTGGAAACCAAAAAAGCCCCTTCTGATTGTTCAATTTGACGCCAATAGACAAAAAACATATTCGTGACTATGTCTTTACAAACACAGGGTTTGGGCCAAATTAAACTTTTTGGTTTTTTGACATGTACCGTAAGCTATTGTTCGACTCTTCAAAACCCGAGTAAGTCAATCACCCTATAACCAAAATAGAATAGCCAGTTGACTGATCCTCTGGTTTTGTAAAGTTAACATGTTATAACACCGCTCATAAGTTATGTCTTCTCCTTGTGGTCAAGGTCTACGACGAACTTATTACATGCTAACATCAATATCGTATACTGAATATCAAATGGACCCCCTTATCAAATGGACCCCCCAAAGGGGACCCTTCGCCGTTATCTTTCAAGCAAGCAAATGGAATAAAAGTGAAAGATACCGGTGAATTGAAACCAAACGACGTCGGGCTTTAGATACAAATATGAATTTCAATCGAATAATTTAGCAAAAAAATGAAAAATAAAGGGGTAAAACTTAAGGGCGCAGGGAGTGAATACGGCAGTTCTATAAAGGCGTCATATGAAGTAAAGTAAATTTCTCGAAATGTAGACAGGTGTAATTAAGAGAAAGGTGTAATTGGTCGATACATAATAGACCGATCCACCATTTTTCGAATATACGTGCGGTATACAGAGTACCGGGAACCGTCTGAATGATCTCTTTTGTGGCGAAAGGTTAATCCGCCGAAATTGTGCACTTTTGGGCATTGTCATTGGCTAGAAATCGACAAATTTCGGGGGATTACCCTTTCACCATAAAAGAAAAAAGACCGATTTAGACGGTGTCGTATACAGTATACGAAACCGTCTGGATCGGTCTTTTTTCTATACCGTATACTACTCTGTATTAACTTTTATTCCTTATTAACAAAAATCGAACTTTTTGTTCCACTAGAAGTCAATGGCTGATATTTAGGATCCCAAATTGTTCTGTCATACATTGGTCAAACGGTGGCCTCCAGGTATTCTGTATTTGAAATTATGATCGCGCAAAAACCAGCAAATTTGCTCAAATAGATCAACAAAAAAACGAGTGTCAATTTAACCACTTAAAATTGTATTTTTTTAGTTTCATGTCAAGTGGTTTGCATAAGGATAAGTTGCAATGCGGTCAGATGAAAGACACATGTTTTAGTTTAAAATAATTCTTTTTTTTATATAAATTCAATCACTTACCTCCGGAGGGTTAATCCATTTGCTTTTCCAGAAACGAATTTCATATGTGCCTTTTTCGTATATCACAGCCACTTTTAAGGCCCAATGCAGCTTTCCACCATAATGAATAATTTATGGGAAGTTTTAAAATATCATAATCGAATTTAGACTTTTCATTCAAAACAACGGATTATTTGGTTTAATTATTTTTTTTGGTGAAACAGCCAATCAAAAAAAAGTCTCAATTATTTCTAACCAATTAAAACTCGCTATTAAGCACCTGATCGGGAACAAGATAAAATAAAGCAACACAAGTTTACGAAAAAATACGAAATTCGTTAACATTATGTTAAAAAAACAAGAGCGACGACATAAATTATCATCAATTTATCCCCACAGGTAATTTAACACTGTTAACTTAACAGCTACGTAAAATGTTTAACCAACACAGGCCGTGAGGTAGTACTTAGCCGGAATTACGTTTATTGCACACATAAAATGCTCTTTATAGGGGTAAAATCCGCTCAGGGCTATTTTAAGGCTATTTATGTAATACAGTACAGTCCCTGCTCCGAAAGCGTTACCATTTGTTGCTCAAAAATCGTAACGCTTTGGGGTCAAAACTTTTAAACAACTTTTAACATTTTTCGAAACTCTTTCGGATTATGACGTGAATTCGTTACGCTTTAGGAGTAGGGACTGTAGTACTTTTGGGGAAGAAATTTTTTCGAACTTATAACAATGTTTAACGGTTAAACTTTAAATTATCATAGACTATGATTCATATAGCTATTTTAGTTTACTATACATACTATTTTAGTTATAATACATGTATGTATGTTTGCAGCTCAGACTTTTTTTCAATAATTATAACTCTTTTATTCTAGAGATTGTTTTTGCAGCTCAGACTGTTGGGCGTTGACCAATCTTTATATGATTTTAACGTTATTTTGACCTGAACACGACAGTTTGTGCTCGAACACACGGTATACTGTAAAACCTACCGTGTGTCGGTGTCCACAGTGGACTCCACACTGACATCTTTTTTTGTTTCGCGCGTATATTCTAGTTGAATTGGGCGATGGCACCTAGACCTAACCGTAGACTATAGACTATAGAGTCTATAGTATAGACTAATAAGTTGGGTACTCTGTTTTAGAATATACCATTCTAAAACCGGTTGAGAACTTTTTTGAATCTTAATAATCGTATCCATACGTATTAATATTTGCATTTTTTGCGTAAAACATATAATCTTTCGACATGTCGCGACAAGAATCTAAACACCTTTGGCAAGAGTAGTATTTGATCAGACAAAATAGAAAAAAATTCCAAAAAAGATAAAACAAGAAATTGTGAATGTTAGTTCGATAAGTAAAAAATCAATAAACCCGTATTTATTTTTTTTGTATGTAAAAAAGTTCACCAGAATATATTTGTTCAAATTTGGCCATCGGCCATCACCGGAAACTGACATTTTTGAGTAAATTGAATGAGAAAGTGTACGATACAGTCGTTGCGTCCTTTCCCTTATTTAAGGTCTTAGTTTTAGTAAGGTTAAGTTAAGTATTTGTATTATGTTTCTACGAGAGTTTTACTCAGAGAATCGACTGTATAAAAATTTGTTTTTTAGTGTTAACGATTTGTTTATTTATCTCTGTATTCACGGATAGACTTTTTACGGCAGGGTTAGACTATCTCTTTATATCTCAGTAGTCACATTAGCGCCTTGAAACTCATTTTTTTCTTTGTCGAAAAAAAAACGAGAAACAGTGTAAACGAGAATATAACTAGTTCCATTGGAACCTACCGAACTCTCCGCATCAAAAACTGACATTTAAAAATAATTTTTCAATCTAGTGTAATTTTTGTCAATCAAGCCCAAAATGTGTCAACGTCTATCGCATTAGAAGCAGGAATTGTGACACATTGATACGGTTTGATCCCATTTTAAGTTTGAATTTCCGGTTTTGGGTTAAAAAATTAACTACAGGGGCTTCTAGATGTGCATTTTTGATTTGCGAAATAAGCGCCAATCGAGACAGAAATGCACTTCTGGAGAGCACACATCTACCACGTAGAGACCCTGACTGTAGTAAATTACTCATATCATTTTCTCGCTTATACTGTTTCTCGAATTTGACATACAGTCGTATCCATGGTACGAAACGTATACCAAATGGGTGAAAAAATTTTTAATGACGCACAGAAATTTCCACTTTGCTGATCATTTGAAACCATAAGAAAAATTGAACATGATTTGAGGGTAGCTGATTTTGAAGTCCAGGGCACTTAAAAGGAACCGCTTTACGAATTAAACATTTGTTTCATCATTCATTGTATTTTTCGTTGTTGGCTCGTTACGTTCGCTGAAGGCCCCAAAACCACGATAACTAATGTTACTTCTCAGGGGGCCCCGGCTAGGCCCATTTTATCATGGTCATTATGCAAAAATCGTGATGGATTTGTCAAGTGTCCGTAAAGCTCGTTGTTATGCAAATTGAACACGACGTACTTTATTACTTTCCCCAACATTTTTTCTTCCAAAAGTAAAAAAAGATACATCAAAAAGGGCACACTTTTTTATTTAAACATTACACTTTTTTTTTCGATCACGTTTTTTTTCTGTAATTTAGGCTTTCTATGATAAAACCAAAATAATAAAATACAAAAAATTCAAATTAGATACCAAAGTTAAGTAATCACGAAAATCGAAAAGTAAAAAAAAACGCGATGTAACACCTGGTCGTAATAACCGGGGTTACAAGGAAGGGCTTTTTGACATTTTAACATAAGACCGATCAAGTTTGTACCAAGTAGAATTTTTTAACGTAAACTGTTATTAATCTTGGGAGAAAATGTGGTTGATTTTTTTTTACCATGACGAGTGCGTCTTTTTTGTCAACTACATTTTTTGGAAACATGTAAAAGTCGAAAATTTGTTAATAAAAGGAAAATGATTATAATTCAACTTATTTTTAAGGGTTTTTATCTCCAAAATGATTTTTTTTTCACTTCAGACTTTTTGATCCCGTCCGTCGCGTATTCAAGATAATAAACTAAAAAGTTGGATATAATGAGATTCAAATTTAATACAAAAGTTAAGTAATGATCTTGAGCAAGAAAAGAAATGTGGAAAAATCTTGAAATGCATTTTATTAAGAATTATCACTACTATATCATGAAAAATCAGTTTGAAATACCCAACTATATGCAGAATCTAACATAACGGGTTCCCCATGATTCATGGCCCATGAGCCTATTGTAAACATTATGTTTACATATCATAATACAGAATAGCTTTAAGTACATAATATGTACATAATATGTACACCACCTAACCATTTGACTTAACACATTTTTCCGAAAAAAGGTGTTAATTCAAAAATTGTTAAGTCAAATGCAAAGTGTTAAGCCACATGGGTAGTGCGTAGGCAGAAATGCTGGGAAAAAGACAAAAAAAAAGGACAAAAAAAGTGTTAATTCAACTGCAAACTTTTAAGCCAAATGGTGTTAAGTCAGATGGTTAGGTGGTGTATTATGAAATTCACTGTGTTAAGTTTCAACTGTTAACTTGAGCGCTAACCTGAATTATCTGGTCGCCATTCGCTGATTTGTGAATATCGTATTTTTTTTACAAGTGTACCTAAAATAAAAATAAAAGATGATAAAAATTTGTTCGTTTAACAAGATAACATTACGTTCTTGATCCGAAGGATGACGTATTATCTAGCAGAAGTCAAACTTGTTTAATCAGCTATGGGCGATAAGATAACTTTTTTTCTCCCAAATAGTAATTATTAGGTGATGATCTGGGATATCATCTTCAATCCGGCATCAGCATCTTACCCAAGTAAAAATATTGCTTATCAAGTACCATATTCTAAACAGTTCTGATTTTTCTGGTCTGTTTTCATTAATAACATGGATATTTGATTAAGCATACATGTATGTCTAAAATTACATTAAAAACTGGGTTATGGACTAATATGGGAAATTAAAGCTTTATACGCTGCCACGTGAAAAACGCCGTGTTTGAGAACACTGTATAGTATTTTTTAGGGTCAAAAGTGGCATATAATCCGTAGGGGTCCATTAGTCCAAATTTATTTTTCTAAAATTTAACTAGTGTTTCCGCGGTATTCGATTAAGCCCGGTTTACTATCATTTTCGGTCCATTAAGAGCGTTTACTCCAAATTTGGACTAATGGACCCGTGGGAGTTAAGCTGAAATACATCTTTAAAGACCGTATATGCATTTTTCACAAATTGACGAGATCTTTTACCACCGAAAAACCTATAACATATGCATTTTCGAATTAGCTAATTCGACCTTATAGCTACACAACTGACGCATACACTCATGATAAGGGCCAGTTTTGTCTCCTGAAAAAGTGGCCCTTATTATGGGGTGACCCTTATTATGAGAAATGGTGGCCCTTATTATGAGAAAGTGGATTTTTTTTCAGACAGTCTGGTAAGTAATTCACTCAATTTTTCATGTATTTTTCTTACTTTTTATAACTTGTTAATAACGTTTTGAAGCGTAATTATGATTCGTGTTGAAAAAGATCAAAGAAGAAAAAAAAATAAAAAATGTAGCATGAATAATAGACAAAAACTAAAATCTCTCATAATAAGGGCCACCCTTCACACCGCATTTTGGCCCCTGTTTTGAGTAAAAAAATATTTTCTGTGGTAGTGGCCCCTATTATGAGAGATAAATGCCCATTTATTGGCCAAAGATGCCTATTTTGGACATTATTATGAGAAGCTGGCCCTTATCCTGGGGCCCTTTTCATGAGGAGGGAGTGTACTCAAGTTCTACGTTTTTTTCCATAGTGTATAAAAGTCTTGCAAAACTTTAAAAGTAAATTCCATATGTTGACTCAACGCTGTGTATAATCTCAAGAATTATGTCGAAGGAAATGATACGATTGGTGGGAAAACGGGGTGGATAATCGCGATTATAATTGTGCGGGACAACCGTTGCGCACAGAAAAAAAATGTTCCATAACACTTTCTAATTATAATAATTTAATTACGATTTTCCTTTTCTAAAACGGCACGGAGACTTTGTGAATAATTGTGACTGGTTGATTTAGTTTTGTTGGAAGACGACTTGAATTGAGTGTTGAAATGTACGAAGTGATGAAATACTTTTACAATTTAATAATTTACTATTTTATTTTTTAATTCAGTATTCAACAAAATCGAGTACACGGCATACAACTTTTGCGCAGCTAGGCTCATGAGTCATAGGCCAATTTTTGCGCTCGTGCCGTTAGCGGGTTTTTGTTCAAGATTTATCGGGCCGTATTACTGGTGAAAGTGTCCCGATAACTGCCCAGTGGGTGTACTATATGCTAGACTATAAATTGTCATGGATATGAATTTAAGGGTTTAAGTTAATAGCGGTGAAAGTTTTATTTATACAGAGTCCTACCGCACGTTCTATCGGATGCAAAATATTAAACGATAATCATCTGGCGATGGACTCCCTAGCGCGGGATTTGGGATTTGAACATAATGTTTTGAGTTCTTTGGGCGAAAAGCGGCTTTTATTCGTAAACTTCCGCAATGGTAATCGATGGACGACATGAAAACGCGATTTTTCTTTTTTTTCATAACCGCTTTGTAAACCATCCTTGCGAATATTCGCGAATGTCATCTAATCTCTTTTCGTCATGTACGATGTGGTTCAAACTATAGAGGATTATACACATTTATGGAATAAATTAGGAGGGCTCGCACGTTCGACACAATCACGCCAGGAATTCCACACAAATGAGTTTAACTAAATGTGTGATGCCATCAGTTACCCAAACGCAATTTCAAGATGTGCTAATAACTGATATAACCTGAGATAAACGAGTTTCGTAGTTCGTAGAGTTAATGGAATAATTAGACACGGTCTATCTTTTAGTTTCAAGCAGTAGTGCCCATTGTCCCTGTTAGGACCGCCCCTTGGGATTAAAAACGGGACCGCAGATGTTAACACTACTGTTCCAGTTTTTTTTGATATTTTTCATGGTCAAGAAAATGCTAGGTTCAGTTTCTCATAAATAGACAGGATGTTTGCTCATTATACATGGAAAATTACGGTGCATACATTATTGTATTATGCTAAACGTGAAAACGTTACTTTGAAAATTATCCTCTTGATCCGGATCCGGATTATAATTGACCTGAATGCTTCGGAAAATCACTTTTGCATTTCCTATTCGAGTTTACTTCTTCCCACATTTGAGCGAAAGACTATCCGATACAACTTAAGCACAACATATATATATACAGTCCCTCGTCCCATGACGGGTTTTTTTGTCAAAAATTACGGCCGGTAAAGGCGAAGGATTGTATACATTATATATATAAGCTGGATGCGTCTTATGTAGACGTATACGGGATATGGTATCCCCATTCGGAACAGAAAAAACGTCCGGTAACAGCCCAGTTCTGGGCAAAATCTCCGAAAATTGACTGACTGAACTATTTTTTGTTAATATAGTGGTCACAATGTAGTGGTCACAATGGGTTCATTTATAGCCTATAAATTATAGGCAATGTTACCAACAGGAACCGGCAACATAACTAATTCAAAATTCTAATAGAAAAATGGACCTTTTTTGTGACGATGTTCCTTTTTCGGACGCTACTTTCGAGAACCAAAAACGTCCGATAAATGAGTATGGACTGTATTCAATTGTATACCAGTTAAAGCAATCTAGCGCATTCTGAAAATTATTTTCAAATCGTTTATTCCAGCAGATGGAATCCTTGTCTTCAGAAAAGGAGAATGATTTTTTTTTTTTGAATGACAGAATGATAGCAAAAATGTGCTTTTTGTGTTTTGTGTTATGCGTAATCCTTCCATGAGAAATATGGTTCCAAATTGATTATATTCGTTATTGGTAAAAAGTAAAGGCAAAACTAGGCCATGTTTAGATACAACACGATTTGAAATATTAAAATTTAGTTTTGCATACGAGGGTATAAACGTATTCATCGCATAATCATTATTGACTATATTTTGCCACTGAGACCCATGGCAAGTGCTTAAAAATCATCTCTAGAGAGTCTAAACATAAAATCATCTCCAGTAGTTAGGGTGGTTACGCCGAGACGAATTTAATGAATTACACTCCTTCACCATTTATCGGACGCTCGTTTATCGGACGCTTACTCATTTATCGGGCGCTTTTTTTGGCCAAAATGGGGCCATTCTAATAAACAAAAATGACCTCTTTTGTGACGATGCTCATTTATCGGACGCTATTTTCGAGAACCGAAAACGTCCGATAAATGGTTAAGGACTGTCATATATAAATAGAAATTTTATAATAGAATAACATTTTTTAGTAAAAAAATCTTTAAAAAGCATGTCTGTTCAGACCTTATTAGGGAAACTGATCGTTTTATATTATTTTCGTCTTAAAATGTACGTTGTTTCAAATTTTAAAAGAAATTTTCCAGAAATAAGCATAAATCATATCGCATGACGGATAGAAGATTTTTTCTCAAAATATATCACTGAAATTGGCCATGTCTTTTTCTTTAAAATTTCTACAAAATTTGAAACAACATACATTTTAAATACAATGGTGGTTTTTATTTAAGGTTGCACCATTTTGTATCTCCGTAATGTATTTTCGCGCGTCGCTTGATACTGGAAAATACATTATAAAAATCGAGGAGGTTTGGGGTAAAAAATCGTAAGCGCTCCAGGAGTTAAGAATTGAAAATATCTCAACGTAGTGAACTAGAAGACATTTTAATCTAACTTTTAGCTTCTATGAAAAAAAAATTAGTTAATGTTTAGCGGTCGAAAACGAAAAAGAGAAATCGGTGCAACCTTAAATAAAAACCACCAATGGTGTTTATAAAAGGGAACAAATTTAATTTTTTTTATTGCATGGGCCTACCCTATACGTAGGCTATACGTAGAGTCTAATAATTTCATTTTTTCAATCTAATCGTTTTGTTTTTTGCCTAATCCAAGAAGAGGCCACATTGGGGGTAAAGTGATGTCGTATTTACAGAAAATAAACAGCATTTAAATTTGGTGGGAAAACACATCTCAACAAACTTTCGAGCTTTTTGTCAAACCCAATTATTTCTTTTAAACAAAGTAAGACTTAACCGGAAGTGCGCCGGAAGTATCAGAGTTGGAAATGATTAAGGAGATTGTAAGGGTCAAATTAATTAATGATTGTTGTGTGGCTAAATTTGACAAGTTAAAATATGAGAGTTATAATACAACTCTTACATAATTGCAATAAACTCAAGTTGCACTTAGAATTCTCCATTTACCATAATTGGCTATCAAAATGAATGTAACTCTAATTTTCAATTCATTCGAACAATTCATGTAGCAAAAATCGAGTATTTTTTTTTGTTGAAAACTTTTAAAAATGTTAACTCCGAGAGGAACGCTAAAAAGAACTTGTACGGAAATTTCGTGCCTAATACAGCGCTTTTGTTATGAATTCATCTTTACGTAGGTTTAATAAACAAACTCGTTACCCACACCAGTAGTAACCGTTTTTCATGAACAATCATTATAATAACATATTACCATATTAAATTCACATACATTTAACATGTAATTAATGCAGCTTGCCATATTTAAAAAAATTGATGATCTTCTGAAGTCAATTCGGACGATTTTTTAATTTCAAAACAGCTCTGTTTTGCTACAAATTATACGGACAAATTCAATGATATTAATTTTTCTTTTCCAACAAAAAACAAAACAGCAGCAAACTAATAATTGTAATTTTTTATGTCAAATAATTTTTATACCAAAGATACCGGATCAGTACATGATAAGCACAGCTTTGAGCGAATTGAAAAAAAAAATTAAGAAAATTAACACGAGTCATTTACAATTTGTGTTGGCTAAAGTGTGTTCGTGTTTTACTAGTAAAACAATGTGCTCAATAGTTTGTTTTCTATTTATGGTGCTCGTTGAAAGCGTGAGTACGAGCAACGTGTGAAATAGATAAGGAACATTATGCAGAGGATCCCTATTTTTATGCTAAAATGTGAAGAAAACGAAAGTGGATGCAAAAAAGTGTATATCTGTAAAGGGTATTCATTAACGTGTAACCAATTGAAATGTTTTTTATATGTTCCATACACCATCTAATAGATAAATGGTTAAAAACGTGTTAGGTTTAAGTGGACAATTTTTTTTTATAGAACTTCGTCGTTTAGGAACATAAATACTCAGCTTTTGCCATAAAAACGTTCCGTATGTTCTTGTGTAACCTCAGTTTTTCATCAATCGAAACAAGATTTTCAATTGTTATCGACCTCGGCAAATCCAGTCGCATATTATTAGCTATTAAGAATATCGGTCGGATTCATGTAAAGCTGATGTTATTTTCTAGGTTTTGTATTCAAACTCACATAACATACACCCCCTGCGGAGTTATCGGGCGTGTTTCGCGAGAAAAAAACCTGCCCGATAACTGCGTAGGGTGCCTGATAACTGCCCAGGGGTGTTTTATTGAACAGGCACGTAACGCATCACATAAATGAAATTTATTTTGATGCATTTATGTGATGCACTTTCATACATTAATTTGATACATTCAATGTGATTTACACCCTTAATTAATGTGATTTATTTTAATTGCATTTATGTGATGGGTTTTGGCGCTCACTAACATATTTTACTAGATCAGGCCCCTAAGATTGAAAAATGCTGTCTACCGCCAACATGTGCATCAAATGATGTGCTTAATTTTTTTTTTCAAATGTGTAAAATACTAGTCGAACATTGTGAGTTTCTAAGTAATCAATTTTATGTAGTCTTATGTAGTACATACGGTACATATTATGTACCGTATGTCAAAGCTTCACCTAGTTTAGTTTCGATACATAGTACGGGAAAGTCAAATTTATTTAGTCACAAACCACTTAAAAATTTGTTAATCAAATTAAATTTGTGAAAATCACGGTAAAAAAGCATCCGCTCGTGTGAAATTGGTAAATCGGTTTATGCAGAAGCCGCCCGTTTTTATGAGAACCTGAAAAGAAATAATATAAAATTTTCCAGAATTCTTTTTCTGCAAATTTCTCAATCGTTTTCCTCCAATTATTCACCATCGAAGTGAATTTTTGATAGAAGCGAGAGCAAAATCGTGCAAAATCGAATCATAATTTGAAATTCATCAGGTCACTTTGTGACTAAGACGATTCGGAACTCAAAAAAGGGCCGGAAATTTAAAATGCGTAATGAAGCCTATTTACCGGCCTTTGCACAATTTTTTGCAACGTTCTCTGAAATCATTACTTCAGTAAAGAGATACTTAATTTATGCTTCACTATTAATAATGCCATCTCAGCATCGTGGTAAAATCAAAACGTATTACTTTTGTCCGAAAATGTATAAATTATACAGTATAATTGCAAAAAAATTAGATAGATATATGTGTGGGCGACAACTTTGGGTGATAAAAGTTTTAGGCTTCACTGCTTGAAATCTAGAACGCACTCACTGATAAATATCGGCGATTGGCCGCCGATAATTTCATCACGACCAATCACAAGCCCGCGTTTACCCATAATTGTGGCCAGATTCGTTCTAGAAACCTTTTAGATTCGTCCACACATTTTCAATCATTGTTTACATGCTTAACTTGTAGGCGATAGGCGTGTGCCATATGTGTACATGCTTAACTTGTGTGCCATATGTGTACATATTGAATAATTCATTTTTTGTCTCTGTAGCGTTACGATCAGTGTTGGAAAAGTTGGCCAACGCTCCAAATTTCCCCAACGCTTGGTTTCCCCATAAACTTGGTAAAAATTTGTATCACAAATGTGACATGGGGTTATTTTGCCCATAAAATCACGGCCAATAATAAGCCATTAAATCTAAAAGAACCTTTTCTATGTTACATAGACTATGTATGTTCAACTTAACAAAGATATGTGTCAGTTTTTTGTTTGTTTATTTGTTTTTAAAACCGTAGGCCATAATAATTGCTGCTGCAAAAAATTATCAAAATTTAACTTCGGTGAACTTGCCGAAAACTGTTTGGCGAAGTCGATAACTTGACTATGAATACGTAAAGTTACATTGCAATATTTATTTTCAAAACAAGATAAATGAATAAATTGCAAATTTCATCATATCAAAAATTCCGGTTGGTATACGGTGCTTATTTTGACACTATTTATCTTATGAATTTGAATTTATTTAGAAAAAATTCAAGACTGGACAATGTTTTATTTTTGGCGTATTTTAGCTTACTAAAAGTGAGCTATTTTGAAATTAGCTAAAGCGTACCAAAATAAAGTTTTTGGTAACTTATTTACTAATTATGTTAAAAAAAGTTAGTAACTGGCAGACAATAATCGAAAGTTAGTAACTGGCGGACAATAATCGAAAGTTAGTAACTGGCGGACAATAATCGAAAGTTCGATCTGGCTTACGAGAACAAAATTAAATGATTTTGAGTTTTATTTGGGGGAATTTACAAAAGTGAAATAAAATGTAAGACAAAAATAGTTCACCTATAAGAAACCAATTTTGAAATTAGATGCGTACTAGATTCATTTGGCTTGATGAATGTAACATACTAAATTTTCATACAAAATTTTGAAAATTACCTCTAACAACATCAGCCAAACTAACATTTGGGTTTTGCCAAATTTGCTTGAGCTGAATGACATCTTCGTTTTAGCGTGGTTTTTATAAGCCAAATACAAATTTACACATTTTCTTTCATTTTCTTTATGTGATAACGAATAACGTGTAACTGTCCGCTTATCTTTTTGCCACCGGAGGAGCTCGTGAGCTCAAAAAGGACCGTGGATAAATTAAATTTATACTAGACCGCAATAAACCCGTCATATTAGTGATATTTTAACTTATTTAGCCCTAACCCCATGTAAGCCAATTTGTTCGTATTTCCAAGTCTAGTTTTGGTTAGAACGTCAATTGAATAAGTTGTGTGTAATTATGTGTTCTAAAAAACCATAATTTCGTCAGCGATACATTTTCGATTATGACATGCGCCCCTTTTTTCTATTTGTTTCAACGACGGAATATTAAAAAAACTAAGATAAATAACGAGAGAAATTAAAACTAACAAACCAACTTCCTGTCTTGGTCAGTGTGACACATCAAACAATACACATTTTTTACCACAGGTCCAGGTTTCGTATTTTTTTCTCTTATTGTATGTTGGTCAATTTACATAGACCGTGTGGCCGTTTTCCCGTCGATCCGTCGGGATGTCAAAAAAGTGCATCTTGTTGGAATTATTGTTTTCGCCCGTAAAGTCTTTTTTTAGCCGCAACCTAAACAAAAAACATTTTTTTAATGATAACATAAATTACAAGTGTACACCCGTGCGCCGTTATTGTGGCAATTTATTAAATCTTTGAACTTCAACTTTTTGCCATAAGTTATGGCCCATAACTCAATGAACGAGTCTCGTTCAGCTCGGTGACAAACTCGTTACCCACACCAGTAGTTAAAACAATACAAATTTTATTATAGACACCCCGTTATTTTACAATTTGTTCTGCGTCCCAATTCTCGGTTAAATTGGCTGAAATTCATGATAGACATTGGCAGCTTACTATGAAAACTATTTGAAGTTTCTATTACTCCTGTGATAACAAATATAATCGTTTAGACTATAGTATACGGTATAGATTTGCTCCATGCAACAACTGTTAATGTCAAGGCTAACCAGTTTGACGATTTCTAACGGGGTCAAATTCTTATTTTTGTTCTAAGACGAGTTCTCAATCGGATTTGTGTCTAAACTGTTGTAACTTACATGTTTGTTTAGCTGTTTTTATAGATTAAAAAAGGGGCGAAGTTTCGAGTACGTGTGAGCACAAAAAAAAACGATTTATGGTGCGTGATAGTGTAAAAGCCTTCATTGATGCCTATTTATGGTAAATAAACCACAACAATTTAGTATGAGGTCCAAGTGTCCCGTTTTTTTTAAGCGGACTCATTGCTACTTTCTCCCGCATTAACGAGTATTTTTTACATTTTAATTTTGCAGTTCTTTTGAGTAAACAACAACATGGCGGGAAAAAACAAATGTTGAAAAAAGGAACCTTCATTGTCCCGACGCATTGACGGATGTTCAAGTAAATTGTTTTCCCACAATTTGAAAAGTAAATCGTATGCCTAGTTACAGTCCTTTCTCCTTTTTGGGACGATTGCTACATTTGGGACGCTTTTTTTTGGCCAAAATGGGGCCATTATAATAGAAAATTGATCCTTTTTGTGACGATGCTCCTTTTTCGGACGCTATTTTCGAGAACCGCAAGCGTCCCAAAAAGGAGTAAGGAGTTTAATTGTTTTCAAGTAAAATTAATTAAAATGTAACACAAAAACAAGCATACAAAAGCGTCCAAAAATTATCCAATAGGGACGTTATTTTCCGGAATGAAAACGTCCTTATTGGGATTAGGGACTGTAAATCCGAATAACGACTATTTTCAGCAAATGTCATCATTGCTTTCCCGAAGGTTCGTTTAAAAACCGCTTTGAAATGCGCCTAAGCTCGGTTCAAAAAGCAGCCTTTGAAGGGATTTTTTACGAATTATTAATCGATAAAGTAAATACTAAACTTAATAGATGTACACATCGAGTGTGTTATGATAAAGTATGAGAAGAAAAGTAGGAAAGCGGGATTTTTCTATATTTATTTAACGCATGCTTAACTCGACACCGCGGTGCTTAACTAAATTGGCGTATGCGATAAGTATTTACGTTATGACCGCGCTTTGTGGTCAAAGAACTGATTATTCGTTTGAAGATTCTGATTTCGAAACAAATCAGAAAACAAAAAAAAAATGAAACGAATTTACTAAACATTAGAGGATGAAAGGCGCAAAATATTACATGATGCGTTACGAGGAGATAAAAAAATGATTATTTGGCGGACAAATTAACACTTTAATCTTTCTTTCTTTTTGCGAGAAGTCGGGTGGAACTTAGATCAGTAAAACGAGCACAATTTACAAAATACAGCACGCTTGGAACTATGTTAAACAGGAAGTTAAATCAGAACAACAGAAAACATCCGTAGAAAATAAAGCATTCAATAGAGGATAGCGGAAATTTTTACATGAGCGTTGTTCTATTCATTAACTCATACACTCATTACTTTCTATACGGACGCACTCAATATTTTAATACGGGCGCTTTTTGTGAAAAAAATACCCCAAAACAGTCGAAAAATGGACACTTTATGACAATTCACTCCAATAAGGACGCTATTTTCGAGAATCAAAAACGTCCGCATTGGAAGTAAGGACTGTACATCACCTAACCAGTTAGCTCAACAACCGTTTTGGTCAAAAATATAATTGAATTTTGTTGAGTTGAGTTGAGTTTTGTAAGGCTAAAAAGGCAATAAAATGCTGTAGCACGCCATATGTATTCCGGTCTTGTTGGGGGTTAAGAATTTCAAGTCCAGGATTAGACTAACGGGCCCTGAGTTACGGTGTAATAAAAATGCTTGAAATGTACTTGTGGCCCAAAAAATTCGCTCAGAATAGATGATACACGAGTGCAGATGTCTCTGGAATTTGAATTGGCAATGAACGCATGAATCATCATATCCTAACAATTAAAATTCTTTTTCGACATTCTACCGGATTTAAATTGATGTACTTTTTGATACTTTTCTTCAAATTTTGGGGGACACATCATCAAACTCACTTCTGAAATAATTAATGGCAAGTTTAATTTACTTATTTTCTGGAATGAAAAATATACAATGGAAGTATTTAATATAAAGATGGAAGATCCTTGGGTATATGTGCCTGCCAATACGGCAAAAATGTCTAAATCACGTGTAACAGTCCTTTAATACTGTCAGTAGGGACGGTCTTGAGTTTCAAAATGTTGTGCCTAAATCGGGCAGAATTCTATTATAGAGCAAATTTCGGTAATGACGTCATTTGTGGACGTTTCATGTGAAAATGAGACCTTTAAATTAAGAATCTTAACTTAAGATTGTATAACTTTGATATGTTTAAAGTAATTTTTGCAATATATTTTTTCGCGAAACAAAAATCTCACGCAATCTGAGAATTAAAAATTACAAATTTAGCCACGCACACTACTCATAACCGGTTATTTTGACCGAAATTTTTATTTAAACAAAACAACAACAAAAATTACCGGTAAATTATTAGTTGGTAATAATTTGAAAGCTTTAAAATATGTTTGCTAAATCACGAACCATTTTTTTGAAGAACTCAGTACAAGCCGTACTTTTATTGAAATAATTACATCTGTACAAAGGTAAACGTTCAATACACAAAGGAGTAAATGACGCAGCTCCCAAATGTTATTGGCCAGACTCGAAATAGAGGTCTCAGCCCACGAACTTTTCCAGCGTGCGTTTAGGAGTTAAGCATATAAAATAAGCACTTTATTTCGTTGTTTTTTTTATTGTTGTTGTTTCATTCAGTTTGGTAGCTCTTGGATACTCGCCCTCATCATTGGTGCGCAACAGTTAACACGTCGTTTAAAACAAAGTGACAAATCCGACCAGTACCGTTAGTAGCGTTAACTGCAGCTTAACGCGGCCGCAACTACTGTCTGTTTCCGCTGAACCTTCTTCGATTTCATCTTCTTCTTCTTCACCTGAAAAGTGGTAAAAAAAGTGTTTCAGACAAAAAAAAATTGTGACTTTCGTGTGGACGATTAGTACCTATTAATTTGACGCGAATTTCTTTTGTCAGGCCGTTGTTTCTGTCAACGCAAACGTACTTTCCAACGTTATCTCGAGACGCGGCGAAATTTATGACATCCGTGTCAAACGAGCCGGCTGGACCAGTGATACTTACTAATTACAACATATTTATTTTAATCGATAAGGTCAGAAATAAACGAATTTGACACGGGTACCTGTAGACGGCGACGTAGAAAAACAACCGAATCGCACTTCGTCATCTTCATAAGCGTAAATCGTATCGTCTGATCGCAAACGTGGGACGTGGAGGCGGGGCGAGCAGCCAGTTAACGAATCTAAAAACAATAATTTTTGCAAAATTCTACAAATTTTCTGTCTTTGGCACAATACGCCCTTTCAGTGAGGTTTAACATTTTTTATAAGGGATTTTTAGCTGCGATTTGCAAGGCGGCACCACGGTGGGAAAAATTATTGAATTTGTGGTACCCGTTTTTCGTAGAATAAGTTTTATGGGAAATTCCTCGAAAAACGTTTTCTTCCAAAAAAAGTTTCCACTGAATTACACGGTACTTTATCTTCCAAAAACATTTTCGGCCAAATTGGTTATTATAACTTTTTCTCCCAAATACTGGCGTGCCTTGTTAGGCAACTCTGTTGTCGAGTATGTTCTCACAGTATATCTACCAGGTAGATTGACCTACAATGAACAAAAGTTCATTGTAGTTTTACTGCAGAGATTTCGAGAAACCCTAATTTTACTCGGTAAATCCTGGCATTTGATACGGCGTTTGCAAAATTTATTTGTAATTACCTTCAGGCATATCTTTTAATAGCATGCGGTCTTGATTCGAGGCCACACTGGAGTTGCAAAATGCATTTGAATCAAACACAAAGGAATTCAGCCATTGCACGGAACAATCACAAAATAATGGATTCTTAAAAAATATGTTTTCGAACATTGAAATATTGATATAGAATAATCTTCAATTTATTAGTACAGTCCCCAGTCCCACAACCGCCTTCAAGGCCCAAAAAAACGCGGTCGTTATGGAACCATTGGCCGTTGTGGGACTGGGGACTGTACACTAAATTTTCTGCGTTCGCCATCGTCGGAGACAAACTTTTCTGGCCGTTAATGGTGCACTCTGTGAATATGAAAAAATGCTGACCTGTTCAAGTGACACTAGTTGGAGATTGGGTAGTGCTGGTCTCATATCTCCAATAGTAAACAGCCCATTTCCGGCCAAGTTGAGCGTCCGCATGCTCGGACAATTCTGAAAGGCATTTCGATGGATAAAGGACAGCTTGGGCGAGAATGAAATGGACACGTCGGTGAGTAATGGCAAGTCGACAAATGCGGCCGGTTCAATCGAAATTAAAAATGCCATCTCATCCGCATAAATACTCACCAGCTTATCCAATTGATAGAAATCGTGTTTTTGAATGAACTCAATAGGATTATTTGACAAACGAATCATGGCGAGCTCGCGATGGTTCATGAGATCTGGAACTTCAATCAGATGATTCCGGTCAAGCCATAAGGTCGTTAACTCGGTATTGTTTTCGATTAGACCCGCCGGGAACTCTTCAATATCCGTACGAATCAAGTTCAGCGTCTTTAATTTAGGCTCGTCAAACGGAAAATTATTATAAAAAGGATGTCGAAATATGTATTTAAAAAATTTATTTATTCAAACTTTAAAGCTTATCTTGTCTGATTTGCCCAAGACATTTCCAACTAAAAATTTTAGTCTAAAATACTCCTTCTTTATCGTTAAGGGTTAAGATGCTAAAGAGCATTAAAATTTTATGAATTTTATGAGCTTATTTTTGATTATTTGTTTGTTTTTAGAAAACTCGTATTTTTTTTAGTATAATGTCTTTTTTCATGTTCGAATTTTTAATCCTTTGGGTTTATTTTCATAAAAAAATATTTTAAAATTTAAACCAATAATTTTTAAGGAAAGTTCTTGAAGTAAAGTCCTTCTGCGCTATATGAACACCAAATTTACTTTGTACCCCCCCCCCACACACACTTGGGTCATATTAGGGAAGGCTGAGGAATATAATACCCGGAATGTAATGGAAAATGGCGCTCTGGAATGAGTTTTTAGCTTTGAGAGCCTAACCTTCAATTTCGGCATTTGAGCAAAAGAATCAAAATCCAAAATCTCTAGTGGATTATTTTGTAGGACGAGCGTCTCGAGATGAGTTAGATTGAGAAAAATTTGCGCCGGAATTTTCTTAAGCTCATTATTGCTAAGGTCGAGGGAGCGCAGCCGCATAATGTCTTCAAATGCATCTTCACTAATTTCGGTCAAACCGGTGCCGGAAATAGTCAATTCATCAAGCTCCAGAAAATGGTCAAAATCAACATTACTAACCGAATTGTACTCGCTATTGTGGGTTTTATAACACTGTTTATTGATTTTTCATTTTTATACTAAAATTTATGGACGAAAATTTTCGACCAATTTTTCGACCAATTCGACCTTTTTTCGGATTTAATAGGTGAAAATGTTACACCTAAAGGTCTAACTGGTTGGCAAAAGTTCGAACCATACAGTTTTCTCCCATATACTACGTCATTCGTATTAATTACACCCGATGTGAGGCTTTTTTCTCAACAAATATGTTTAGAACTGCACACTTATAGGCACAAAAGTGGCCGATAACCGCAG
>SCLG01000170.1:190160-205859 GCA_004367875.1 Oikopleura albicans | reverse complement strand
TCTGATTAGATAAGCGGCGAATCGTGGGAAAATAGGTGACTCATCAATCTATACATTACACCAGTTCCTAAAAGCGAAAACTTCCAAAAAATAAACCTAGAATAAAGAAAGGATTTTTTTATTAAAAATAGAAAGACCCTTTAACTCTACGCCGCTAACCACGAAAAAATGTTTATGAACTTTTGGACACGGGTTTTGGGAAATTCCTCGAACACATGGTTCGGATTCCGAAGATTGTTCGATGTTTAGATTAGTAACTACTGTATAAGTACTCTAAGAATTTTTTTTTCTTTTTATTTTCGTACTTGCAGACTAGGCTGTGCCGAGCTTTTAAGTATGGGAATACCAGAAATGGCATAAAACATCCAGAATTTTTTTCGAAAGGGTGGGTTAAAATTTTATCAAAAAATTGTAACCCACCCAAATTTTTCGAAAAAAAATTCTGGATGTTTTATGTCATTTCTGGTATTCCCATACTTCAAAAGTTTGGGACAGCCTAGTCTGCAATTTGCAGACTATCTATTTTTCGTCTAGGGCTACTCTTGAATTTAGTTGACCTTTTTTTAAGTTTGAATTTAGTTGAATTTAAGTTGACCTTCAGAAATACACAGACAGTTTATTACACATAGCTTGTCATAGATTCAACATTTAATGACTCTTTCAATAATCTAATATTTGGCCAATTCAAAAGCCACTTAGCAAGCACGGAAAACGACCATCTGACATTTATCAATATACTGCATAAAAGAGGAAGCATAATTAAAATACAGAAAATAAAAACATGAAATTGAGTTTTCTAACCACCTTGGGAATCGCTGTAGCGTCAAAATGCGATTCGCCTTGTCCAATGATTTTAAGTGAAGTTTGTGGAACAGGGCTGGGTAAAAATAACATCTGAAATTTCGATATTCAGACCGATAATTTATCGGGGATAAACATAGTGAATTTGTACAAAAATTTTTGCAGCTTTATGTAAGCCTAAACAGCAGCAAAAATGTAACAGTCTAGGTTAGACACCCCGTAGTAAATTTATATAAAATGTAACTGACATGAAATACAATAATTTCATCAATTTACGTACTTTGAATCAAAATCTTTGATGACGGAAAAGGGGATAAGAACTGGTGTTTTGGCCAATTTTGTTAATTTTTGGGATTAGAAATTTCGGGTCATGAAAATTCTTATAAAACCATCTTTTAACTTGTGTGAATTTTTTTTACAACCAATATTTTACCGAAGTAAAAAGCTTGATTATAGTAATTTTAAACCCTGAAAAAGATGGTGAAACATATACGAATGACTGCATTTTAAAAAATGCTATTTGTGAATCAACTGAAAGAGGAGTTCAACTTTTTAAAGCATATGATGGTCAATGCATGCAAAACTTTGGTATGAAACTGTAGCGACAACTGTAGCGACAACTGTAGCGACACAACGGTCTTTCGTAGAAAACATTTATACAATAAAAAGTGTTTTGAAGAAAAAGTTTTTCGGGTAATGTCACCGAAAAGATTATACTTCGAAGAACTTTTTTTGTTGGTACATTGCATGGGAGAGACCAAAAGTCCATTAAAATATCCGGAAAAACTTGTTTGATAAACAGTTCCGCCAAAGAACGTGAAATTCCCGAAGATAGTTCAACACAAAACGCTTTTTTTCGAATATTTTTTTTCTTCGAAACACTATGAAGCCCACTATAGACTATAGACTATAGTCTATATTGTATAACTGTAAAGTAAAATAAGGAAACATTTGAAATTTTTAGAAAGTTGTAATCTTCCATGTCCTCGAATTTACGATCCAATTTGCGTGGTTGATGGAAGCGAAGAAATAACTTTCTCAAATGAGTGCGAATTTAAAAGTCATGTTTGTAAAGAGAAGAAAACCATGGTACGCATTTTACGTGAAGGCAAATGTGAACATGAATCACTTTAGTGGAAACATTCGTTTTATCCATTCATTTGGTACCAAAATAAAATTGTAGTCAACACTGTATTTCATTAAAAACTGATTTTAATGCCTTTTACATGGGAAAATAATATTTCAAAATTGAACAAATTTAAATTCAGAAACAATTAAAAAGCTTTGCCATAGCCTATGGCCCATAGGCTATGGCCCATAGCCCTTGCTCATAGCTTGACAAAAATCACATATCTTGACAAATTCTATGTCCATGCAAAAGTGTCAAGATATGAGGATACAACTGTATAAATAAATTTATTTTCTGGGGTAACTTTAGGAACTGGCTCTATGTATAGATGTTATTCTGTTAGAAACATAAAAAAAGTAAATTACATTATTCAAAGAGAATCGGGTCACGTCAGACAAATTCAATGTACCGCCCATAAATAAGGGCCCCATGTTATGCATTGGAATTTCTAAATGACGGAAAACGTTCGCCCGAAACAGCGGGTGGATTTCCGGCCAGACTGACGGAGAACATGTGGTAGAAAAATGTGACTTATAATAATTCAATTCCTTATAATCTTCTGTACACTTAACGGACCTAAATCCCCGATTGTCCACTTATACGTCTAATTTTGTTTTCCAAAAATAATTTCCAGACTGGATGTACTGTACATACGCTTAGGCATTTATTGTCTATAAAAAGTTGTATTAATCAATGGATAACTGGTATTTTTACCATACGCGTACCATTTTTGAAGCATTGTTGGAAACATTGCCCAACGCAACAATTTTTCCCAACGCCCAACGGAAGCGCTGAATTTTCCAAACCCTCCAGATTTCACTCAACGCTCTAACGCGTTACGTTGACCAACGCGCCCAACGCTCGCAACGCTGTTTGTGGAACAGACTATTTTTAGAAGCGCTGTACGGTTTAACACAGCTAAATTTCTGATAACGATCAAACACATACCCGTTGTTGCATACAGTTGCACGGTGCACAATTTAATTATCATTAATTAATTGGTTAAACAATTTCACCACCACTGTCTGATAGACTAGTTTCCTAACATGGCGAGTTTGTCTGAAATCAAATCATGTTCAGGGGTGCTTTGTCAGTCAACTGCAAGAATCTTTGGGGCCACATCAGACAAATTCAATTAAAAATGCATAAATTAGGACATGATAGGGTGCAGTGGCTCGCCCTAACGAATGGAAAACGTCTGCTACAGTTACCAGCTGGAGCGTTCTGCCGGTGTATGTACAACCATATGATATGGGCCATCATATGGCGAATATAATTATATTTACTGGAATATATAAATTATTCACCAGTCAATTTTAGTTTCACTCATAAAACAAACACGGAAAGAAAAAGATAGGGTAATGAATCTCGTTATTCTTTGTCTTGCTATTGTAGCTGCGAATTTAGATCCGATGGAGGGCAGACGACGGTTGGCCAAATTCTTTAAATTTCATCACAGAGAATGCCATGGAAAAACGNTACAGTCCATGCGCCTTTTCAATTATTTTTTTTAATAGAAAAGAATTAGGTACAACCCATGACCCCTCTTTGGGCATTAAAATATTTCAATTACAATATTTATTTTTTTTTTGGAAACTTTGTACATTATGCAAGACAGAAAACGTAAAATGCAAAAAACAAAATAGTGTCAATAAAGTAAATGACTTATATAAAGTATAATACAGGGGGCCCCAAAGTAACTAATATGACCATTTAGATTTGCATGTTTTCATAAAAAATAAAATTTAAACTAAGAAAATGAAGTTTCTGGAGACCCTCAAAAAGTGTCAAAAATCATTCTCAGGTTTTTTTGGATCACTATTTTAAAAATTTAAAATAGAAATGGACCCTGATTCCAAATTGGAATTATTATAATTAAAAAAATAAATTAAAATCATAAATGTTTACTTATACGTTTTTGTTTGCAAACTATTTCCAAAAAGTACTCCAAGAAGCCGTTCAAAAGAAATAAAACCACTTATAAACTGGAACTCCCAAGTTCAACCTCGGTTTCAACCTCACTGTGAATGGTTACACTTTGTGAAAAAATGGGAAATGGTTTCAGAAAAAGGAGAAAGATGATTGATCACGAGGTTTATGTTCCGCCCAATTTTCGCGGAATTCCATTTATGCAAATGAATTCCTGCCGGGCGGCGCGCCGAGTTGTTACAACTGATTGTTCGAAATAAAAAATTAAATGATCAAACGTATCTTTCTGTTTAATGCCAATATTAATCATTATAAAGATGTTTCTACCACACCTTTGATGAACTTAAATCATGGTAAAGTAAACCAGATTTTTTTTCAATAGTGCCGGTGGACTTAGTAAAACATATTCACAAAGGGTTCACGGATTTAGTAAATAGTTTTTATTTAACGAAAGTATTGGAAAAGACGCATCGACTGTAAAAATAATTTTATTTTTGCATATTACGTTTTGTGTCTTGCATACAAAGTTTCAAAAGACAAAAAAATTAATTGAAAATATCTACGTACTTAAATGTTTTTTATTAAAAAAAATACTGGAAAAGGCGCATAGACTGTAAAACAATATTTCAGTTACTGGGGGCCAGGTTGTACTTTTGATTTCGCTTCTGGCCCTAGGAGCCACATTAGTATTGAAAAATACAATCTGGCCCCCAACTCGTTTTTTTTTCTTTCTCAAAAAAAAAGAAAAAAAAAAGAATCGGTACTTTTTGACTTCAAGCGTAAAAACAATCTGGCCCCTGGCAAACAAAAAAATCTTTATTTTTGCCTTAATATTTTTTCGAGCGAGCGAGTACTGCGTGTGCCGAATTGTCGTGTCACCGAAAAATGTGACTTAAAATAATTCAATTCCTTATAATCTTCTGTACACTTAACGGACCAAAATCCCCGATGGTCCACTTATACGTCTAATTTTGTTTTCCAAAAATAATTTCCAGACTGGATGTACTGTACATACGCTTAAAAGTTGTATTAATCAATGAATAGCTGGTATTTTTACCATATGCGTATCATTTTTGAAGCATTGTTGGAAACATTGCCCAACTCAACAATTTTTCCCAACGCTCAACGGAAGCGCTGAATTTGACAAACCCTCCAGATTTCACTCAACACTCTAACGCGTTACGTTGACCAACGCGCCCAACGCTCGCAACGCTGTTTGTGGAACAGACTATTTTTAGGAGCGCTGTACGGTTTAACACAGCTAAATTTCTGATAACGATCAAACACATACCCGTTGTTGCATACAGTTGCATGGTGCACAATTTAATTATCATTAATTAATTGGTTAAACAATTTGACCACCACTGTCTGATAGACTAGTTTCCTAACATGGCGAGTTTGTCTGAAATAAAATCATGTTCAGGGCTGCTTTGTCAGTCAACTGCAAGAATCTTTGGGGCCACATCAGACAAATTCAATTAAAAATGTATAAATTAGGGCATGATAGCCTATCATTGATAGGGTGCAGTGGCTCGCCCTAACGAATGGAAAACGTCTGCTACAGTTACCAGCTGGAGCGTTCTGCCGGTGTATGTACAACCATATGATATGGGCCATCATATGGCGAATATAATTATATTTACTGGAATATATAAATTATACACCAGTGAATTTTACTTTCACTCATAAAAAATACACGGAAAGGAAAAGATAGGGTAATGAATCTCGTTATTCTTTGTCTTGCTATTGTAGCTGCGAATTTAGATCCGATGGAGGGCAGACGACGTTTGGCCAAATTCTTGAAATTTCATCACAGAGAATGCCATGGAAAAACGAGCGTGACAACCCGATTTCGTGATACCTCAAACATGCGATTGGTCCCAGACCGGGCTCAGCTCAGAAAAACATTACGAGCTCGATTCCGAGCGCAGATGAAGGTAAAAGTCGACAAATCAAAAACAAGCAAGAAACGCCAAACACGAAATCGGGTCTGTAATGCCAAAACATGCTCAAAATGTCTTTTGGCGTTTTCACCGACAACAACGAAGAAAACGCAATCAGTTTGTTTCCACATTTTGACGCTCAAAAAGTGTTGCCCCCTGAAAATTGTTTTGAAACAAAGTTTCTAAAATAAACAAACAAAAGAAAACTATTGGTGTGTATTGTATTATTGTTTATTCCATAAAAGTGATTAACCGCGGTGTAGGACCGTTGGCTAGCAGTTTTTCCTTATTGATTCTATTATTTTACAGATTTTTGAAGCTTTTTAAGTTTTCCAGGCATACCTGGGTTAGGGTTCCCAGAGGTTTCCCAGTAAATGTTTTTCATCGAAGAATTACATCGTAGTTACGCACCGAAAAGGTTTTGTCCGAAATGGTAATGTCCCGGAATGTTTTTTTTTTGAAAATTATTTCATCAAATTTGATCAAAAACCAATTCGAAGAAATTGAATGAAAAAAAAAATGTCGGGAAAAACCTTTATGCTGTTCATTCTTTCGTATGAATTTTAAACTTTATTTTATTGTTGAACTTTTGATAACCTGTTTCACCTTTTTTGATCATTCATGTTGAGGTCTCCTCGACTGAGTTGTTTCAAATAATACTTGTAAAAGTACCAGTCAACTTTCCGCGCAGTCGTGCCACTTTGTTTCATCATTTGTTGTTTCACCGACCCGTATTTTTCCATCATCCAGGTCAACTTATCAAATCCGTCGAATACTTTAGCAGATCGTTGATTTGGAGTCTTATGCGACCCGTGATGATTCAAATAGATTTTTAGTCGACATCGAAGAAACGTTGAACTTACTGCATTGACAATCAAGAAACCAAAGACTTTCATGCTATGTTGAAAAACTAAATTTACCGTTTGTTTTATACCAAGTAAGTTATACACATGGTTATATACGATTAAACATAATAATAATATTTTTTTGTTATCAGATGAGAGCATAACTTCNCGGAATCTCCGTGTAAAACTGCTCTAAAAACAAGTTTTCCGAAAAATATTCTGTCTGAAATGGCCGCAAAGGCGTTTCGTGCAAATTTTCACGAATGGACCCCTAAGGGTTGCAATCAAGCCGGGACCCATGGGAGTTAAGAGTATCATAAAGCAAAGTTTTTTCTGGATATAGAAAAGCAAAATCGATTTTGAGTCACTTCATAAAATGGTTGAAAAAACAGTTGCATCATGTCACATAATTCATGTGAAGGACTGCACCGTATGAAAAATTTCTTTAATTGGTGGATTTTGGGAGAATTTGTAATTTTTTTCGAGAATTGGAGCGTGCTTAACCCCCTTAAGGCTTCAGCGGTAAAAAAATGTTTAGTACAAGAATAGTGACGCGTATTGACGTACATATTTTATCATTAACTTTTCATGATATGATACCGCATTCTTGTTACAACTCTTATGTAACAGATAAAGCTGAAATTATGGTACTATATAATAAATAAATAATATATAAATGAATAAATTATTTGACAGAAATTCGGAACAGTACCCGTTAATTTATTCTTAAAACAGTTATTCTTAGAACAAATGAGTTACGGAAATGATAATATAAGCCCTTAAACAGTTTAACATAATATGTTAACACCTGTTATATTGACACCAGTTATCTTAACAAAGTTGAGTTATTTTAAGAGCCCTACCAAATTATCTTAACACTTTTTGAGCACTTTTGGTGTTAAAATAACTGGTTAGGTGGTGTTATAATTTATAAACAAACTGTAACGCAGATGTCTAGACCAGCATTGCAATGAAATATTACAGATAGCGAAACTTACTAATTGATAAATCAAATTAACATAATATATCTATATGTATTTGTAATCTAAATTTCTTTTTAATTGATATTATAATTTATAGCCTGTTCCTGATTATAAATTATAGGGTTCCTGATATATATTTGTTAATTTGACGTCAGTAAAATACCGATTGATGAAAATGTAGTTTATTTAAAATAGAGCCAATTAATCTTACATACAGTATGTAACATACTATTAGTATTATTATAAATTAAATTACGATTATGAAATATCAAAATCGTTTTAGAATACGATTTCTTCTTCCAAGAATTATTTACTACGCCCCCTGCGCAGTTATGTTGCCGAAATGTAATATTTTGTCACATTTTCGTAATGTTTCGTCATTTTTTGCGAAATTTACATTTTAGCAAACATACTGCGCATTTATGTTGCCATTTTTCTTGCCTGCGCTGTTATGCGGCCGTTTTGTCGTCGTTATGTCGCTGCTTTTGTTCTTGGTTGAGCAGTTATGTGTTTAAAAATTTTCAGACTCCGCAGTTATCTTGCATTTTCTGACGAATTCTAACCTTTATACAATAAATTTGCAACTTTCGAATAAAGAGAGAAAAAGGACATCATAAATGAAATTAGTTCCAACTACAGTCCTTACTCCCATTACAGGCGCTCCCATTAGGGCCGCTTTTTCCGTCACAAAAGTGATTAGTCTATTACGGCCGCTTGTTTATACGGGCGTATTTTGGGGGTCAATAATTCTATAAAAGCCGTTTTTTGACAGGTTTGGCGTAAATCATTTTTTGTAGACATGTGTGTATTGAAATGGCTTAACAAAACCAACTGAGATAGCTAAGATATTATCCGAAAAATTTTATTAAATTCTAATAAAATGAAAAGTAAACCCTTCGAATGCTAAACTTCACTTTCATTTGAGTAGTAAAATACTGTAGTTTTTTTTAATTTAATGACTCAAAAGACTGGTGCATGCTCAATTTCGTCACAAGATCAGCCAAAAGTCAATTTAATTCTGGATTCTTCAAGGCATTCGACATCGCGGACAACTTATCCAAAACTGTTGAAATTTCACGGTAATGGCGTACCCTTTGTAATAAAAAAAAATCTTTATGGCCCAAAAATGAAAACCGAAAAAACGACAGAGACAGTTAAAAAAAAGTTTCCGAGTGAAAGGATTTAATCTAATTCACGGACGCTCCCATTACGGCCGCTTTTGTATACGGCCGTATTTTGGGGGTAAATAATTCTATATGGGTCGTTTTTTCTTGACAGGTTTGTCGTAAGTCATTAATTTTTCTAATACATATCTGTGTATTGAAACGGCGTTTTAACACAACCAACTGATATACAGCTTAGATATTTCCCAAAAAATATCGTCAAAAATTAGCAATGATTTCAATAAAATTAAAAATAAACCCTTTGAATGCTAAAATGTCACATAAATCATGGAATAGGTCGTAAAATTAACATTTAAAAGTCTAATAAGCTATTTTGACATAAATTTGTCCCAAATAAACCCTATTAGGGGCGTTAATCCCATTATGGCCGCTTTTTTTTCGAGAACTGAAGGCTGTAATGGGAGTAAGGACTGTAGCGTATTACGCAGAATGTTTTTGTCGAAGGTGTTTAGCACCGGTCATACCCGTTTTTTTTAATTTTTATTTCATTGAGCAAACAATCATTTTATGAAATAGCGTAATTTTCTGCAAGTCATAAGCTATGACTCATAGCCTATGACCAGACTGTCCTTAAGGGGGTTAATGATGTTGAGTAAATTCTATAATGGGACAATTGTAATTTTCCTTATTTTGTAGAAAAAATTCTAGATATATTTGTCGTTAACGCTTGATTTTGTTTTTCTTATTTTCATTTCTTTTTCAATCCACCATTAACCGCTTTAACGAAACCAGATAATTTGCGTATTTTTATAACAATTGTAATTATAATTATATTTTATGTCCGAGAGATCCTGCTATGAGATAAGAGATACGAAATACAAACTCTTAACCGCGTTTTGCTTTATTNTGTTTCATCATTTGTTGTTTCACCGACCCGTATTTTTCCATCATCCAGGTCAACTTATCAAATCCGTCGAATACTTTAGCAGATCGTTGATTTGGAGTCTTATGCGACCCGTGATGATTCAAATAGATTTTCAGTCGACATCGAAGAAACGTTGAACTTACTGCATTGACAATCAAGAAACCAAAGACTTTCATGCTATGTTGAAAAACTAAATTTACCGTTTGTTTTATACCAAGTAAGTTATACACATGGTTATATACGATTAAACATAATAATAATATTTTTTTGTTATCAGATGAGAGCATAACTTCTGTCGTTATCATTCACCAACATACCGCGGTATACCGTATGCTAGTGAATGATAACGACAGTACAGTGTATGTAGTTATGCTGCATACGTCAAATGAAACGAGAAATTATTATCTAGAAGTTAAGAGTATCATAAAGCAAAGTTTTTTTTCTGGATTTAGGAAAGCAAAATCGATTTTGAGCAATTTCATACCGGTAAAATCACTTCATACCGGCCACTTCATACCGGTAAAATGGTTGAAAAAACAGTTGCATCATGTCACATGATTCATGTGAAAGACTGCACCGTATGAAACATTTCTTTAATTGGTGGATTTTCGGAGAATTTGTAATTTTATTTTTCGAGAATTGGAGCGTGCTTAACCCCCTTAAGGCTTAAGCGGTAAAAACATGTTTAGTACAAGAATAGTGACGCGTGATGACCTACATATTTTACCATTAACTTTTCATGATATGATATCGGCGATATCATATTTTTCATGATATGATATCATATCGCATTCTTCTTAGAACTCTTATGTAACAGATAAAGCTGAAATTATAGTATATAATAAATAAACAATATATAAATGAATAAATTATTTGACAGAAATTCGGACCAGTACCCGTTTATTTATTCTTAAAGAACAAATGAGTTACGGAAATGATAATATAAACCCCCTAACCAGTTATGTTAACACCTGTTATATTGACACCAGTTATCTTAACAAAGTTGAGTTATTTTAAGAGTTTTTCGACCGAAACGTATCGGGATTTTCAATTATCTAACCAAACGCCCTACGCAATTATCTTAACAATTTTTGAGCACTTTTGGTGTTAAAATAACTGGTTAGGTGGTGTTATAAACAAACTGTAACGCAGATGTCTAGACCAGCATTAAAAAGAAATATTACAGATAGCGAAACTTACTAATTGATAAATTAAATTAACTTAATATACCTATATGTATTTGTAAAATAAATTTGTTTTTAATTGATATTATAGTTTATAGCCTATAAATTATAGGGCTCCTGATATATATTTGTTAATTTTACGTCAGTAAAATACCTATTGATGAAAATGTAATTTATCTAAAATAGAGCCAATTAATCTTACATACTATTAGTATTATTTAATTAAATTACGATTATGAAATATCAAAACCGCTTTTTCCGTCAAAAAAGTGATTAGTCTATTACGGCCGTATTTTGGGGGTCAATAATTCTATAAAAGCCATTTTTTCTTGACAGGTTTGGCGTAAGTCATTTTTTTTTTGTAGACAGTAGTGTATTGAAATGGCTGAACAAAACCAACTGAGATAGCTAAGATATTTTCGTAAAAATTTTATTATATTTAAATTTTCTGCAAATCATAAGCGATGACTCATAGCCTATGACCAGTCATTAAGTTAAACTTGGAATAATTTTTGGAATACAGGCTGAAAAATTAAATTTCTTTAATAATTAACTTAATTAAATTAACACACAAATTTTACAAAAGTTTTGTTTATTCATGTTCAGGTCAAAAATTCAGCTTCATAATCGAAATTATTACTCGCTACTTCTGATTTGACTTTAATCCGATCAAATGGTCGCGATCGCGCCACTAGACGGCGCCCGACGCGTCGAATTCGATTTGCATTGTTTCGATTGAGCGCGCGCAATAGACGCTCCTTTTGGTGCTCATTATGATCTTGGATTTTCTTTTCGCGCGCCTCAATGCGTCGTTGCTTGTCGCGCTCCTTTTGCTCCTCTTTGACGCGCGTCGGCGGCAGCGATTCTTCCATTTCGAGTAGATCTTCCAGTCGGGTTTCGATAAAGGTGAGCATGGTGAGCGAGTCGATATTCATTTCGAGAGCATTTTCACCGGTCGTTGAATTATAAGTGTGCTCGATTGCCTTTTCAAAATGGGCCAGCTCGGCATCTTGATCGTTGAATTCGGAACAATCGAACATTGAACAGTAGAATTTCAATTCTAAATAACAAAAAAATAAAATTTGCAACAATTTTTTTTTGTTGATCAAATGTGGTCTTTTCCCGTGTTTTTGAATAACTACACTTTTTATTACTAGATAACGGCATTTAAAATCTCGGGCTGCCCAGAATGCAGTTTGACTGCAAGAGCCCGTTAAGCAGAAATTATTTAGGCCTTTTCAACCCGCTTGGCGGGGATGGTCTTAAATTTTAAGACTTAAAAGGATATATTAAAAAGGATTTAATCGTAATTAATTGGCATTTGTAGATTGAGATTTTCGCCCTTTTCAAACATTTTAGCGACTCTAATCTAATAAGTCGCTAAAAATCTTTGGAAATGCCGTAATGCCGAAACATCACATAAATAAAACTGGAATAGTTCGAAAATAAGATATTATGAATCCTAATTAATTGTTTGAATAAAAGTACGTGTAAAGGCCAAACCTTCTGATCTAGCGTTGCATCGTTCGGCAGTCGTTTCGACCAATTGCATATGTGACCTCAATTGCGCAATTTGCGTATCCAGTTTTTTAGCTGTTCTTTGGAAAATGGCTCTTATCTCGTCGAATTCTTCTTCGGACTGGTGAAAGTGGCCAATCAGTGACAAGTTTCTGTCCTCGAGTTCAAAAATACTCTCCAACAAACCAGATGCATTTTGAAATGGGATTGGAGCGTCGTCAGATTTCTTTAAAAATTAAAAATTAGTACAGAGGGTATTCAAATAGGGTCATTTAAATGAACTTTGTTTTGAAAAAAAAAACTCGAGTCGCTAAATACGGGTGTTGCGAAAAATGGTTGCTAGTTTATTATCATGATTGTACATTGATTGTAAAGATGTATGTCAAATTTTTCAAAATAGTTTGAAAAATCAAAATGGCCCTTATTTTTCGAATCAAGTTTTATAACTTACGATTTCATTCCACGCTTTCTGCCATTCCTTGCTAGATTGGGTTACCGGTTCTTCACTGGTTAACTGGTTAGCGTGTACCAAAAATATGAACTGTTTAATTTCGTCTTTTAGAGCCTGTAGATTGTCTAACCCGCATAAATGCGAGCGTATTTCACACATATGCGCATTCAATTCTTTTATTGTTCGATTTTTTTCTTGGTGTTTTTTGCTTTCGAGATCAGCTTGTGCCATTGCTTCGGAGGCGGCTTCATTGTTGACGTGTAAAAACTCATCGAATAATTGACTGTCATGGATTAATCGCCGTTCTGATTCGTTCATCTGAAATCACTTGAGTTAGATACAAAAAAATATATTATAATTCATAAAACAACGATTACTCCCTAACGAAGGCATCACGTGTTCTCGGATAACCAGTGTATGAATAAAGAGACGGGCCAATCAAAACACGCAACTACAAATGTAGGTTGAGAAACTAGGGGGTACACTACGCTATCTTATTTATATTTTACAACGTAAGTATCTACTTAGAATTTTTGTGGAGTTTAACTTTTAAGGGGAAGCTTTTATGTGGCGGCATTAAAATATGTCACAATAGGAACAAAAATATGATTTTTTTAAATTCAAATGATAGATCTTACAGATTTCTTTATCCGATAAAAGTTTTGGGGAAAGATAGATTTGAATCGCAGTTAAAACCCTGGGAGTTAACAATAAACTTACCATTTCACATGTGATATGTGACTTGAATTTAAAATTATCGATAACGTTTCGCTTATTCCTGATGGCAAATTCAAGATGAAATATATCGCGTTTGGATTCTATAAGTTCCCGATTATTTTGGCGCATTGTCCGCTCGTCCTTCTTCTCCTTTAACTTATAGAGAGCGGTTATACTTTTATCATCGGTTTTAATTGGTGTCAAACGACACATTTTCGCGATTTCTTTACGAATCCGCGGAATGTTGCCTCCGGTTGAACGCGTAATATAGGTGTGTTGCATGTGAACCGGTTTTGTGCGCTCTTTTCGCCTCTGGTCCAATTGTGCCCCTGTATCTGCAAGCCATGCCTCATGCCAGTTAATTGCATTATCGAGAATAAACGGATTGGGCGATTGTAATTTATGATCACCCATTTCCCTTGTCAAATTTTTAACAACTGGCTCATTGCTTGAAAAAAAAAATCACACTTTAATGAGTATTCTAGAACATTTGTTACATTTGTTGAAATTTTACATTTGTTGAAAAGCTTTTCAAGAACAGAAAATTGTTTTATTTTCACACACTACCACACTGTGTGGTGTCCAACACTGTACGCTCAAATGGCGTCTTATTTATGTACGTTAATTTAGTAGAATGATATGATCAAAGTAACGCAAATAGCTTATTTTAAATCGGCCCACATGCCTATGGGTGGTAAAAATATAGGGAAATTTCGCAAGGTGAAAAATCGCTTATTGTGGATTATTTAGGAAAAAGTGTTACTTTCGTGCAAAAGTCGACCGTTTACCACAAACTTTACGTTCGCGCTTAATTTCTCCCTGGAACAAATTAATCGCGAAGAAAAAAATTGTTTCCGCCCGGGCTCGAACCGGGGACCTTTCGCGTGTTAGGCGAACGTGATAACCACTACACTACGGAAACTTGTAAAAGAGGAACTATAAGATTAGATTTAAACAAAAATCTACTTGATCAATTATAACCAAATTCGTATTATACGAATTAATTGACCGGAAATGCACCCGTTTAATAACCAAACCATTTATCAGTTTGAATAAGTACATATTTCTGCATTCATCGTAGCAAGTTTCCGTAGTGTAGTGGTTATCACGTTCGCCTAACACGCGAAAGGTCCCCGGTTCGAGCCCGGGCGGAAACAATCTTTTTATATTCCTTACATCTTATACGTAGAAGTAAAAACGTGAACATTTTTTTGACATATGGGTCTGAAAAAGTTCATATCTAAGTACATTTCGTAAAGAATCTTTGAAAAATGTGTACATCAAGAGGTATTTACAAAGTTTCGTAGAAAACTATAAGTTATACAGAGTAATCTAATACAAGATTTTTTTTATATTTTAGAAAAAAAAATTCATATTTAATTTATTTCATATTTGATTTAAAAATGCTATTTCAGGAATCAAAGTTTGATACGAAGAAAAATGGTGTCAAAGTCTCATAAAAATATATCATTTTCTGTAAATTAGTATACACAGGGTGCGCCATTATGTTTCACAAAAAAATCACAAATAGTGAAACATAATGGCGCACGGGATATAGTGAAACATAACGGCGTAGGACTTATCATACACATATGTAAACCGGAACAATAATTTGTAAAAAAATGGAAACATAACAACACGAGCGGGAAAAGGTGAAACATAACGGCGCACGCATTCTATAGCAACCCTATAATTGTGTCAGGTTTTCAGAAAACATTTCAAAGAGGTACGACGTACCTGGTACGTTTTTATATTTCATCTTAAAATTTCCCCAATAACGTCCAATTTGGAAAAAAAGACTTTAAGATTTAGTTTTATAAAGTTAAACCTAAAAAAGTTTCGAGTGAGAACTATTCAAAATTCGTTCGAAATGAAAATTTCAACGTTTATCATTTTGGCCCTCAAGTTCAGCATGTACTGAACAACAATTTTTTTTTCACATGGAACCAGCAAAAAAAAGTTATGAAAATAAACGTCAGATTGTTGGTCTTGTTTCGAACGTTTTTATTTTCAATCTTATTGCCAGAAAGAGAGGCGAACTCTCTCAAAAGAGAGAGAGAAAAAAAAATAATTCATAGTTGAGGATGCATGAGAAAGCGAAATGACATGTATTTTGCTTAGTTTACGGCAAGGGGGGCACTCAGGCACTG
>SCLG01000170.1:142914-173871 GCA_004367875.1 Oikopleura albicans | reverse complement strand
TAGTCCGAGCGGTACGTCCACGTGAAATTTGGATATAGATAGAAAAGTATGAAAATTGGTACAGCTTCCTAATAACACCTGTCCATTCTGTACACTCTGTTACGTTCGTAATGTTGTATATTGTCCCTAATACATCGTTGGATTTCGTTCTTTAACAGCGCCACAAAATAATGATTAAAATTGACGCACGTTTTTTCCCACGACATACACAAAAAAAATTGTCAAGCCGGATATTATCGTTTTTAATCGATTAATATTACGCAGGTTTCCCATGCTTACGATTAGCGTGGGAACTTAGGGCATAATACTTAAGCAAAAATCTACGGTTTGTAAAAGGTCCAAGATGCTCATTACTTGATTTTTATCGATTTTTATCTTACTTTGTATTGAATTTTCAACTAATTTAAATTATTAATTTAAGGACGGTACGGTCGATTTGATTACAAAAAATGAAATTGGGAGGGTCGTGAAGACCTTTCCTCATCCTTTGTGAAGCATTTACCATGTTTTCCCGACCATAACTATTGACAGTCTGTGTCCTAAGGGGAGACCAGGGTTGGGGGAAAACACTTAAATCGCAGTGACTCTGGGTTAAAATTTGGAAATTTTGTTATTTATGCATTAGGGTAGTGTCGGGTTGAAATAATTCCAAAGTTTTGCGTTTGGTTTGGTTGGGTTGGTTGGGTTGGGGTACTAGAAACGTACTAGATTTTAGTAACAAGAAATTGACTTGTCGAAATTAGGGTTTCCAAAATGACCCATTTTTACGTTTTTTCGCCTAGATAGTGACATTACTCGAAAATTGTTAAGCATTAAAATCAAATAATGCTAATTAACATTTTTTTTGGTGCCGATTGGCACAAAAGCGCTCCATATTCTAAGTATGTGACCCACACCTTTGAGCACCCTTTTTCACTCTAGCGGCAAAACTGTCATTTTTTCATTATTTTTTGGCACTTTTGGACTCAAGTGAAAAAACTACGTCGGATAATTTCCAGAAACAAATTTCCAGAAACAAATTTCCAATCTCCCATTTTGAAAACTTAAAATTTTGTTACATTTCGTTAAATTGTCCATTCTTCAAAATAGAGCGACAAATCTTAACACAAATATTGCCAAACATAAAGACTTTTTTTTATTTTTTTAACCACAGAGAAAAAATAGTCAAGCCGGATATTATCGTTTTTTGATTTGTGGCTAATTGACTTTGGCAATCGATTAATTTTAAGCACTTTTGAACTTTCCCATGTTTATGATCAGTGTGGGAACAAAAGAAAAATAAGACCTAATTTCGACATTGGCCATCAAGTAAATGCCGTTTCGGATTTTGACGAGAATTTTATAAATGTCAAAGTTTATGTATAAGACTGGACAAAATAAAGTTCTCAAGTCCACACTTATTCATTTTGGATAATATAAAATTGTACACAATAATTCTTTTTCCATGAATAAAGTGTTTAACTCAGTTTGGATATCTCAAAATCAAAATGATATACAGTCAGGGGTCTCTAGATGTGCATTTTCAATGTCCTAAAAACGTGCACATATAGACAGCGCACATCTAGCGACCCCTGACTGTAAAATTTTTTATGCACACATTTTATTTTATGTAAATATTTTTTGAAGTTAATATCAGATGCTATTTTTTCGTTAATCTAAAAAACCCTTTCATTTTTAGAATATTTTTATATCTGCAAAAAAAGTTATCTTATAAAACTTTTTATAAAATTTCTTTATGAAACTTTTAATAGAACTTTTAATAGAACTTTTTATAAAACTTTTTATGAACCTTTTATCAATTTTTTTATTAAACCTTTTTATTTACGTTCTATAATTTACATTATGTAACGTTTGTATAAAACTTGTAACATTATTCAATCTGAAGTTGACGGAACATTATATATAACCTTTCATACTGTTGAAAGAGTTGTCCGTTGTGCTGTTAAAAGTGTTAAAAAAGTACTAATTTGTTTTTTCAGGCAATCTAAACGACGTGAATTTGTGTAAACGTTGTTAATGATGCGTCACACAGCGCGTGAGAGTTTATCATTGCCAGTCGAGCTGGGAACCAAACCCTTTTTTAACAAAATTATATCATCAAAAAAATGTTCCCATAAAAAAAATTCAAACTTTCCAAATGGTCAATACTTCACAATTGGGGGCTTACACGTATAATTCCAACTAAATAATTTCGAAACAGGGAATATCACAGTTAGCACAAGTGATGTGAACGGATCACAATAAATCGAAAGTCACATGAATCGTAAAATAAAATAAAAGTTTGGACAATCAGAACTACCGAGGTAGCATGCTGAAAGCAAAGCGGGCCACTATTGGTCACTGTCATGACTGGAATCGTAGTAGTAGTCATCAAATTGTATTATTCAAATTACTATTACCGGTTTGACATAATTCCCGTCAAAAATGCACGTCATGGGAGGGAAGCTAACGGGCGCAGGGACTGTTCGTGTCGATAACTTATTTATCATTTTTGCACTGACGTCTAAATGACGCACAAAAATATTTGGAATTTGTAAATTATGGTATATATAGAACAGTTTTTGATGTCAAATGTTCTCCCATGTGAACATGTGATGAATTGACGCGCGGTAGTTTCAGATTGATAAAACCGATGTTTTTTTATTTTTACACTTTTTAAAACTCTTAAAATTAAGACTTAATGCAATTAATAAATTATGTGCTTCTCCGCGGAGCTCCATTACATTGCCTACAAATTTGCTCAAAAAAGAAAAAAATAATACAACGGAGCGCCAAGTAAGGGTAGGTTTCATTTCGCGAAAACATTTCGCTGCCAAGTAAAGGTACCCCAATTAAAGGTAGATAAGGATCTCCAATTCAAATTTTATTGTTCTAATACACCGGGTGCGCAGTTATCGGGCGGGTTTCGCGACAAAAAACCTTGATCGGGCGCCCGATAACTGCTCAGGGCGGAAGCGGAATAAGGTAAAAAAACCGCCCGATAACAGCACGAGCGGGAAATTTGGTCATACAAAAATATAGTAGATATCCAAAAATATGGAGAAAAACCGCCCGATAACAGCAAAGGGTGCCCGATAACAGCGCAAACCCGCCCGATAACTGCGCACCCGGTGTATATGATTATTTGCGTTATTAAATATATTTTTAATGAAATTAACGTGTGCCCAATTTGAAAATTTGGCTCAAGTAAATCCGGGATCGAGTAAATTATCGAGTTAATTATTAAATTGGCCATTTGAACCAGTTCGCTCCAGTCCGGAATTCTTTCCAGCCAATGAGCGCCGCTCACGATTTTACATTAAGAAACTGTGAGGGGAAATTGGACAAGGATTTACTTGAGCCAAATTTTCAAATTGGGCAGATGTTATAGAATTAACGTGTCAGCCTAATATAAAAATAGGACAAAATGAGTATAAGTGTCAACGCCAAGTACGGGTAGCTTTCGTGTTTTACTTGGCGTTCCCCCTGTATACAGTTTTTTATAAAGTAACGGCGCGGGGTGTAGACGTTTTTTGTTAAAAAAAGGAAAAAAAAACATAACATTTCTTTCACATAAAACATTTTTCAGTGCAATATTTCTTTAGGTTTTAAACTAATGCTTTTTTCGTAAATTTTCAGCGCTTGTGTAAACATATTGGTTTTAAACGCGATTCTTTGGTACGGGATGACTTTAAAAATAAGTAAATAGGCTATTTAAAATAGCTTTAAAAGTATATGTTCTGAAAAAAATTTAATGTTAAGTTTTCCTGATTTTCTAGCAAATACGCTCACGCCCGCCGGCGCCGTTATATCATACCGAAAACTAGGAAAATAAAATTTTCAAATAAATCAGTGTCATTTTTTGTGTAAACTCGAAAAAACCTGAATTTCTATGCATAAATTGCAATAGTTGCCTGTTTTCTACAAAATCTTTTTATACGAAGTATATTTAGATAGATATATTCATATATCTATATATTTGTAGTTGAATTTGATGAGAAAGTATTTTTTTATTTTTGGCGATTGGCAAATTCCCACGCTGTTTGAAGGTAGAGCTCTCTCTCTCTCTCTCTCTCTCGGGTAACTTGAATCGAAACAGTTTTCTCACGAAGTTTTTTGCGCTGCCAATTCAATACCTTTATTTTCTCATAATTGAGAATTTCAATGTTGATTCCACGCACATTGTAGAGATGAGAGACAAAGTTGAAAAACATAAAAGTTACAGCCGATGAATGTTAACCCGTCAGCAGTAATTTTACATTTTTGATCCTAGTAAAGTAAATCAACAAATAAAAAAAAAATATTAGCAATTTTAAATTTATAATAGTGCAAAATGTATGAAGAGTTAGTTAACTCCCAGGAGGAAGTGTGTGCATATATACACACGACTTGTTTTTACGTCGATTTAAGGCATAAGGAGGCCCGGAGGGCAAAACGGATATTGGCCCCTCAACTCTTCGAGAAAATTACATTTTTGTTTTGTTTTGACGGTATTATAATAATTTATACAGTCAGACGATATTACAATTTTCTTTTATTTTTCAATTATGGATGTCGCATCGCCCAGGATCTTCCAGGATTAGATACTCTAAAGGTTTCAATATTTCCATTGTCAGCGAGAGTGACAAAAACCGTCCGACCATCGTCGCCGCCAAAAGCAATATTGGTTGGCTTTGTCCCTTTTAATTGAATTGTTCGAATCAAGTCCCCTGCTGGGGAAATTACGACAACAATTCCGCTACCCCACCGAGTTATGAAAATATTCCCATTTATGTCACACCGCATTCCATCCAAACCACCATCCTGAAATTTGTAAAAGAGTCTTTTATTGCTAATTTCACCGCTGGGAGAAAGATCATAGACCCACAGATTTAACTGTACACTTTCATCAAGCTTTACAAACGTATTATTATATATAATCTCGAGTCGAGGGTCACGTTTAACATAATATGTCTTATATTTTTAACAGCTACCTTATAAGGCCTTCTGAGTCAGACATTGAAAAACATTGAAAAACAATTGTGTGAATAGCCTATCTCTCAGTTAAATATAAATGTTATAATACCAAATATTTTAACCCTCCCGCGCCATTTAACTCCGAATGGTCACAAGTGGGATATATTCCGTAGGGGCCACTTAGTCCAAACTTGGACTAGATACCTTTGTGACCATGTTAAGCAAAACATTAATCAGTTTCGTTTTATGTACTATATTTTTTCTCATAAAATTTAACTAGACCCATGTTTCAGCAATTTTAGATTACGCCCGGTGTACTATTATTTTCGGTACATTTAGGGCGTAAAGTACAAAATTGGACTAAGTGACCCCTGGGAGTTAACTCTTAGAGCTCACCGTGTCGTCATCACACAACGACCTATTGGCCCTCATATCTTATCAAAACGGCCTCAAATCATAAATCGCTGACAGTCAGGTCAAACCAAATTTCACGGAGAAAATTTAGGAACAAAAATTGGAGATGAGTTTTTTTCAAACATTTCTCAAAAATAATTTTATCCTTTAAAAACGGCCATAACGGGTTTGTGTGATGATCATCACACAGTGTCCCTTACGGGTTATACGAACACCTGTGATCCACAGTCTGGACTTTTTTTGCCAATACATTTTTTTACCAAAAAATTCTTTGGATAGCCCGCCTTTCAGCTACGTATAATCTTGTTTGATCAGGAGAAACTTCAATACCATTTGTCGTTCCCATGTTTTCTTCTAAGCATTGGGTCCCGCCATCAGTTGAGATTCGCCAAAGTTTACCGGTACTTTCAGCCCAATTCGGGTCACTTGCAAATATAATGTCATTATTCATTATCGCAATGTCATTTGGCTGGTTCATTTCAGAATTATGAGCAAAAACGGTCACTTTTCCATTTCGATTGGACTTTAGTATATTATGTCCGGTATAGTCTGCGATAAACATATCCTCATTTGAACCGAATCGGATGCCGTTTGCAGTTGAACCTTCTTCCATCTTCATGAAAATTTGTCCAACGCCTAATAAAAATATGTTCACGATACAAAAATTCAAAAGCCAATTTTTTGTTCCTTTTTCTACATTTCTGGTCGATAAAATGCCACTTTTGAAACAAAAATTTTCCAACAATAACGCCTACGATGCGCTCTTACGCGGCCATTTTTTTGTAATTTTGTTAATTTTTGATACACGTTACAATGCAAAATATAGGGGAGGGAGTACAGGGCCGAAGACTTTAAGGTCTGAGATTTGGTCCGATGGTATTTTTTGCATTAAAGGACGGCTTGGTTAGGGAAGAACGTGCTTAATAAGGGACGCTTTTTATCAAAAAAAAACAAGTTATTGGTCCAAATATGGTATCTCATGGAACGAGGTACATTTTCCTGCGTTTCTCCTTTCGGACAGCTTCTAAACCTAATTTATTTAGCCATTTTTCACGAAGAACATAGTCCGTCAATAATTGACCCGTTTGTATGAAATTCAACATTCGCTCATCTTGATGGTGCCGTGCGGCTAATCAAAAAATAACCGATGGGAAACTCTCTACTTGTTTTTTATTTAGGAATAATATTTGGTCGGGGTTAAAATATTTTTAGGATTTTCTAGGCAATCGAAAACCTAGAATCGTCTATAAAGCGTTACTACAGTGCGTCCGAGTTGTCGAGTACCGCGCTTTTTCGAAATAACATGTTATGAAAGCTTAAAAACTAGAAAGCGCGGTACTCGACAACTAGGACGCACTGTAAGTCAGAAGAAAATATGCTTCATTTTTAACTTTACCAGAAGGAGAAACTATGCCAATCGTTTCTTTGTAGTCAAAGCTGACAGCATAGACGTTGCCATTTGCATCTACAGCAGCACCTTCAATTTCGGCCGTAAAGGAGCCCTTCGATGTGAAGTCTTTGGATTGAAACAAAACTTCACTAATTTATTTTTATCATTATATCATATAATACGTAATTTACTTAGGTGAGACAAACCTATCATCACTGCACCGCGAAGTCGGATCCAGACAGCTCTCTTCTCCTTCAACCACTACAACGAGAGATAGCAATCGGACTAAGGCTATTCTTTACATGCTTTATATTAGTTTTCGGTACCATTAATTTATGATTCCTTGCCTCTTACGGGCATTCTATGTGTCACAGCATAACATTAAGAATCATAATGTATGATATACCGAGGGTCATATCGTGGCCATTAAAGCGCTGAGAATAGGGCGCTATCACGTCTATCTTAAGATTGTCAATCGTCCGAGAAACCAAACACATATGGGTACGTACGGGTAGGGCGAATTCCTAATTTTTTTTCTCGAAAATAAAGTTCTCCAGATGCAAAACATTTTACTAGGGGTATTTGGCCACGGCGCTTCGGATTTTGAAATTTACAACCGCTAAAAACCAACCGGCTTGAAACAAATCGCCATTTACCCCTAAAATTCCATGTTTTTGGCTACTTTACCGCTAATTTAACTTAATGTCTAAGTTAGCATTTATTTGTATCAAATTTATCATATCAATAATGAAATCTAAAAAACCAATCACGATTTAAATCTCTGCTGAACATAAAATAAAAGCACACCGAAAAAAAATACGCTTGTTCATAGCGTTCACTATTTCAACTATTCCAAATAAATGATATGTACACAAAGCATCATTTTGGAATAATTTGATCAACTCGTATTTACATAATTCCTAATAAAAATGATTATCGCTTTTGTATCGCCATTTCACACTTTAAAGAAAAAATATAGCTTAAAAAACCGGGTTTTTAAGCTTCAATCTTATGAATTTGTCAAGTTTAGACAAAAACAAAGAATAAACCAACAATAATATTTATTAGGGATGGTTTAGGAATTTATAATTTGCAAGCAATTTTAATTTGTTAATCGGCGCTGATGTGGTTTCGTTTCTGGACATAGAAATCCTTTCAAATAAAAATTGGAACACAGTTGACCGATAATCGATATCTGGCCGAACCCCTGGCTACCGATGCCTCACAAATTAATATTACAAATAAATTATGTATTTTTTATTAATACTCATTTTAAGCGTTAGCGCAGAGAAATCCGACGTTCAAATTTTCTACGGAAAGGTTCATTATTTCCTAAAACATTATCAAATAGTTTAACCGATTTATTTTATAAAATTCACACCATATGACCAACTTATTTTAAGGGGAAAATGTTTTTTCATAAGAATGATATCTCCATAAAAGTTTTAAGGATGGTCATGACTCAAAAAATTTCGTTTCTTACAGTTTTTTTCTATTATTTTCATTTGCTCATGAACTCGGAAAGATCTGACACGGTCTTATGACCGGTTTATTCGACCAAACTTCTTGATAAAGCCAGTTGATGTTACAATTGATATTTTCATGAATTCGTTCAGTGCAGGCTTGGAATATTTGACTAATGTCATTAGTGTACTTGAGAGTGTTCAACATTTGCCAAAACGACTATAAAAATGTAGTAAAATTTGGGATGTTCTTTAAAATACGGTAAATTTAAGACGTATTTTTCAAACAAAGGGTCCCTAATTGGACATGGGCCATAAATNTTGGGCCGGAAATATTAGGTTTCGAAGCCTGTTTTAGTGCGATAAAAGCGGACGATATGAGTTACAGTATAAACATTAATTTGCGGCAGCGATGGAATGATCCAAGACTAGACTTCAGTCAAGAAAGTACACAACGAGGTTTGATATCAATTTCAACAATTTTGCAATAAATGACTTGAAACTACTCAATATTTCGTGCACATTTATATGAAAATTTTTAAAAAGGGGAAAAGGAAACAAAAAGACATCATTCATTTGGAAATACCCCTACAGGGCTTTATCCGGCCATGTTTTCCGCTCATTGGTTTTCCAGTCATTTTTCCTTGCAAAATGCGGGTTTATGACTCATAATTTATGAGTCATAAATTATGCGCCACTTTGTTTGCTTATTTTCTAGCTATTCCGCCTATGTCCTAGGGTTTATCCGGCGACTTACGGGTTTATCCCGCCGCTTTTGGAAAACGAAAGTAGACGGATAAACCGGGAGGCAGACACTGTGTACAAATTATAATTTTAGAGTCAATTCCAGTACATGCTTCTTTACTTGGTAATATTTGGATGCCGGATTTAATTTTTACAAATGAGCGAAAATCCCGATTCCACAACATCACAACGGAAAATCGATTATTACGATTGTCACGAAATGGTGATGTTTACACTTCGACCCGAATCAGTTTGGTGATGGGCAGTCCAATGGGTTTGTCGCACTTTCCAATGGATACGCAAACTTTATTTATGCAACTTGAATGCTGTAAGTACAAACACAAGACAAAAATGATTAAAATAATTACTTAAAAAATAACTAAATATGATATTTAGGCTAGATAACTGCTCAAGTATTATATTAAGTTATTATCATATTCAAGTTATTATATTAAATATAGAACTTTGACCATTTTTAATTCAGTCACCGTTCCAGATTCCGATGTTCGATATAAATGGTCAGACAACGCTCCTTTTCAATTTAACGAAAAATTGTCACTTCCAGACTTCAAATTTGAAACTAGGTGGAGTTTTTCTATTACTGTCCAAAAGTTACTACAGTCCTGTACCAGTTTTGCGAAAACGCTACAATTTTATAATAGTTACATTTATTATTACATTTATCATATTATACTACTTACAATTTTATAGTAGGTATAATTACAAAATACTGCCATTGGTCCTCGTTGCCGAAACGGGTCCTTGTCCCTGAAATGGGCAAGATTTTTTTTAATTTTTTATAGTATATGATATAATTTATAAATTATAGGCTATATTAGCATAATTTATAGCGTTTATTTTATAGGCTATAAGCTGCCGGCACCGCGGCATCTCGCAGAAAACGTTTTCAGCCGAAAAAACAAGAAAACGTTTTCAATGTTGTACCCGAAACGGGTAGGTTTTTTTTCAACTTTTTTTTTTGGCCGTTTCGAGGACGAGGACTGTAGTCATAGATTTTTAAGCTTATAAAAATATATTTAATTCTACAATCTCTACTTTGGGCTTATGAAAAACCAGCATAGCGATATTGTTTTATCAAAATGTGACAAAAAGTACGAAACTGGAACTTACAGCTGCATTGCGGCAACATTTCGACTAACTAGATTGCTAGGATATTATGTCCTTTCAATTTATATTCCAACTGCACTAGCCGTTATACTGTCGCGATTAGAAAAACAAATAATGCTTAATTTGATAAACAATTTAAGAGGGTGAAATACCATAACATTAATTCTCGTTTTCACGTAAATTGTCAAACAATGGGTATTTCCAAGTTCACATGCATCGATAACATGTACAAATTCTAGAACATTCTAAAACAATGATATCCTTATTCATTTTTTTTTCTTTTAACCGAACACAATTATCAAGCAACATGAATTTTTTTATTATTTTCAAAACCCTTATTTAACATTTCTTTACTAAAGTAAACGTACTTGAATATTTCCGCCTAGGCTCGACGTAGTTAATTGTCAAACTTACCGTAAAGTTTTTAAACAATTATTATTTCAGTTTATAGGCCATACATTATCGTTCTGTATTAGTTAATCTAATCGCGAACAGAGTTATTTGAGTTTTTGGATAGACCCAAAAAATGCACCAGCACGAATTTGTATCGGAATCTTCGCAAACCTGAGCGTCAACAAATCTTCAATTGCGGATAAGAGCCTCCCTCGTGTATCTTATGTGAAAGCCCTTGATATATGGCTCTTTGCATGTCAGTTGCTTACATTTATAGCGCTTGTTGAATATGCAGGACTCGGGTTTAACTTACTAGTAGAAAGTATGTTTCTAGTTGAACAGTAACTCGATTAACCCTCAAATACATGTCGAAAAGAGTCAAAAATTGAACCCCGTCACAGCGGTCAATACCAAACTTCGCGAGCTGGAAGCCGAAAAACGTCTGGCACTCAAAAACGCTGAAATTAATAACGAGGACGCTGATGGCCTTGACGAAACAACACTTTGGCTTATGGGTTTGAATGATTATTTCACATATTATAAACATATTTTAGTTTAAATTTATACTCAAAAATATAGCAAAATTATTTTAGAAATTGTTGGTTTAAAGCCCGAAACAAGAAAGACATCGGTTGTTCAAGGATCCTTTTCTGTGCCAAAGTGTGAGGCGATCGACGCGAAATTTCGTAAAATTTATCCAATTGCATTTGGTCTTTTTAATTTAGTTTACTGGAGTTATTACCTAGGCCAATAAAGATAAATGAATATTTAGCTGTTGTTGTTTTTTAAGTTTCAAATTTGGTGTGTTGGCCAACGCTTGCGTTGGGCGTTGGGAAAATTTGAGCGTTGGCCAACGCTTGCGTTGAGCGTTGGGAAAAAATCGGCCGTTGGCCAACTTTCGCAACACTGCTTTACAGTATCCAACTTTAGTTTCACCCTATGCGCCGTAGCTACACAGGATTATAATTACGGACTTAATTACTTAACTTTTTTGGCTCTCATTTTTAAACTAGTTCGAAAAAGTCACGCTTTCAAAATTGAATTCGCAAGATGACCTATTTCACCACTTTTTTCGAAAAAATAACGTCTTTTACCGAGTTAGCAAGGCACAATGTCTAAAAACACGGGAAGGGCCAAAAATTGCTACATTGAGTTCCTTTAACCTGTTGGATATGCCAAATTTTTTTGCTGTAAATATTTATGAGCAAAAACAAATGACTCGTTCAAATTGGATTTCAATCTTTTTTTGAAAAAAAAACCCAAAAAGTTCAGTAAAACGTCTCCGTGATTATAAATAAAAAACTTGGCATATCCAACAGGTTAAAGGTATTGAACGTAGCAAGGAGGAGACGTTTTATTGAAAATTTTTCCTTTTTTTCAAACCGTGGTGAAATATGTCATCTTGCGAACTCAATTCAGAAAGTTGGGCTTCTTCAAAATTTAAGTGTTGTAATTTTGTAAATCAACATTCACCTTTTAATTAACCTCGTCAAAACCTGTTTATAAAATCAGACCCATTTAAAGTCTTTAAAACACATCATGTGTAGCTCCGGCGTATCAGGGTTAACGATGACCAGCTCTCGTATTAGTCGCAATTAATTGAACTCGGATTTTATATTTTTCAGCATTTACATCAACGAATTAATATGGCGCAGGCTTCGCCGCGCAGCGTGAAACGGTTGGTCATACTTAAACAAAAAGATCGAAACAGAAAAGGTCGAAACCCTGAAAAGGTCGAAAATGTCGAAAAAGGTTAACAACTCTTTTGCTCAGAAAGTGATAAAATGATTACATTTGGTTAAGATTAGTTAGGGCGTTTAGTATAATTGGAACTCGCGATACCTTTCGGTAAGCCAAGGTTTGGTTTATTTAGCTATTATACGCCACCTATCGAAGCATAATGCGTTTTCCAAAAAAATAGTACAATAAAGGCTTCAACGTCTGGTTTCAATATTATATGATTGGATAGTCATTATAGTCATGGTCGTAACTATTACTAACCAATCACCGCAACTGATAAAATCAGTGACATTTCTTTTATTGATTTTTTATCTATTACAGTTATAATTTTATATTTGTAATTTGAGGTTGAAGTCCGCTTGAGCAATCCTATCTTTTAATTTGGTGTTTAAGAGATTTCGTTTGAAGTTTGGCAACAAATGTCTAAAATCATTTTAAAGGTATTTTTTGTGAGAGAATTTCTGTCTGCATTAAACTGAGAAAAAAATTCCATACTATTTGTGACGTATTAGTCACATTTTGCGTAAGTAAAAGTCAAAATGACCAAAAGAGGTTGCGTATGGAATTGTGAACTCAAACAGGTTTCACGTACACCTAATTAGTTATTTGACAAAAAAGGGTTATCTTATTCATTTTTGTGCACTCATAAAGACAACATGGTATTTAAGGGTTACGGGCAGTGTTGGAAAAGTTGGCCAACACTCCACATTTCCCCAACGCAAGCGGCCAACGCTCCCAACACGTTGTGAATAAAATTTAACCAACGCCCAACGGTCCCAACGCGTTGGTTGGGAGTTGCTCGTTGGCCAACGCACCCCAACGCCCAACGCTTCCAACACTGCTTACGTGGATTATCTTCCGGAAATAGTGATATGCACTTTGTCTACCATAAAATACCCTTTCGGAAAATAATAAAGGGAAAGATTAAGATGGCGTCATTAAATCGAAAACAATAGGAAATAATGGCCCATTCTCTTAAAGAGAATTATAAAAAGTCACCTACTTCAAGTGGTTCACTTTAGTAGTAAATTACTAAAATAACTAACAATTTTAAATTACGGCTTGTATTTTTTGTGTCAATTAAACAATTTATTCGATAAGAACATCCTAACATGAAGGTTTTATCGATGCTGCACCTTATTAACAAGCAGCGTTTGAGAAAAAATAGAGAGACGAGAAAAGTAACGAGTACATGTAAGGATTGTAGTTTTACATTTCAATTAGAGCTACATTTCATTAGAGCTTCAAACGAGAATGCAGATTTCGAAAAAAAAATGGGCGAAAATAACAAAATATCATTTTAAGACTGAACTGTAACGAAACTTAATCGTGAAAACATAAAATGAGCGATGAAGGAGACGAATCGTGTAACCCAGAACACCAGCAAAAACTTATTTATCTAATCGCCGTTTGTGGAGGCTTCATGTACGTTTTGTCAAAGGTTCAAATAAATGAGAATAACACTTTTCTGGTCGCGACACTTTTTGGGAATAAATTATACGCCATTTTGTTTTGGATAAGTCAATAGCCTCATAATAAACACGTTTAAAGGTAGATACAATACAGTCCTGCTCCAAAAGCGTTACGAAATTAGGAGCAGGGACTGTAATTGACTCACTAGTGGCCACTCGTTCCAGTTAATACTAAAAGCTTTTTAGAACTTTTTACGGACTTTCCTGTGTTTTATTCTATGGCTAAATAGTTAACATCTATCGCACAAAACATTTGAACCTTTTTATTGTCATCCAAAATAATTCACATTATCGAACAAAAAAAGTGTAAAAAAGGTCTTATGACATTACTGCTGTCTTTAACGATGGGCACTATTTACGCAATTACAGTTTTTCAACTGATATCAAAGACGTCTAATGTCATTATTGAAACATCTTTTGTGGCTTGTTTATGTTCAGTTATCCTTTTCAATATTCAACAAGTAAGTGTCTTCTACATGTAATAATGTACACCACCTTCCTACTTAAAGTAACACTAATCGTTTAAACTAAGAGATTTTTTCTCAAATAGTGGTCAGTTTTTCCGCACACGCACTACTTATTTGAAGTTACAGTTTTTACTTGCATTTTGGTGTTAGTTTTAGGTGGTGTACTATAACTTATAGTCTACAACCTTTTCATTTACTCTGGTATAAATTCAATTAAAAAAATTATGCATGTATATTATTTAGTTAATGCAATTTTTGGTTTTGAAGAACCAAAAAGATCCGCTAAAACAAGTTGTCACTCAGTTAAAAACTGCGCAAAGAAAAGACAATACTTCAAGCAAACAAAATATGTCACTGATCAGTAATATGGAACTTTATTCACCTCGAAATTGTGGAGCACAAATGGAACAAGTCGTTTTCGAACCTGGGTTGAATGCGGAAAAAGTCGAGTTTTCAGAAACAGGAGAAACAGGGAAACAACACGATACAATGACATCCGGCATTTTCATAAAGGCTTCATTTGAGAATTTTGTCACTGGATTGGCGTTTACTTTGTGCTTGCAACAAAACGTCATTGTCGGAATGATGATTTTATTTGCCCTTATAATCAAACAAATCATACAACGATTTGAACAATGTTTTATTCTATCAAAATCCGACCTAAGTCAAGAATGGAGAAATGTTTTAGATCAGTTGGCAATTTCCAACGTTTTTCTAGGTTTGTTTTAGATATACAAGATGTAGATGCGTCCATCAACCAACGCAAGTACAATCCTCCCCCTTTTAGTGTACCTTTTATTTACCTTTCAAAATACCTTCTACACCGGGTGCGCAGTTATCGGGCGGGTTTCGCGACAAAAAACCTTAATCGGGCGCCCGATAACTGCTCAGGGCGGAAGCGGAATAAGGTAAAAAATATCCAAAAAAACCGCCCGATAACAGCACGAGCAGTATATTTGGCCATATATATCCAAAAATATGGAAAAAACCGCCCGATAACAGCACAAACCCGCCCGATAACTGCGCACCCGGTGTATATGGTATTTAAAAAAATATATAAATAATGAATAGGTGTTTTTGTGCATATATATGTTTTTACTCATATTTTTAGGTATTTTTGGTTGCTTGACACTAGACATGCGACTTTGGCGAGACATAGATGACAAAACCAGTAATTTCTTTAACAACATAAAGAACCGGTTATATGTGGGAGCCTTAAGTATGATATTATATCTCACTTTTGCTGCCATTCTTCCAATGATTCAAAAAGTGCTCAACGAGCCCCTTTCAGAAAATGTGCTGGCGGACGAAAAATGTCAAAAACCCACTACCGGAAAATTTTTAAAAAGACTTTTTATTGCAAATTTTGGATTTCTCGTTGCTATTCTATTGGTTGCACATGTGGTAAGTATATAGATTTTTAAGTGGTATTTAGTTTATAATTTGATATAATGCCATATTAATTGTTATACCGTGTGTCGGAGCTCATAATGTTGTGGTGATGACGAATAACGTTAAATATCATATGAAGATTGCTCAAAGCCTCACAGGCTGAGTTCCGACACACGGTACAGTATACAGTAGGTCCAGTATACACGGTAGTCTATACTGTATAGATTTTACAGAAAAATAGAGAAATTGTCATTCGACAAAAAATAACCATACAATTTAAAAATATACAGGATGCGCATTTAACCACCGCGGTGCATTTAACCACCGCGGTGCACCGCCGTTAACCCGACCACCCGTTAACCGGCCACTTTTGGACCATATTTTTTCAGAGATAACATTTTTTAAAGACTACGTATTGAGCCGTTAACCGGCCATTTTTTTAAAAATTTTAGTGGTCGGTCAAATTAAAGTAATATGCTGGAAAATGATAAATTATTGAGCAAATTGTGAGAAAACTTCTATTTTTAGGTTTCTCATGAAGTTGAGTTACAAAAAGTAATTGAACCTCTGCTATGCGATATATACAAAGACGACGAAAAAACGCTCAGAGACTGTGCCCTGGCGGCACACGAACCTTTAATGCGATATGACTTGTTAGCTCGATTAGACCCAGATTCGACATGTTGGAACAATAAAGTACGATTCACCGCGGGCTTTCAATTCGGCCATAAGAACGTTTAAAAATATAACTTTTTGTTAAGTTGAATTTCAAGTTATGCTAGGTTTTGTGAAGTTATCTAAAAGACCTTGGGCAGTCAAAATATCACAGCTGACTACTAGTACTCGTTTTTTATCCAAAACCCTTTTGAAAATTTGAATTCTAATAAACATTATCGCCGATAGTCTTTCGGGTAATGGACTGTACTAAATTTTGATCCATTTATTTGTACTATATTTGAAAATACTATTTTCTGTATCAACAATCTTTGTTCAATAAAAATGTGTAATAAGGCGTAGTTACTTGGTTCTAGTTCTAAAATTGTATTTGTCGAAAAAGAACCTCAGGGACGGTCCCTGTGATAGCTCGAATACTCATCGCCAGTCTAACACGGATCTATCACTACGCTTTTATGTGGATCCTTTTTAACTTTCCAAATTGAAATACCGATTTCTGCATAATAATACAAAAAAAAATCGGACATATGGCGTTTAATATTCGGCTTCCGTTTCGGTCAGCAATCAAGTAATCAACAGCAGACGGAAGCTGACTTCCTGACACGACGCGTTAATCCTAGATATAAATAGCTTCATCGATGGAAAAAAAAACATCAAATTGAAAATCAAGTTTTTCAAATACCAAAAATATTCGTATTTGAGATTAAATTGACATTTTTGACCAAGTTTATATTGAATATAAACTGGCTTTTAATGGTCAAAATCGACCTCTATTTGGCAACGACGCAACTGTTTTTGTAAGACACTCTTTTTACAAAAGCAATCAGTGTTTCACCAAAACATCCTCTATTTCATAAACGCCAAATATAATGATGACTATCGAAAATACGGCAATTTTATTCATTGAAAGTTTGGTTATTTTGCTGCTGATGTTCATTATAATTTTCTTGCTGCTAAAATTTCGTTGGGAGCTTTCGATAGCATTTAAATGTGGCGGTGATGATTGGGCGCGATCGGCGACGCCGCAACTTTCAAATTCGACCAACTCGGAGATTATTTCTAAAGTCGACTATCATCCGATTAGTAAAGAAAAACGGCAACAGAGTCGCATTTTGGTGACCGAAGATAACATTCAAGATTATACAAATCGATACGATATCGTGCTGTTACGAAGCGAAACGCACAATTCNTTCATTATAATTTTCTTGCTGCTAAAATTTCGTTGGGAGCTTTCGATAGCATTTAAATGTGGCGGCGATGATTGGGCACGATCGGCGACGCCGCAACTTTCAAATTCGACCAACTCGGAGATTATTTCTAAAGTCGACTATCATCCGATTAGTAAAGAAAAACGGCAACAAAGTCGCATTTTGGTGACCGAAGATAACATTCAAGATTATACAAATCGATACGATATCGTACTGTTACGAAGCGAAACGCACAATTCAGTGATGTCAATGACGGACCTGTCGATGAGCATAAATGACGCTCTTGATCGATCTTGTTTTGACAAAGAATGTGGGGCTAAATCCGAACTGTGCCTTGTTTAACCCTTGACCGCGCAGTATGGACACATCTGTCCACGGTCGTTTTTAATTGTTAAAAATCTACATGAGTACAACCCGGTATACTGTATACGGATTTTCGAAGACAACATGGAATATTTGGCAGTTCTTTTATTTATAAAAATATATATAAACGTTAACAGTCTTTTCTATAAAACAATAAATACAAGATCAGAAAATAGAATTTTGTTGTAAAGGAATGTAGTATGGTAACAAAAAATAAAACTTTTAATAAAAATAGTCATCCATAACAAAAATAAATAATCAAAAAGCACTTCACAATGACATTGAATATTGATTCGTTGACCGTAAAGTCTTTTTTTCTCTGTACAAAAATACTTTTTTTGTTTTGCAGAAGTATAAAAACTTTTTTATCAGAAATAAAAAAAAACTCAAAAAAAAATTTGTGTTTATAAAAATAGACATATTTGTTTAGCTTTTTTTTGTTAAATATTTTGAAGACTTTTGCAGGTTAAACTATTTACAGGAAGTATAAAAATAGAGAATCTGTAGATTGTTTTAGTAGGTTTGTATGCTGATTGTGGATTTTGGGGATACTTGTTCCGATTTGTAACCGTCTACCATCCGACGATACTGCTCGTCTTCTAACATTTGAATTTCAATTACATTTTGCTTCGTCGCCGACCGGACCCGGATTGTTTCCCACCGGTCAAAAAGCAGACCGGGTAAGCGCCGCGCCGCACTTTGACCTTAAAATAAATTAATGTAACTGGTTTTGTTGAAGTTTGTGAACTTGCAATGTTTAACTACTACGTCAAATCATATCCAGAATATAATTTGAGACGTCAATTTCTTTGCAAGTTAAAAATATGAACGTGCTGAAAACTAATTTTGACGTCATTTTGCGAATATGACACGACGAAGTACAAATATTCGTAGTTTAAATAAAATTGTGGGCGCGATATTCTTTATGGAAAAATCTTTATCATATTTATGGCACTTCCGCTATTAGCGGTGCGTAGTTTATAATGTGTGAAATTGCTTGAGTACACGCTTTTAGTACGAAGTCTACTCGACAAACAAATTAGCAAAAAAAAAATCTACGATAATTGTAACTTAGTGTGGGGTTAAATTGAACTCATGTTTATGGTTTTATTCTACATGGAGGTAGCCAAATATGGCTCTCAAATAAAAGTCATTTTGTCAAACCAGGGTTGGTGCGCCAAATAACGGTCGCTTTTTCCCGAGAAAAACAATATTTCTCCAAATAAGGGTCGCTGATCATCATTATTTCTCCTTGACATTGTTTACTATTTCTTGGTGCGCTTCTGGATAAACCCATTCAAATTTTATTAAACTCAAATTTAATTTTTTTTAAATGCTAAAATTAAATACTGTATACCTCGGAAGCAATAAAAGAAATAATAATAATACCGTGTGGTCCAGCAGTGAATCAACCAAGGCAAAAATGTGCGCGCAGTTTCAGCAGAAAAAGTGCGCATACGAATATGCTCGGGCTGATTCTTTGTTGAACGGTCCAACTTGGACCACAGAGTATAACATAAAATTAATTATAACACTACATAGTATCTATAAAATCCTGCGTTGGCCAAATAAGGGTCAGTTTTTCAATTGTTCTAGTATTTGTAGAAACAATGTCGATTTTTGTTACACATACCTTTTGGTGTTGTTGCTTTGGCGGCGGTCGCATTGGACAGATCGTCAGACTTTTCGATATCTGGGTAAATATCTTCTAGTCGGTAGTTGAGTTGATCGTTCAGTTCAATCTGATTTGCCAAATCGTTGGACTCGCTCTGATCCTAAATATCAAATTGTCAAAAATTTTAATGTCAAAATTTGTTGGCTTTGGACGTTATGACCCTATATATTTGTTTAAACAAAGCAAATTAAACTAAAGCAATTATATGGTTACATCATTCACGTCAGATTTAATGACGGCTTTTAAAATGATATAACTTTGAGGTTTAATATCATACATGTATAAGCTATACTTTGAAAAATATTTTGCGTAAAATACAATATTGTTTTTGTTTTTACATTGATCCAAAAGACGAAGCCGATTTTCAAGTCTGAAATAATCTATGACAAAAATTTATGACAAAAGTAAGTCCAAAAAATGACTGTTAAAAAACTTTTTGACAAAGCAGCCCCGCGAAGCGCGTTAAATTAACGTGTCAAATTCAAAAGAACTAAAAATGGGAATTATTTTTCGGCCTTTGCTGATAAGATATAAACATTATTTTGCAAATTATGGGACATTAGAATTATGATTTGAAGCAAAAAAAAGTGTTCCTAATAAGACACCTAAAATTAATACCCCGTAGTACCTCTTCCTGCGACCCTTTATTTTTATGTATAATCAACTTACATGAAGCACTTGTTCACACTCATCCAGCGCGGTGGCACAATTTTTACAAATTTTGTAAAAGTTTTCGTCAAATGTTAAAAAGGCGAGCAGCTCTCGTATATCTCTCACTTTTGTCGACGATGAGTTGCTACTAAGTGGCGCATCGTCGACGACGGTCGTGGTTCGGATGGACAGATTTTGGCCGTTGAAGTCTGGTTTTATATCTTGGTTTGTTCCGGCGCTATTGTATGGCATGCGATTAAGGGGGTCATTGATTGCATCGGACTGCACCTGCACCGATTGTGGATTTGGATTAACTATTAAAAGTGGCTCCGAGCCACCATTGCTCGCCGTTTTCGTCGCTATTGTTGTTTTTGGCCTTCTTTCAGGGATGTAAAGAAAGTACGCATTTTTCCATGGTACAGACTTCGATCATAGTTATGAAATTATTATTAGCAATTTGAAAAAAATGCCAAACGAGATTTAGTAAAAATTGGCTAGTGCCTTAGTTTCCCAACAGACCCAATATTCATTCAAATTAAGAGACACCTTCTTGATTTTCAAAAATGTCAAAAAGTAGCCCTAACTAGCTTCGCCTAAATCTGGCTTAGAAATATGGTTCTAAGTACTAAGGTACTAAGTGGCTAAGGTACCACTTTAAAGTGGACTGCAATTACAATGATACTAGGGTATCGTTAGGGTGATTTAGATCCCTGGCTTCTTTTAAGCGTGTGTTGATTGCCTGCCTCCGAAATTTTCTTTGACAAGTCTGCGGATTTCACGGCATTCGTTAGCTGTTTTCGTAATTCCTGATAGTCGGCAAGCTGTTGACGTAATAATGAGGGTTCGCCTTTGTCATCGAAGACGAATGAGCGCAATTGACGACGGATCCGATCGATTTCGCTATTTGCATCGCTAACACTAGATGGTGCCTGGTAATCGCGAGGCGGACCTACAAATAATGAGATTATTCTATAATATGTTNATATGGCCTTTGCGGAAGACAAAGACCGGCCTACGAAACCATATTTTATAATTTATTTGTAAAGAGGCGGGGTGGACCCTCAAATATTGCGGTTATCATACGTGTTGAATTTTATAGAATTTTTGACACGCACCGGCCGCACCTGTACGACACAACGCAAAATCGGTCGAATGATAAATCTAATCTATTCCAGATGAGGCTTTTCCCTGTAATAAAAATCACAATTGAAACCGCTTTTTTTTTTGCTAAAGCAAAACTTGTACTGTACGTACCAGATGGTGGTGTAATAAGAATGCTGGGCGATTTAATTTGTTCTTGCTGCTCGATTCGTAATTTGAGAGTCTGGGAGGCGCGTTTCATGTCGTTTTCCCAGTTTTTGGCATTATTTGATAAAGTTCGAAGTGTGGCCGCTTTTGCACGTAGCCTTGATGATAAACAATCTGAATTTTCGGCGGCCAGCACCAGACTTTTGTCATTCATTGGTGTCTTTTGCATTTCCTCTGAAAATATTAATTTTGGAAAAATTGGTTATAAGGTCATAATTAAAAATAACTTGTAACCTTAATTATTTATTTTTATACCAGTAACTATTGTAAGCGTAAAACCTTAATTGTCTCGGGCTGCCAATTTTGATTGGCCGAGTTACTATAACAACGCGAAAAAACAAATAAGAATTTCTTCCTTTTTTTTCACGCTTACAATATTGTGTTAGATGACAAGAATGGACTAAAAAAAACTTATTACGCATTCGCCGGCATAAAAAGGGTTTATTTTAGTTCGTAAATTTGTTTTCTCAAAAACACATAATTTCACCAACTGTCCACGTTTTTTATTGATTTCAATTTTTTTCTTCAAAAAAATCACATTTGTATTTTGCAATCATGTTTACGGAGCATAACATTTACACTTTTCAATAAAAAAGAAATCAATGAATAAATTTTTAATTATAATGCGTTCAATACACTTGTCCAAATATGATTCTGATTATTATAGTTTTAAAGAAATTTTATGGGATTCGTATCATTACGCACACCATGTGTGTGATCAAGTTAAGTAGCTTATTCAGACAGAGCATATTTTAGCCTGCAAAAAATTGGAAAATAATAAATACACCGGGTGCGCAGTTATCAGGCAGGTTTCGCGACAAAAAACCTGCCTGATAACTGCGTAGGGTGCCTGATAACTGCGCAGGGCGTAGGCGGAATAAGGGGAAAAGATGAAAAAATAACTGTCAGATAACAGCACGAGCGGGGAATTTCGTAGGGTGCCTGATAACTGCGGGCCAACCTGCCTGATAACTGGAGGTCTGAAAACTGCGCACCCGGTGTACTTTATTTTATTGCGGAAAGTTAGCGTCAATTTTTCTTGTCAACAAAAAATGTACTTTAATCTAATAGATAAAAAAGCTTACTTGAAACTAAACGCAGGATTTGGGACATTTAACCTTCGTATTTACTAATCGATGATTTTATTTGTTATATAAATCTCTAACCATCATGTAGCTTCCGTGTACTCCAAGAAAAGTAACAACTGTCCATACATGTCAGAACACAAAAATGACACACTACACCTGAACTTACAGTAAGTCTATCGACGTGCGCTTTCAAAAAGTGACTTATTACAGGCAAATTTGGCCCAAATTTATAAAAAAATAATTGAAATAAAATTATTAAAAATCAACTGCTTTGTTACAAAAAAAATCAATGTACGAACAGAAGTGTGAAAATGAACATGATAAACATTGAGACTAATCACGGTCCAAATTCAAAAAAGGGTATTAGAGAAAAACGCTTTTTTTCGCCAAAGCATCGTCCCTATTGAGATGAACGACTGTATTTTAGAACAACATTTGTAAATTTCTGGCACATGGAAGGTTCGGACGTTTTACACAATTTAAGCGTGTGAAAACAAGTGTAAATCAATAGGCACTATCAGGTTGATGCTCGTGCATATTGATGGTGCCCAGCGGTTAAACATACCTTTTAACTGTTTTGAAACTGATGCCAGTCTATCGGCTAGTGCTTCCAATTCGTAATATTTTTCGTCCAAGTCTTTGCCGTCGTCCGATTCGGTGTTAACCTCGGTGGCCGCAATTTCGCACAAATGAGCCGATTTTCGTATTAATGTCTCTAACTCTTCTGTTTGCTCTTCGGCCTTAAAATCAGATTTTAGACGCAGTTTTACTTGTCCCATTTGTTAATCTAAATTAACAATTTTGTCCGTATCTCAATCGTGAACAAAGTACAACAATAGTTTGAACACTTTTTCACAAAATATATATTTTTTAGTTCCCGAGACAGACTAAAATGATTCATTTTTTTCAATAGGCTATTGAAATTAGAAAATACAAGCTAGAAAATAAAATTAGAGCGTAAGATCAACTGGGGAGGGGGCTATTTAATTCCTGCCTTTTTATTGACTTTAATACCAAAAAGCACTAACTGCACTAGCGTTTTTGGGGGTTATCATTATTATTAATTATTTTAAAACGGTCTCCAAAATATTCGCTAAACACTCCAGAATATAAAACAACGAAAAATTACCTCCTCGTCCGGGATGATATTTCCAGCAAATTTTAAGACTCTGCCACTATAAATTACAAGTGTACAAAAAATACGATTCTCTTCGTATTTGAAAAATGTAATTTATTTTTGCCTCTCTGAATACTAAAATGTCTGAATCGTCAAAAATGCCAAATGACAATAGTCAGGCCAAATAAAGATATTGAAATTTAAGCAAACACGAACAAGACACTTAGTTCTCGGGAATTAATCATATTGTCAGCCACCCAAACTTCAATCGTTAAGTAAATATACGTGTTCTATTGAGGAGACGCACCGGAACGGGCGCCCGAATAATGGCTCCACACGAAATTTAGTTTTTTTTTCATTGTTTTTTCCATTATACTATTCTATTAATTTCGTACCAGCGCTATTTGTTTTTCACGCAATTCGGATAATTGTTGAACTCGACCGAGCTGCTGACAGGCGGCTTGGAGCACTTCCGGCAAGAATTCGCCGTCTGCCGTCACCGACGTTGAAAAGTCCGCATCCAGCCGCATCAGCTGCAAGTGAAGATCGTCCAGTTTTGCCTAAATATTTAAAAATTTGGTTGGTTAAAGTAAAGAGTACACTTCGATTAACAACAACTGAACGTAAAAAACGGAAATAATATTTCAATTTTTTGTTTGGCCTTTTTTTGCAGATTAGGATTTCCGGGTTCAAGCTAGTTTTCATAGATTCCAGATTGAATTTTCATACATTTGCTCCCCCTAAGCGAAAATTTGCTCTACTGGTGTGGTTAACGAGTTTGTCACCGAGCTGAACGGGAGTCGTAAGTTACGGGACTAGTCACTATACGACGAGTCTCGAGCAGCTCGGTGACAAACTCGTTACCCACATCAGTATCAAAATATTTTTTCGCAGCACTCCTACTTTGAAAAAATAATGTTTCGAGGGCTAGAGCAAATGGATCACCCACTGTTTCCTTTAAGGATATTATATAATAAATAATTTTACGTTGCTAAAATAACAAATTATTTTTGATAAAAACCTGCTCTCTAGCGGACAAATGGATTTTACATTTTTTTTTGTTGTCAACTTATCAACAATTCAAACTGCGCCAGAAATGTATGTTTAAAGAAACATATTTTTAGTTCCTTTTAACCCGAGAAATCTCGCTATCCATAATCAAGTGCTGTATTTACCTGTAGTTTATCATGTGTGCGTTTGGCCGTCGAGAGATCGGCCTCGGGCGTAATCGGATCGGCCAGTTGAAGTTCGGCCTCCTGTAATGAGGTGAGCAGGGCGACAAGCTTGAGTCCGGCCTCCTCTCTTTTGGCCACGTCTTTACGAATTGATCCACAGGCTTTTTCAATGTTATTTTTGGCGACTTGAAATTGACGCTTGAGCGATTGGATCATCTGAGCCAACTCACGCGGTGGATTTCGATTTTGATAAAGTTTGGACGCTTCGGTTCCGGCCTGGATTAGCGCCTTTTCTTTTTGCGAAATCTGCCGGTGCAAGCTGTTCAATTGATCAATTTTCAGATATTGTAAATCAGCTATAAATCGGTCTTAATCGAACGGTACAAAATACAAAAATACAATAAAGTATTTTTTTTGTTGTTTGTATATTTACCTGGCTCAACGATTGTGGTTAAGAAGTTCTCGTCGAACCAATTTTTCAAAGCATAAAGATCGCGAAAAGCGGCTTCTTTTAATTCTTGATTATCGATTTCAGATTTTACAAGCTCCTCGAGAAAATCGTGTTGGAATTGTTGCTAGATTCAAGGTTCGAAATTTTGCACTTTTATAACTGAAACTTTTGTGATTTTTAAGTTAAAAATTTTAACACTTACTCCGCTCAAAATATTAAGATAAAAAACAAGTGTCATTTGAATCAATGACAAAACTTTTACGGTTAAATCAGTACGTTATAAGGCTAGTTTTCAGTCAGATTTCGAACCCTGGCTTAGCCAATAGCCGCCGATGAAGAACCGAACCAGAATGTCCGAGGGGAATAACTAAATGTTCTAATTCTAACAGCTCATCGGCAAGTGCGGTAGATTCGTCCAGCCTTTGAACGTACATAGAGCTACTGGTCGGACTTAGCTTTGCGATATTGTCGCCGCGCTCTTTGCCGCCACCCTGCGATTCGCGCTCAATTATACGTGAAATCGTGTTTAATTTCTTTTCGATTCGCATGGCATGTGGCTCGACGAGTGCCCAGCGGCTCGATTTCATCTGGAGATCTTTGCCTAAATAAATTGTGATTATAACCTATAGGCTTAAAATGTTTTAGAAAATTAGATAAGATAGGACGATTTTTCAATATTTGAAAAACGGTTCCCAAGATGTGTTTAAGACCGTGAATTATTACACTGTGCATTAATTACTGAATTATTGAAATATATAATGACGAATTTGGATAATGTTTTAATGACGTCAAGGTCAGAAAAACCAACCCTTGGGTTGAACCCCAAACCTCTGTACTTTAAAAATTCTCATATTTTATTAAATTGCAATATTATGAGAACTACAAAATGAATTAATGCTTTCTTATCAGTTATCTAAATATTTATTATTTAGATACAAAATATATTTACAGTATGTAATATACTCTGTTTCGTCAATTATAAAAGTAACACTTTGGCATACGATACATGTACGCCAAAGCACAAACAACTTTTATAGTTTTTTCGTTGCTTACAAATATGTAAAAGTTGAGGTTGGATACCCGGTATATACCCGGTACCCTCAGATTTTTTAGCTAAAAGGTAAAATTGATCAACATTGTTGATGAGTCAATTGCAATTGATGATACATTTAATTTATTTAGACGTCACATGTACAAAGCTTTTTATTTTATATCGAATCAATAAATGAAATGAAATAAGTAAAAAACGATCGCGCTAGGTGTCGTGCTATAAGTTATAGCCTATAAGTTATAGGCTATAACTTAGAATGCCTTTAAACCTCATAATTAATTTGCTTTTTGAAAAATGGTAATTATCTAAAAACGTGGCTTTTATAGGGTGAAGGTAAAATTATTGCTAAATGTCTATTTAAAAAAAACTGAGTTGACCTAAAAAGTTCAGCCAGAAAATTCGGAAACGACATGATAATTTGTAGGCACACTTTCATGAAAAAAAAACTGACGTGACCTTAAATAAATGGAAAACAAAATAAATAAAAGATACAAACCAATATCGGATGCGTTCTTTTTGGTAGCCTCCCATCGCTCTTGGAGGGCTTCGTGAGCGGCCATCAGTGACTGTTGATTACCGAGGGCGGCAGCTACCTGATCGAGCTCATCCAAACGCTCTTCGCAACATTTGCTCATTTCATCCGTATAGCATTTGAATGCTTCCGACAGGTTAACGGCCTCAAGATGAGACTGTGGGCACGCATCTTTGTAATTATTACAGAATTGCTCCGCCATTTGGAGCTCATCACGGATCTCGCCAATCACCATCTCGCAAGATTGCCAAGCGGCCGCCGCATCATGAATTTCGGACTTCGTTCAGGGTGACCAAAAATATAAAAAAATTATCAAAAAATAAAACAAAGAGTTACCAAGAAAACAAAACCAAAAAAATAATACAGAGACACAAAATAATTAGTAAAAAATCTGAAAAAAAAACATTTCAAAATTATTATATACAGTCCCGACCTTCTTGATGTGCACCCTCTTGATGTGCACGTTTTTCGGAAACGCAATATGCACATCAAGAAGGTTGGGACTGTATCTTAAAACGGAAAATTTTAGAAAAATAGTAATTTCAAAATATTAAAAATAATTGTTTAACTCAAATAATTCATCAAATATTTAAATAAAAAGGGCACCCTAACTTCATCCCACTGGCATGCAAAATAATGCCTTCGGCTTTTTGTCTAATAATGACGAGGGCTTCTTTTACCCGGTCCACAGCTGCCACATTTGTCGATGGTGCTAAAGAGAGACACTGGCTTGCCTCCTCAAATTCTGTAAATTTATCCAGCAATAGAGATTGTACATCGTCAATCTCACGATCAGTAAACTTGAGCTCGTCTTGATCCGGCATCACAAAACCATTACAGTCCGATTCGATCAAATCAAGCCGGGCAGCTGCGGAACCCAGTTGACCCGAAACCGAATTTAACCGCTGGGCGTACGTCTGGCGTGCCTTAAGCGCTGTCGTTGAGGTTTGATATGTATTATTTTTAGTTTATTCAAATTACATGTTACAAGTTTTTCTTAAAAACTTGATAAACAAAAACTGTTATAAAAAGTTTGCCTTAAAAATACTTTTAAAATATAAAATTCGAAAAATAAATTCAAAAATTACGTTAATTACATATACAGGGTGCGCCGTTATGTTTCACAAAAAAAAATTCGAAAAAAAAGAAACATAATGCCCGAGCGGGAAAAGGTAAAACATAACGGCGTAGGGCTAAACACATAAATATATATATTAGGGGAAAATATTTTCTTTAAAAAAGTGAAACATAACGGCGCACCCTGTGTAGATGATATACTTCAATATACCAAAGTTTCCAAAATGACTGTAAAAAAGAATTTAAATGAGATAAATTGTAAGTGGTAATTTTTTATAAGTTTCAAGACATTTTTCGAAAAAGTGTCCCGAATTAGAGTAACGACAAAAATAATTCGAACAAAAATATGACAATTCACTAACGTGTCTGAACCCTAACTTGGTCCATTAGCTCTTTTTGATTCGCAAAATCATTTTGAAGTTGCGATTTGACGTTGTCCAATGCGACCAATGACCTATGTCTAAAATTGCGCTCAATTTTTTCGTCTTCATTATTTAGCAGCTTTTCTAGGTGGGTTGCGCGTTGGGCTGACTCATTATCGAGCATGTTCAATTTTACGACCAGTTTTTGCACTTCGTGAACATGAAGCGGCAGGGACTGCGGAGCCGTGATCGCGATTTGCGTTTCTTTGAGCCAAGTTAACTCATCGTTGACAAAAATTGTCAAATCTCGAAGGCCGGCCATTTTGGCTTGGCACTCACTGATGGCATCGTTACATTGAACTGTATTTTGGGTAAACTCTACTTTTAAAATATAATTTGTTTCAAATTTGAGGAACTTCGAATTATTAAGTTTTTGTTTAGGGGTAGATATCGTAGAAGTGGGCAAATCGAAAAAAAAATTTCGGAAAAAAACTGGTAAATCCAAGTTGTAGAGCTCGTCAAACTACGTCGATCTGACTATACAGTACTTGATTTGGACCACCGTGGCCCCTAGAGAGCTGTTTGAAATGTCCAACCTACGCAAAAGAACGACGTTTTTAGACCACTTCTACCACTTACGCCCACGTCGGAATATTCGATCTCAAAACTTTGATACATTTCAAAAAATAAACTAAAAAATCCGGAAAATTAAAAAAAGCTAAAATTCACGGGATAACAGCTCGATATAGTAACCCTAGCTGTATAACATTGAAGTCGATTTTGCATCGCGGCGATTTCATTTGATGTTTCCTTATCATTTATTTTCTGCGAGAGAACTTCGAGTTCTTTAATTTCTTGGCGGATTTTGGCTAAGTCGGCGGCGGTCACATGGCAGCAAGCTAATTTTTCATCAATGTCACTTTCTTTCAGTTTTGTATTTGCCTCAAAAAGGGCTGGGGCCGAGATTTGGTCGAGAGCGTGCTTTAAGTATTCGTATCGATCACTGGCCAAGGGGTTAAAACAAAATCGATGAGGATACTAAGAAATTGAAAATGCATTTAACAGATGTAGCATGCACTTGAAAACTCTAACCAAGGGTGATGCATTTTCGCTGAAATTTGATTTCAAATAATATAAAAAATCAATTGAAATACAAAAAAAAAACTACAGATAAAAAAATAGAGATCGTAAAAAAATAATGAAAAATAGCTCAAAACTAATTAATCAACCCCAAAATCTTAATTGAGCTTTTAACTCTCGCACTTCCGATTGTCGCTGCCGAAGCTCACGAATGTTCTGTACCAGTTGTTGATACTTTGTGGCAATTTTTAACTGCCGCTCGGCTTGCCAGGGCTGTCCCGCCTGTTTGAGCGCCTCTTTCATGCACCGAACTTCTTCCACTTTTGGTCGCAAAATTTCCAATTTTTCGTCGCATGTCGACAAGTCTTTGGTCGCGTTTTCTTGCAGCTCTACAAGATCGGATTCGAGATCGGCCAAACGCTGGTCATAGCTGCGCCGCGATTCCATTAAGGTTTTGATAGACTGGGACTTTTCATTTGAGGTTACGGTGATTCTAAAATAAATCGGCGTACTTATCGGAAATGGCTCATTTTATTATCTTCATTTAAAAAACCGTAAAAAGACATGATTTAAAAGATCTTTTTTCCCAAAAAGCATGCTCCCCAAAAAACTGACTTGGCCTTAGTGCAAGAAATGACTGACTTGACCTAAATGCAAAAAAACGGACTTGGCCTTAAAACGGTCACACCTTGTGACCTTAGAACCAGACCCCCATGTATGTAACGTCCGTATAAGAATCATTCTAACGCTGTAAAATTTTACCTGTCTAACTGGACCTCGGATTTCTGTATGCGTTCGTTAAATATATCGATCTCTTGAGGTAAACTCGATTCATGAATTTCGCCCACTTGTTTCTTAACGCTGCTGAGCAACTCCTTCACATTTGGAATCTCCGCCGATAACTGGTTAAATTGCTGATTTTAGATAGACAGAAACAAAATAAGAGACAAAATGACAAAACGAACATTGGATGGAAAAATGATGAAAAATAGGACAGTTTGAAAATTGGGACAATTTTTTCACAAAGGGATTGCACAACAGTTTTTTAAACAGTTTTTGAAATATTTTTTGAAACAGGGTTTGAAACAATTTTCAAAAAAAAAATTGTTTTAAAGTTTCACACGAAAGTTATTCGCAAAAATTGTTTACAAAAAATGTTCAAAAAACGTGTTTTTTTNTTTTTTTACCGCTCACACAGGAGTTAAAATGAAATACACTTATGTTGACAATGAATTGTTTTTAATGGTTGGTTGTTTTACGTAACGACATGGATATACTACCGAATGATCTATCCGCGGTTCCTGAAGCTGTTGCTCAAGGTCGATTATAGAGGAGGAGGAATAGGCGGATTCAGGCGCAATCTGGACCTCCGCATCTTGGAGCCACCGGCGTGCACGGTCATAATCCGCACAGCATAACTCCCGCAAGGCAAGCGCGTGCTGCAGGTCACTCGTGATTCGTGTACACTCGTTTTGTAAATTTTCGTAGCGAAGTTCAAGATCTACAAATTTTAATTGACATGCATGTAGATATTGTTTAATAACACCGATGGAGGCTTTTGAGAAACTTTAATTTTTTTTTCAACAAAATGGTGACAAAATTGATA
>SCLG01000170.1:107074-118190 GCA_004367875.1 Oikopleura albicans | reverse complement strand
AAAAATGGTTTATTTTTAAATTATTCACCCTAACTGTGATTACGCTTTTGGCTTCATTCTGAGTGGATGCGGCTGCCAGAATATCTTCAACTTGACCGTCAATTGTGGCAATAAGCTGTTTAGCCATGCAAATGTCCCCATTGTACTTAAAGTGAATATGACCGCTCTGGGCTTGTGTATCAAATTGAATGGCGAGTTTGAGACAATCGACAAGGTCAACGGCGATATTATTACAATCGTCGATCATCTCCTTTGAAGCCGAATTCGTTTTGTCGACATTCTCATGGAATTGCTTGATTTGTTTCTCGATAGGCTTGAGTTGGCGATTTAAGCTGCCCAGAAGTTCGCCACATTTAACCCGCGCCTCGATTGTCGACAAAAGTCGATCGTGCAACTTTTCACTTTCAATAACGCGCTCATTCAGCGCCCCGATGTCATTGGAATTGCAAAGAGTTTTTAACCTTGAAAAATATATAATATATTTACAGTCGTCACTCAATAGACGGTTACAATAGCAAGAATGTTTCCCAATTTTTTTGTCATTTGCCAAAAAATGTTCAAAACGATTCAAAATTGACAATTTAGCACAACTGGCCCCAAAAGTGACGCTAAGGAGTGTACAACAATACGATGATTGCGTTGGGATTGCAATGTAACTATGAAATCAAACGAACGTAAAGCAAGTCAAAGCGGTTTAGTTTTATTGCTATTTTTGTATGACTCATAAAATATTTTCATACGTTTTTTTTTTTGACTCCGAATCACTTTACTTTCATTTGGTCGTACGGTACGACTCGTACCTTTATCAATTATGATTCCGTCATTTAAAGTTATATAATCATGCAGCGTTTTAGCCCAATTTTGACGGACTACTATATCAATGGGTTTTTTTGAAAATTTTTAACTTTAGTACTTAGCTTAAGTCGCACATAAAAATCAATAGTACAGTATAGAAGTAGAGCTTACCTGTTGAACAAATCGGTAATTTCGGCGGCTTTACTGTCTTGCTCCGTCACCGTCAATTTTAATTTTTCCATTTCACTTGTTACACTTTCGATCGTCTCAAACGTTATATAGGATGTGTTTCGAATTTGTTTATCTAGATGTAGCAACCAAGTAATCCTTTCATCCACCAATGAAGAAAAATTTGTATGATACTGCTCTACTTGAACTGAAGCAAGGTTCGAATTACTTTAATCAAACGTAAAATACAATTTGTTCTTTTAATCTTTCTTCCAGCAAAATCAACGTGGTGTCCCAAATCACACAAAAGTATGGCAGTTAATGCTTGTCAGTAGATTGGGACACCGCGTGGATTGAACTGGAAGAGAGATTAAAATAACAATACCGTACCGTCCTGATTTTTACTTCTCGGTAGGTAAAAATAAAAACGCGCTACTGAACGACGCTTCATTGTTTTACACTCGACAGATGCATGGGTTAGCTCTAATTATTCCAAACATTAAAACCGTACCGTTCATGTCTCATCCGATTTTATGAATCAAGCGAGTAATGTTTTTAATTTCGAACCCTAAACTAGTGAATTTAGTCGCTCTTCAAGATTCATTGGAATTTCATTTAAAAGCACTTGCATTGTTGCTGTCTTTGTTCGAATGCGATCGGACTCACAATTGCACAAAACAACGATCTTTTTGATCTGTGACTCCAAGTGCTCCGGTAGTTCCATTAACGTATCCTTCTCGGCCAGCAACGTTTTAATGGTTGCGCATTCCGACTTCCATTTGATTGGATCAATCGGAATTTTTATGTCCGGATCGTCGAAATTACCGGCACGATCGGCAAAATGCTGAAGCTTTCGAAAGTCGTCTTCAAAATCGAGCCAGATTTTTTGACCTTCATTTAGATTTGTTTTTAGTGACGCATGGTAATCTTGAAGTGATACGATTTCAGCGGCTAACTCTTTGTGTGACTTTTCAACCTCTTCAAATCGAATTGCAAATTGAAGTAACAATGTTTCTAGAACCTTGAATACCCAATAAAACGCAAGAACTCAGTCATTTTTAATACCTTACAACCCTTAATTTTCGCAACAACACGCTGCCAAGTAGTACTCAGCGTTTTACATGATTTCCGCCAATTTTTTGTTCGAATTTTCTAGATATCCAAAGTCGAGTTTTTTTCCGCACGTCAAACACTCGAATATCGCCATCTAGAAAATACGGGGGAAAATACGGCGGAAATTCAGGTAAAACGCCGAGTCAAACCAAATATAAATCAAAAAAATGCGTTTCTCTAGAAGACGACAAAGTGTTCTTCCAACATGTATTTAAAATTCTAGAAATGTTTATTTAATCCAAAAAATACCAACTTTTATCTTATTTTTAATTACACATTTTAAAATCATTCATTTTTAAATCATTCCCTTTACAACTCTGTCTTGAAGTTGGCGCGGGCCAATATGTTGAAAATGAATCGTAGACAAACTTGCCGCTGCCGCATCCAACAGAATTCCGGCGCGGTTATTTTGTTCTTTAATTGACTGGACCTCCTCGGGTTGGCTCAGTTCCGTTCGCCGAATTTGATTAAAAATAAGCTTTGCGGCGTCGACATTTCTGCTGACATTTTTAATTGTCGATTGTGCTTTTTGGCCGGCTGTTACTAAATCCGTTCCGTAATTTATCAGACCTTTTCGGGTTTTATAAATCATTTTCGTGAAAAATGTAATATAACAAAAGCCCCTTTAATTAAATAATTTGTATTATTATGTGACATAAAACCAGCCTTTGGCGGAGTCCCGCAACGTCTCCCACCGAGCCCGAAGATTGGCAGCACGAGCTTCTAACGTCGTTGCACTTTCCGCATGCTCCTCGAGTTGAACGATCGCATCCTCCGATTGTATCAATAGCGTCTCCAGTGGTAATATTTTTTGCTCTAGAGAGGCAACTTCATCGTACCATTTGGTTGGGTCCGACGGCGATTCCGAATCTGACTCTAATGAGGCAAGTTCATTCTCGTAGTTTTTGAGGGAGCCGTTTAACTGCTGTAAAATATTCTCTGTATCATACCATTGGTCGCGTAGGGACGATAATGACTTCATTTGGTGTCAGCAAGACCATACCCACAAATTGATAGAAAACGCGTTTTGTGATCTAACCAAAATAGTTTTACTTATAATTATTATTAACTGGTTAGTATGTGTACTGTTCCAAACCCAGTGAGTATTAATGTTTCAAACACGTAGTTTTCTCAAATGAAACTTGTTTTTTTCCGGCAAAAATATATTTTATCAAAAATGCTATACCAATTACGGAGTATATTTTTCTCTTAATATTTTTCTGTCTGAATATTTTTGTTTTATTCAGCAACTGTGAGCAATTACTAGACAATTGTTCAAGTATTTAACTAAACATCTAACCGGGAAAATGTTTAAAATAAAAGATAGATATATCGAAAAATTTTTTACCTAGGCTGATGTGAGAGAAAAACTTCCAGGCTTGTGTGAATAATCCTTAAAAAATCCTTAAGAAAATTCCTTCCTAAGAAATTTCAATAAAATCTACGCGCATAATCTGCAGATCGATTTTTGGTTTGTGTTTTCTTTGAAAAAATCTCTTGTGCAAAAAACGTGTTATGATTAGTGGTAGTTATTTTACACAGGGTGCGCAGTTAACCGCCACCCTTCACGGCGTCCTCAACTGGCGGTTAACTGCAAAAGTGGCGGTTAACTGCGCAGTGCGTAGGCGATTTACATGGAAAAAGTGGCGGTTAACTGCAAATAAGGGTGAAAGTGTCAAAGTGGCGGTTAACGGAAAATAACGTTTTTGACCAATGAGAAGTGGACAATTTGGGGAAAAAACCAAAAAGGATGAGTCACAATTTTAAATTGAAAAATTATCATGATATGAAAAATTTCAAATTAAAATATTTAAATTAAATATTTGAATTAAATAAATTGAAGTAAAGGTTTTAAAGAAGTTTTAATTTGAAAAATCATCAAAAAGCGGAAATTGAAACTATATATTAAAGATTTTCAAAAATCTCTGAAATTATCAATTAAAAAACACTTCGATTTTATAGAACGTCAGTAGCATTTTTAAGGCATGGCTGTTATAATTTATAACTTATAAACAAAGGGTATGTACGGAATGAAAAAAAATTGTTTTTGAACTAACCTAACAAAGTCAATTGACGAAAACTTTGTACAAAAAAGGCATTGATCATTAAAATAAAATAGTAAAATTTATCACTCATGCGCCATATTTCACCAAAATTACCAAAAAATTATGGAAAATTCCCATTTATGTGAAAATTTCAAATGGCGGTTAATTGCAAACTGGCGGTTAACTGCGCAGGGCGTAGGCGTGATCGCTGGAAAATAGTGGGACCCCTAACTGGCGGTTAACTGCAAAAGTGGCGGTTAAGAGGGTGGCGGTTAACTGCGCACCCTGTGTATATGAAGTCATGTTATATAAAAATATATTACATAAAGGTAGCCTATACGTGTATAATATTATGTAAGTTTCATCATTTAAAGGTATATCATATATTCTAATTATTATTATAATAAGTCCGTTATATAAATATTAATATCGAGGAGTAACACTGCGTAATAAATAATACTAGTGAGTAATTTTTGTAAGTAATTTCGGAAATGAAATATCTAAATAATAATAGTACAAATGTAGTCCAACATCCCGTGACCAAACTGAAATTTTGACTGACAACTTTTTAACGATTTTTCTAACGAGTGCTCGATAGCAATACGAAAGGAAAAATAAAACATATATGGGCACACAGTGTCACGCACCTGGTGTACATCTAAAATATTTCCGGTCTTGTTGACACCCTTAACTTAATCCTTCGGTCTAATTGACTAATGCCAGTTTTTTGTCTTGATTCCAAATCGTCCATTTCTTCGCGCAAAATTTTAGCCCCAGACGTCGAACAAGCGTTCTCTAACAAGTGAAAACATTCCACACTCAACCGTCTCCGAAGTTCCTCTGTTTTTTCCTGAGAAAATAAAATTAACAACTTTTTTTTCAAGTTACTTTTCTCATTTTTTGTCAAGCTGTAAAATCCGTTCCAAGCATTTTTGCGTTTCAAAAGATTGGAAAATGTGAAAAAAAAGAATTGGAGAACGCTGCAGACTGTTAAGATCGTTTTTGACACACTTGAAACACACAGTGAAGAGTTTCGTGACCACACTTTGAAAAAATGTTATGAATGAAGGAGACCGAAAAAAACTTTGCTATTGTGTTTTGTCGATAAAGAGATATAGAAAACTTGATGGCAAAGTAGATACAGTTATTCAATAATCCAACATGAAATTCGCTTTCCAAATACAGATTTTCAACAGTATAAATTGTTCGAAAAGTATAAAAAATGCGAATTTATTAATCCCTAGGACCTCAGATGTTGCGTAACAAAAAACTGTCAAAGTTTTATAAAAAATGCTCCAGATTTGATCAGTGAAATTTACTTCGAGTTATAGATAATTCTCTAGATATTTAGAGAACCTTGTAAATTTCTTTAAGGACGGGTTTGGCTTGTTGTTAACAAATAATCTAAAAATCAGGAAAGTGACGATTAGACATATACTTGTTTTGCCTGAATTCAATTTTATTATTTATTAATTGTTAATAATTCTAATTTTCTAGAATTGTAAATAATTTTCTGAAACTTAATATTTTATCTAGAATTTTATTAAATGTTCTCAAATCGCTCACGCTCTTATTGGCAACAATTTATTGCACAGTTTAATATTTCGTAACCACAGTTTGAAAATGAAAATTAAATGAATAAACGGGGCGAAAACTTTGCTATTGTGTGTGTTTTCTCGATAAAAAAATAATCTTTGAAGAAAACTTGTCGGCCAGAATATGTACCGTTCATCAATAATCCAACATTGAATTCCTTATACAATAACAGATGATCCTAAAGCCTTGGATCGTTTTATATTGGGTGCTCGAATGACAACAAAAAAATGGTTATTACATGGCCATAGTTACATAGATTAATTTGTATAGTTTTTAAATTAACAATTCAATGTTTTTCTCAGCAGGAACGAAACAGACAAAAACTTTTGTGCCAAAAATTCTGAATAAAATATGAAACGTACCAAATTTATATTCAGCATCCTATGTCCAGCACTTAGTGCTAACAACAAATCCCAGAAAAGCGGCAGTGGGTCTGATCCTTTAACACGTAGACGCTGCGGGGACAAAAATACAGAAACAATCGAAATTTTCCTACGCAAGGTTTGTCATAAAAACTCGGCGTTTTTTTAGATTTTTTTCTAGATTGTCATTTTTTTATTTCCGATGAGTCCTCATTAGCCGACAATAATGTTATAACGCGTTTGTAACTTCAATTTGCGTCAACGTAGATTGAAAAAAATGAATGATTGGCTTTTACAGTATGCGGATCAAATTTCGGACCTATTTCGGATATCCTGACGAAGGGTGAAAATTCAGAAAGATTCAACCTACGTTGACGCAAATTGAAATTAAACACGCGTTAATGTGATTTCAAGCTTATCGCCAGGCCTTCCACGCAAAGTTATGCATATTTTAATTAAATATAAATATATAAGATTACTATTCGCCTAGGAGGCGTCGCCAGGTCTCGGCACGAATGGCTTTTGGCATATGGCTTGGTTTGGCTTGGCTTTTTGTAAGCCAAGCCAATTTTTTTGGGAGGGTCAAAAAAGTTAAGCTAAGCCAACTTTTTTCAGAAGGTAAAAAAAAAAGCCAAGCCAATTTTTTTTTTTTGAGAGGGCAAAAAGCCCTGGGCGTCGCTTCTAAGCTCTACGATCCTTAAAATATCGAATTGGATTAGTATATTTATTTTTAAAATAATTATGGGCCAGTTTTGTTTTTCCTCATTCGGCCAAAAAAAAGTCACGGAAAAGCACATTATGAATATCGAGACTGTAAATTTTACTGTGTAAAATCTTTCTAATCAATAGAACATGTTCCGATAGAGGCTTTTAAGTAAGTTGAAAATATATTTTTCGCATATAAGTGTCTCAAGTGTATCATCCGGTTTTCAATCGCCAAACTCAATTTAAAATAATTTATTCGTCAAACATACCATATTGTCTTTGTGTTCCATCATTTGTCTGATTCGATTTTCAACAACCTGAAGAGAGTCGTACTTGACCTGAGCGTCCTTCTTCTTGTTCAGATTTTCACTCTCGACACTGTCGAGATGCCCATTGATTTGGTCGACGATTTCCTCGAATTTTATCCACGAAGCCAGATTTTTGTCGAGAAACTCGGAACGGCTCGACATTTTACCTTCAACGTCATTCACGTTGTCCTGGAGCCCGCGTATTCATTTTGATTTTTTTTCGAAAAAGGAACTGTGAAAAATGAAGTAATTTTAAAAAACACATATATTTCGTAAAATGCAAAAATTTNCTAATTTTCTAGAATTGTAAATAATTTTCTGAAACTTTATATCTATATTTTATCTAAAATTTTATTTATCTAAAAATTTATTTATCTAAAATTTATTTATCTAAAATTTTTTTTATCTAAAATTTTATCTAAAATTTTATTTAATTAATGTTCTCGAAATCGCACACGCTCTTATTGGCAATAATTTATTGCACACTGTGCAATGCACATTATAATATTTCGTAACCACAGTTTGAATATGAAAATTAAATGAATAAATGAGGCGAAAAACTTTGCTATTGTGTGTGTTTTCTCGATAAAAAAAATAATCTTTGAAGAAAACTTGTCGGGCAGAATATGTACCGTTCATCAATAATCCAACATTGAATTCCTTATACAATAACAGATGATCCTAAAGCCTTGGATCGTTTTATATTGGGTGCTCGAATGACAACAAAAAAATGGTTATTACATGGCCATAGTTACATAGATTAATTTGTATAGTTTTTAAATTAACAATTCAATGTTTTTTTCTCAGCAGGAGCGAAACAGACAAAAACGTTTTGTGCCAAAAAATTCTGAATAAAATATGAAACGTACCAAATTTATTTTCAGCATCCTATTTTCAGCACTTAAAGTGCTAACAACAAATCCCAGAAAAGCGCCAGTGGGTCTGATCCTCTAATACGTAGACGCTGTGGGGACAAAAGTACAGAAAAATCGGAAACTTTCTTACGCAAGGTTCGTCATAAAAACTGGGCGTTTTCTTATATTTTTTCTAGATTGTCATTTTTCATTTCCGATGAGTCCTCATTAGCCGACAATAATGTTATAATGTGATTGCAAGCTTATGGCCACGCCTTCCAGGGCTCGGCACGAATGGCTTTTGGCACATAATTTTTTGTAAGCCAAGCCAATTTTTTCGGGAGAGTCAAAAAAGCCAAGCTAAGCCAAGCCAAATTTGTTTGAGAATTTAAAAAGCTAAGCCAAAAAAATTTGAGAATGTAAAAAGCCAAGCCAAGCCAAAATTTTTCGAAAGGGGAAAAAGCCAAGCCTAGCCAATGAAAATGCCTGGCTTTGCCGAGCCCTGGGCGTCGCTTCTAAGCTCTAAGATCCTTAAAATATCGAATTGTATTAGTATATTTATTTTAAAAATAATTATGGGCCATTTTTGTTTTTCCTCATTCGGCCAAAGAAGTCACGGAAAAACAAATTATTAATATCGAGACTGTAAATTTTACAGTGTAAAATCTTTCTAATCAATAGAACATGTTCCGATAGAGGCTTTTAAGTAAGTTGAAAATATATTTTTCTCATATAAGTGCATGTCTCAAGTGTATCATCCGGTTTTCAATCGCCAAACTCAATTTAAAATAATTTGTTCGTCAAACATACCATATTGTCTTTGTGTTCCATCATTTGTCTGATTCGATTTTCAACAACCTGAAGAGAGTCGTACTTGACCTGAACGTCCTTCTTCTTGTTCAGATTTTCACTCTCGACACTGTCGAGATGCCCATTGATTTGGTCGACGATTTCCTCGAATTTTATCCACGAAGCCAGATTTTTGTCGAGAAACTCGGAACGGCTCGACATTTTACCTTCAACGTCATTCACGTTGTCCTGGAGCCCGCGTATTCATTTTGATTTTTTTTCGAAAAAGGAACTGTGAAAAATGAAGTAATTTTAAAAAACACATATATTTCGTAAAATGCAAAAATTTTGAAAAAAATGAAAATTTTGAAAAAATGCAAAATTTTAAAAATGGACAAAAAGAATGCATATATTTATTGCAAAAATTTGTGAAAAAACGCCGTCCATACTACCGCACTGTAGGAAATTTCGAGTACATATAGTGTAAAATAATCCAGCTAAAGTGATATTTATAAAATATAATACACGCCTTAAACGATTTAATGACATTTTCCATCCATGACGGAAGCGTTTGTGAATTTAGTTGATCTTCAGCGTGTTCAACATGTTTGAGCAAGTCAGACTGGAGCGTCTGATATTTTCGAATAACTTCTCGATGTTGATCATGTTGCTTTCGTGATTGGATAATCGAATCGATGTATTTTCGGTTTCCGTCTTCGTCCTTGTCAGCAAGCTCCGTATCAATCGTGCTCAATTTTTCATCGACTGTAACTTAGACTGCGTACTCGAACTTAAAAAATGGGGTTTACAGGTTTTGAACTTATTGTGCTAAGCTAATTACACATAAATCTAGGAAACTTTCGAGAAATAGAAAAAAAGGTTACCACGGTTTCAGTGATATCGAAAACCAGTTGGTGTGAATTTCCAGCGAAATCGAAGAAATCAGAAATATTGACCGGTTTTTATACAACCAGAAGGAAAATTACCGGATATATTGCTAGTATTTTTTCAAAAAATGACCGGCATCAACGTCGATTTTTTTGCCCCATGGGGCCTGCTTTCACAAAAAAAACTTAAGCCTAGGACTAAATACCTGATTTAAACGGGTGCAAATCAAAAATAGATATTAATTGGGCTCAGTTTGCGCAACCTTAACTGTATTTATTTCATTTTTGAGAGAGATGGCTTGGCGCGCCTGACTCAAATGCTTTTTTCGATTGTCAATCTTGGCCATGAGCGCTTTACAGCGCGCGGACTTTGAAAGTAACAGTTCTTCCTGTTCTTGCAACTGTTGAGGCGGCAAGCTTTCTGACAGGGCCATCAATTGGCCGCTCAATTCTTCCATGACCTTAACTGCCTCGGCGCGATTTCTATCACTACTCGCCAGCAGACTTTCGACATTTTCAATACTGGAACTTTCGATGATTTCCGGGAAACTCGCGAGATCATTTTCGGTATTTTCAAGAATTGTATTAACATGGTCGATTTCTTGATTGAATAAGCGAACTTTTTCGGGTAAGCCTTGTATTTCATTACTAAGTAGTTTTTCGTTGTTTGATAATTCTTCAATTTGGTTTCGAAAATTTTCCATTAGTTTTCGGCTGCCTTCTTCGGGCGCTTCTTTGAACTTTTGGGTGACGGATTCGAGCAATCGGCGTGCATTTGTTATTGGGTTTTCGTCCTCATTTAAGAGTTAATAAACGTTAGTTAACTCCCAGGGGTCACATCGTGATAATCGTCACGAATCGACGATGTGACCCCTACGGGTTATACAACCGGTCGTGACCCTTGGGAGTTAATACCTAATATGAAAGTATTACCTGGACATTCTTTTTAACAAACCCTAACATGTGTCTTTATAAAAATATGCAACTGACCGTAATTTTTTAACAGCCTAGTGAAAACTCATAAAGAAAGTCACGTTATGGTAAGTTACATTGTAATTAAAAACATATACGTACTAAATTGTTACTTTAACTTTTGTAGCAAAATTCACGCGGTATGCCAATCCACTGAAAAGCGCGACACCAAGGGGATTTTGCTACAAAAAACTAAAATAACAATTTAGTATACCGTAGTATGAAACTAGTAAATTTTAGTCTGGAATGTGATAGGGGGCCCAAGTGATAGAGCGTTTACCACATTCTCCAAAATTGGCCAGTACCATATAAACGATTGGGATCAAAAATAAACAAACGAACACTGGCATACCAAAAATAACTAGTTTATAACTCTGCCTCATTTAGTGTAATATTTTTTCTTTCAATGGCACTTTGGGGTCCATCTGAACGCAGTACAGATCGAATATCTTGCAAAACGTTCTTAGCTGCGTCGATTTCATTTTTGACGTCCAAAAAGAGATCGTCAATTTCGAGTCGCTC
>SCLG01000170.1:85082-106751 GCA_004367875.1 Oikopleura albicans | reverse complement strand
CGTCCTTAATCCACTAGTAGTAAGATTGTTTAAAAAATAAAGGAATACAAAAATGTATGCGGATCATGTCCATCCAAGATCTTATTAGCTAAATCTTCGAGATCATCTTTGTCGATTTCGTGTTTGTTTTCACTCGCCAGATACGCCTCAGACTCGGACAATGCATCTTCCGAATCCTTTATCCATTTTAACAGCTTAGCCCACTTTTGGCTAATGCCTTGAATGCGAGGACCCCATTGGGCCGCCTGACGTCGGACATTTTCGACCTGTTTATTTAGATTGAGAACGCGATTTTCGATATCAGCTTAATTTAGGGTATTCAAACTGAAAATGACCAGTACAACAAATAAATTTANAAATGTTATTTCGGACACCCTAGCCTGAATCCATCGTTTCCAGCTTAATCTTGTTAATATCGTTTACATAACTGCGCATACGCGTCGTGTTAATTTCGACTTCTTTGTTACACTCGGCGCCGAACTGCTGCTCATGAAGATTAACGAGTTTTTCAATGTCATCCATTCCACAGTTTGGGTCTTCATAACCCTCAAGTATTTCTTCGGACTCATCATGCCACGCTTGGACGGCCGTGTAAAGATTCTCGAGCTGGGTCAACGGCGATTCGAGCCCCTTTGAGGCCGTCAACGATTTATCAATGTTCTCCCGACAACTTAGAAATCGGTCCTTTTCAGTGTTTTACATTTTTAACATGTCAGCATCCACGTTTCAAATGAACTGATTTATTTTAGGGCAATTTAATGGTTTTTTTGAAAAGTTTGAGACAAAAAAGTTTCATTTCTATAAAAAATAACCCGCTTCAAAAATTTTGGAAAAGCAACGAAAGACGTTTTGATTACTTCAACAAGATAAAAACGGAAATACCGGTAATTTCTGGTCATTTTTAAATCAATATGTTTAAAAATTGAGATGTTCTTAATGAATTATCATTCCCGTCAAATTCATTTTTTCATTTTAAAAGTTTATGTTATATTTTATTTTCAAAGTTCGTTTAAAACACCGACCTTTATTACAGTCATTTCTTGTAGCATTCTTTGTATCTCGCCTTTAGCATAGCCAGATCGGCATAAATTCTGCGCAGCTTGCGACGCCCCTCTGTAGATTTTCTCCATTTCCGGCACATTGTCGGTTTTTTCGACATCGAGCTCATGCCTAAAATCGCAAATGTCGTCAAGTCGTGTAACGATTGGTTGCTGTAAAAATCGTTCGATCTTGTCCAGCCATGCCGTCAGCTCGGCCACATTGTCAATATATTTTTGTTCACTCTGTGATATTTCATTCTGTCGGACAATGTCCCTCATTAACTGCTGGAGGTTATTCCATTTTATGTTGATGTCATTTGTGTCTTCGATTATTTTGTCTAGAACGATTTGGTGAGGGGCTTTCAATACACGATTTGATAATTATCATTAAAAATTTCAAACTCCATATACCTAAATGATAATCCCAAGTTGGATTCCCAACATCCCTATTTCAACATGTCAATCTCAAAAATTTAATCCCAAATTCCTAATTCAAAAACACCAATTTCAAAATTGATAATCCTAAAATCCCAACGCTGCTGCAAAATCCAAAATTTGACTTTTGGTAGTAAAGCCAAATTGGTAATCCCAATTTTGGAGAAAGTAAAATTAGTCGATACATTCCTACATTTTAATTATCTTCTTTAAAAATACGAGAACTGGCAACAATGTAAACCAAAAAAAGGTATAAATTGCATCTCTTACCTAACACAGAATCATCACAATGATCTCTCAAAAATTGGGAATAATTATTAAGGTGTTTAATTGATTTTTCGGTCTCGTTAATGCTCTCGACTGTGAAGAACTCGCGTTGGTCGGTTTCGGACTTCAATCGAATCTCTTCTGCGTCGTCTAACCACTCCTAGATTTGTTTGTTTTATTTTACAGGTGGAGAAACAAGAATAATTAAACAACAACAATAGGTTTTCGCCCTGTTGCATTCAATCCGTAATTTTAGTAATAACGTTTACTAAGCGTTCAATAAGCGACTATATTTATTTCGCGTCAAACCACAAGATGGAAATTCGTAATATTTATCGGGAAAGCATTACATAGTATTATATTTTTGCTCTCAAATGTTTCTCCATGGAATCTTAGTACTATCAATTGCCGTTTTTTCGACACTTATTTTCCCTTGTACTTATTTTCCCTAAATTTTGAGCATTTTAGAATGATTGGTGGTAATTATCACGAATTTCCCCTGGTAGTTAATACGACTTTTATTCTTTTTTTCCGGAAACTATCATCATTTTGGCAGGAAAAACATTTTTACGTGAATTATAATTGTAATTGTATACATTTGTATTTAAAAATACAATTGAATTTTCAGAAAACATATTTTTAAGAAAATCATTACTTTAAGTAAGTTGATAACATCAAGACTTTTTATTTCATATCGCTTTAAAACACCAAGAAAATGAAACGTTTTTTTATAAAGTATTAATATTTTTAAATAAAAAAAAATAATTATCTAACATACAATCCCTTTCTTCTTAAAAACATAAAATCTCTTTAATATGAAATATCCTTTAAAAACACATTTTCTTTGGTAAAATTAGATCTTAAAAATATAATTGCCGCTTTGTTTACAGGTGCAAAAGAGAACGTGCTGGTCGATTTGTATTAAAAGTATGTGTCTGTTTAAACGTACATTTGTGATGGCTGTAAGGCGATTATATTTCTTCCATGTTTCGACCCCTTCATCCAGCAGTGTTTTCGCCGCCTTCATTTCGACCAAAATCATTTTCGCCTGTTTTCTTTTGTCCTGTGTCATCATTTTTACATTATCTCGTTCGCTCATTGTTATTCCCGATTCCACGTATTCGACCGTTCGCTCTTCCAGCAATTCGGATGCCTTTACTAATTTATCGCCAAACTGCCCTATTCAATGGTTTTTTTCATTTTTCTCGTTTATTTTTTTTCTCAAATCAATTGTTAAATACATTTTCGATTTAAAGGGCATTTGATCAAACTGACCAAATAAAAAAATGGGTAAACTTTAATTAGATGATGGACTGTATATATAAATATATAAACAGCCGTTAAATATGTTTTTAGACGTTTTTGCTTGCGGGTTAGAATCAATAAATTCATCAAGTTATTCAGAGTAGTCTATTCTTGGTATTAGGGTGCCCACGACAAAGATGCAGAAATCTATTACAGTCCCGACCTTCTTGATGTGCATATAGCGTTTCCGAAAAACGTGCACATCAGGGCAGTCGGGCACATCCAGAGGGTGCACATCAAGAAGGTTGGGACTGTATCGTTATTTTGTTCACAACAGGCATTACTGCCGATAACGCGCGATGAAAATTTCTGACTTTTTGAAAATNGTTAAAACCATAACAAGTTCCATAAACTGTTCAAAATCACGAAGATGATTTTCAATGTCATCTATGCCCTCATAAGGTGAAGTCCATAGATTAAGTTGAGTTTGACCGGCAGCTAAATATGCTAATAATCTATATCGTGCTTCCGAGTAAGACAGCCATGCCAGACGATATTGGGCGCTCACTTTTTCAGGTTTCATAGTTTATACAAGACGTTTTGGCATAAATGTATACGGAAAACATTCCGTGTTATTTTCTATCCCAAAACGGCAATAAAACGGCTTCGTAGCAATTACAAATTACTCCTACGGCCCGTTAGCCACGGGTTAGTATCGACTTGTTCTCCATAAGACTTAACCCCTACAATGAGTTTTTTTACAATTCTCAACACAAACCCCCTGGAAAAATTTTCGTTTGGTTTGATGGTCCGTGAGTTAATCATCGTTGTTTTTAACGCTAATGACGACGCTTCAATTTTTAGAACAAATTTGATTAAATTTAAAACTGTATACCCTTTGCGTATGAAACCTGCCTTTAGTATTATCCAATCGCTCCTGCATATCGTCGAGCTGTTCTTGTTCGATTCCAGTAAATCGCGCGGCCCTTTTGTTCGATTTAAATTGCGCTGTTAAATAGAATAAGCAACATTCACCGAATTTGCCCATTAAAACATTAAAAGCTTTGATAAAGAACTTTTTAAAGACCAGTTAAATTCATTATTATATTTGCACTAAAGATAATCTCAATCATAGTATTTTTTTATGTTGCTCATCCATAACAATAAGGGTATTCATATTTTCAAAAACTTCATTATGGCTCTTTATTTTCGATTGTATGGAGTGAATAGAGTCATTTGGGTTTTCCGTGCTCAAAATTTCATCCCCATCGGCTTCGTACCGAAGTTCATCCTTTGCTTCTTTGAGAAATTGGCCGACTTTAGCAAGCTGCTTTGGAAGACCCTGTTGGAGAGTTAAACTATTTTCACTTAAAAATTTAGTTTTTAATTGAATTATTTTGAATTATTTCATAGATTTTTGACGAAATTTATCGCCGTCATTTCTTGAAGAAATGTTTGATGAAATGTTTTGACGAAATGTTTTGACGCAATGTTTTGGCGAAATGTTTTGGCGAAATTTTTTGACGAAATCTTTTGACAAAAAATTTTACATCAAAATTATTTTTAAGAAATATTTTTTAACTATTTTTTATGAAATATTGTTGAGGACGAAAAATTAACTCTTTCCTGGTCGAGCCCATCGAGCCATTTCTCTTGAGACTGTTCGATATTGTTGAAATATTTTTCTAATAATTCAATTTGCTCCGGATCAGAATGTTTTTTCAAGGCTTCAAACTGTTGTTTTCGAAGGGCGAGATCCCGCTCAAAACTGACATAATCCTTGAAATCCTGTGGTTGATATTTGCGAAGTTTGTGTTTCTTTTTCAGTGCCTCTTCGGCCCCATTGGTCCAGACGAGAAGTTCGTCTAGTTTCATGGCAGCTTCGGTCAGGAGGGGGTCCGCCATTGACGAGCTCGATTCGCTTCGGGCTTCCGCAACTTTGATTATTTCTGCTACGTACATCATCACGGATTTTTCATCGGGCCGCTCGACGTCAATATCTTCTGGATCCAAAATTTTCGGAATTCCAAACTAAAAGGAAGCCTTTAGCTTCAGAAAATACAATAGTTTTTGGGTACAATGGAAAATGAAAGGCATTTTACACTCAGTTAAAAGACACAAATACGAGTAAACTCCAAGTGTTAGAAGTGACAACGCCAAATAAGGGTAGGTTCCGAAAAACACGAAACCTACCCTTACTTGGCGCTCCTTGTGTAATACACCATATGTAAATACCTTTTCTTCTGCAATTCGAAAGGCTGCTTCTAGATTTTCTTTATTTGTCGATTTCATTATCTTTTCGGGGTCGATAACGCCTGGCTCGATAGAATGCAAAAGTGCGTGGAAAGCGCGCCCATCTCGCCAAGCTGTCCCAAAATCGCCAACTTCAACATCAATGGCCTCGGGCTTATCTTTACTCGTGTTCTTATGTTTCACCCATTTTAACATTGCTTTTCTAGCTAACCCTTCTCGCCTCGGATTTCGCCCAGAACCGCCTTCCTCGTCGTCGGTGTATTTGCTTAGACGTGATAAAACTTCTTCGATCTAAAGATTAAACCCATTAAAACACTTACGCATTAAATTTTGATCTATTATTATTTTTCTCTAAAAATTTCATTTCTATTATTTTAGGTTTCTAATAAAATGGGTTTTGTGTTTGTTTAAACCAATTCTTTAATTTTAACAGATTCTATATTTTAAGGCGAAAATGTATTTATCAAAAGATTGTGTTCAAAAACCTTCATTGAAAAAAAATATATATTTCAAATAGTTTTTTGAATGGAAAACCTGAAAATTGAGCACCATGCGCCACACAAAGCCAAGGACAATGCTGGGCTTCCCATCAATAACATCGGACGGATTGATGCCGATGAGCTTGACATTGGGTCGACTTTCTTCGAGCGCATTCAGCGCATTTTGAACAATGTTGATTTGATGAATTCGCGAGGAAGCATGACCGGGTAACCGCCCACCCTAAATTAATTATTGTTTGCATAATTAAAACAATATCAGATCCAGACTGATCATCGACAATTACAATTGTATTTTGATTTATCCTAAGGACTACAGCGGATTTATTACGTTTATTGCAAAAATCATCCTTGTGATTTTAACCGCAGCCTGATTGGCCAAACCAAATTTGGCCAAAACCTACTTTTTTCGCGCGAGACAATTTGCTACAAACGCAATATTTCGTATAGTACTTGATATTGATATGAAATAACCGTGCTATGGAAAATTTATTGGCCCACAAAACTTAATCTTTATTTAAAAAATAGCGTACACTCCAGTTTTCGTAAAAACATCAGAGTTTCTGCCCAAAACGTACCTCCATGTCAATCTTACAGTTGCATAAAATCTCCAATAATTGGGCCATTCGCTCCGGCCCGGATTTAAAATCATCGATTATGTCGGTGAGCTTAACTGGTGGACGACGTTTTGATAGATATAGATTCACCCATTTTGTGTATGTTTTTCGTTGTGTTTCTTCCCATTGGGCTAGAAATTTTTTTCAAACTAGGTTACAATGTAGAGAATTTACGCAAACGATCAACTCTGTTTTTCGTATACTCTTTTGGTGAGTGCGTAGCATGGATAACATCAAAAGGTCATACAGTTAGGTCTAATTATTCCAGAAAATGAATAAAGCTTTCATAAATTATAATTTTTTTATCCTTTTTGAAATTACTAGACCTAACATGGTCATGTCCTGAGCTATTCAAGGATTCCTGAGCTGTTGTCTCAATAAATAGCGGGTTACTAACGATTAGAGCACTGATTGGCCATAGGCTATGGGCCATAGCTAATATCCCATCAAAATAATGTATCTCTTAATCGCCTTTGTGGTCTCGATTGATTTTGCAATAAAATGAATGTTCCACAAGGTGCGCACCGTGCGCCATGAACCGACCAAAATAATATCCAAAAAAGTGGTCGGTTATTGGCTCAATGCATAGTCATTAAATAATGTTATAATGAGTTTTTCAACAATTTGCTGAATACTTTTGGACCCAAATTAAGCGGTTAACGGCAAATGTGTCAGTTTATGGCGCACCCTGTGTATTTTCATGTTTACTTCATTTAAGCCACTGTAAGCGATTAACAGATATGGAATAGAAGACTATGAAGGATGCAAACAGTCATAATGGGCAACCCCAAGAATTTATAATATACATTGAAATCGATAAACGTTTTTTTTTGGGTATAAAAACTTTCCGCAGATTTTCCTTTTACAAATTTGTTTGTTCGAGTCCAAGAAAGTACGGGATTTTTTTGCGAAAAATATCCACACCAGTTCAATATTTTACTTTGTGTAATGTCAATTGACGCAAATTATGTCAACTTGTTCTGATTTTGATATGTTGATTTAAAAAATCGTTATTTTTATTTTATTCTATCATTCCTTATGCCGCGCGTTTAATTAGGAGAAAGTAAAAAAGACAAAATTTACATTCGGTAATATCAGGAATTTGAGAGTTTTTTTTATTTTATTTAACCCAATTAAACTCCAACTACTGTGGTATCCGTGATGCCGACGATAACGGCATTTTCACGCTTCGCTACATCACGGGTACCTCTCTAATCCAGTAAAATGGATAGAGGATTTAGCTATGTCAGTATGAGTTCAAAATGTAAAAAAAACCCGAAACTTATGACAAAATAAATAACAACAAAAAATTGAATTTCAGCATTCACAATTTTGAACTACTCCAATACCGATCAAATACAACGACGATTTTTTCTAGAATTGGACAAAAAGTTTTTTCTCAAAGAAAAACAAAAAATACGTTAAATTCTAGAGTTCTAGAAAAGACATCGTTGCCGGCTTTCAATTGTGGGCAACCGGTACCGATAGTTAAAAATAGCTCACTTTGCTGATCGAGCCTTTTCGTCAACATTTTCGGCTACGAAAAGTCGATCATCTCTTTAATTAGCAGCTGAATAAAAAAAAATATTGCAAAAGGAATTTGAGGCTAAAGTTAAACAATATAAAAAAGCGATTGTAGAATGACTCCAGAAAGTAAACGAAAATTGCATGTCGTGATGGGAGACGGGCATCAATGCCATAAACATTAAGTGCAACACAAATAAGACTTTGTTGATCAAATGAGAAAAAAAATGTTCACTTTCATTTACCCTAAATCGATTGCTTTTTTTTATCAAAAGTCAAAACGGCAATTAATTGCAGCAAATCGCTTCCAGATTTATGTTCCGCTTGAGGAGACTTGTCAGATCATAAATCAGGATTTTTTTTGTTGTATGTGTTTTGCAGCTGGTATCATGAAGAAAGATTTTTTACACTATTCAAACAAATTTTTAAGGCGTTCAGGATAAAACAAACAAATTCAAAAACAACATAAAATAAATGTCAAACGCCACTTACACCGTAATACCCAAATAAGGTTCTGTTTTTTGTGGATAACGCGCGTTTCAAATGAAAGCGGGTCAAAATCAGTAAAACCGGTCATATTTGGCCCGCTTTCATTTAGAATGGGCATTATAAACACCCGAATTCCAATTTAATCAAAATCAAATTGAACTTGGTATTCTTTTATCCTAGACAACGACTAGGGCAAAAAGTTGATCTTACGGATTACACCTATCGGACACCTAGTAAAAGGTACTCTCGACAAACACAATACCAAACAAAACATCTCGCCGGTATAACTATCGGTATAATACCGATATTTTCGCGTCCACATTAACTTTAAAGTAGGGTAAATTAAAAAAGAACTGAGTGGTTAAATAAAAGACGAAAGCCGGAAATGAAAATTATGAGGATACTCAATGCAAATATCATTTAGTTCGATAAAGTATCATTATTAGTTGCAAACAACGCATTTGAATTTCGCAAAAATTTGTCTGATTTACAATTTACGCTATGAAAACCACGAAAAAAAGTTTTAAAAATTATACAGTAGTGACTAATAACGTGCTAATTTGATGAATATCCGAGACCGTTCATTTGCTTTGAACGCCTACAATCTTTTTCAACTATTGATCGCCTTACGCCGGCAAATGTTGTAGAGATTGTGGAGTTTTAGAAACTTTTATCCTAACCGTCGAAGGAGACAGCCAAAGCGATAGCTAATGATTGATCGGCAAAATTCAATTAGCTAATATTCTTGAGATTTTGAAGACGGATTTTAACTAGCCTTATTTCTAGTCGATGATTTTGTTTGTGATTGATGGTTAGCCTGGTAAAAATAATTCAAATAATGTCTATTCCTATCATCTGGGACACATTTACCCTAGGTGGCAGTGTATAGACATACAAGTATAATGTAACGGAATACAGTACGACCCTACATCGCCACCTAGTTAAAGTTAAATTTCGAGTTGATGAAGAAAGTGATAGTAAATATGAAACGTGCAAGATATAACTTTTGTGAATATGATTGAATGTTTTAAGACATAATGAACATGAACATGCAGCGCCAAATTGGAGAAATCTTAAACGAAAGTAAAAAAAAAATGTTTTTGTTGTTAAATAAAGTTTTCTCCGGATTTAGATTTCTGCCAATTCAACAGGCGCCTGTTGAACATACATGCAGTTGAAACATTTAAAAAACAACTTACCTCGAAGCGTACCCACTCTGTCTTCAACAGTTTGACTGTTGAAAGTTGAATCTATATTTTGTAACATAAAAAATTAACATTCGATCGTAAATATCATTAATGCGACATAATTTATTACATTGAGCGACATTATTTATAGGGCCATTCACTGTGGCTTGGGGAAGACAATAAAGCGGGGTAGAATTGGATATTTGGGCAGAATTGTTGACAATAACCGCACTATTTGCAAGATTTAAAAAGAACACCATTTTTGTTCAAGCACTAGAGATTAGCGTATGAAATATTTTACAGTAAAATGTTTACATTTTAACGCTTATCGGAGAATACCGACGACGCTTATTTTTACAGGGGGCCTGGTTATAAGGTCAGACCCCAAAAAACTGACTTTATGAACATCATTCTCTTGTAGTTAGATATGTGTTCAATTTAGATGAAGAAAAAAACTACAAAGAATATAATATTTGGATAAATTCCGGGTACATAAATTTCAGCAACTCATGTGCAAACTTTGCGGTTAAACTAATTCATTTTTAAGGAATAGACCGAACACTAGTAGAAAAACTGAAATTACAATTTCGTTATACAGCTGGATCATATTTCAGGACACTGGATCATATTTCATGACACCCGGTCCGTAAGTTTATAAGGGGTGGTCAAATTTTAAATACGACACCAAAAAATCGTATGGCATGCCATGGGCCATGGCATTGAGCCATATTTTTTGACTTATAGTTTCTTCAGAGTGTCATATTTCTTCCATCCAAAAAAAAATTATAAATAAAAAAATATTACCAAATAATGACACAAGTTTAATTTCAGAAAATATTGGTTAAAACATTTACAAATAATACTAAATTTGGAAAACATACCTTTTAGCAAATCTATTGATCTGTTATATTCCCGTTCGGACTGTACTTGAAGAATGCTTCGTGGTCTCTTTGGAATACTCTCGTCATATTTACTCGTTTTACCCGTTTTCTTCAAACTGGGGCGTGGTGGCGGTTTAATACCTTTACCATTTTGTGACATTCTCTCTTTAGCGGTTAAAAATTCGTAATAATTGTGTTTGGCATTGCTCTCTTTCTCTTACCAATTTCAATCTGAAGAGGAAAAAAAATGAAATCACTTTGGAATTTGAAAGAACAAAAAAATACTCAAAGATGGGCAGAAAAGCGAGATGCTTTGTGAACAAAAAAAAAGAATAAAACAAAATCGCGTTGTAGACTTGTACATGAAAATACAATTGTTCGATATTGTTCCGGATGTGGTAAGAAAAAAATAATTTCGTTTTCTTTTCGACCTCTGAAGTTGTTCTGTCTTTTTTTTTACCGATAGATTCTGGCAAAAAAACGTCCAAAATGACGATTTGATTTTAAAAAGGGCTGTCATTTCTTTAAAAAAAACAGTAAATTACCAGTAACCAATTATTGGTTAGAATTCTTAGTAAAAAAAATCCACCACGAATTTTTGCTCTTCAAAACTGTTATAAGATCTCTTCACAGAAGTGGTTCATTTTCAACGTGGAATGACCTTATTACCATATAACATAAAATAGGTTGAGCAAAACAATTTTTGGATCGAAGTCTTGATACTTGGTAATACCAAGTTGGTATCACAAAAATTCTTACCGAAAAATATCATTTGGATTTTATCTCTTTGAAATTCTCTTTTTTTGTTTTTTTTTCTAATAAAAATAAAGCAAAAAATTTTAAAATCTGCACAATTTTAATTTTAATTTAATTGTTTGCCCAATTTGAGATTTACGCTACTAAAAAACGGCTTCCGCGGCGACGATTGACGAAATGAAAAAAAAAAATCTCTCTACTCTCTCTCCACTCTAGCTAAACAAATTTCTTTTGACGGCTTTTTACATAATCTTTATAATCACAATTTTTTTAATAACTTTTTTTTATTATTATATTCTCACTAGAACGAAAATCGAGTGTTTGCATTGAAAGACGACCGAGNTTAAGCATAAAACCGGGCCAATTCCTTTGATTTTTGTCGAAATTCTCAAAAATAACCGGTAAATTTTCATTTTTTTTCTTTTATTATAAATTATTTCGGAAGACGGCGACAAACTACAATTAATATATCGGAACTGAATTCATATCTATCATATTCGGAAAAATGCAAAGGGAAAAACTAAAAAATCGAAAAACCGGTTTAACTTGAACCGGTTGGTTCGGTTGGCTCCAATTTTTTTTTTACTTTTTATATATTGCATATAAGCTACAAAATGTGAAAGTTTGGGAGCGCTCTGGTGTATATTTCTTGTAGGTGTGGTCCCAGGCGACGGTCCTACCAATTTGAGATTTACGCTACTAAAAAACGGCTTCCGCGGCGACGATTGACGAAATGAAAAAAAAATCTCTCTACTCTCTCTCCACTCTAGCTAAACAAATTTCTTTTGACGGCTTTTTACATAATCTTTATAATCACAATTTTTTTAATAACTTTTTTTTATTATTATATTCTCACTAGAACGAAAATCGAGTGTTTGCATTGAAAGACGACCGAGGTGAAACAGATTTTTCATCAATAATGCAAATTTCCACAGTTCTATTAGGGTGAATCAAGATGACTCACCATATATTTTCAAATGCCAAATTCTGAGCGTTTTATAATTTATGAGATATAATATCACGTTAATAAGTCAGCAAATCGCCTCACTTGAAAAAATAAAGAAAAATGTTTTTTTCTGAAACCATTTATTCTTTCAGTCGCAAATGGTGTTCCTTCAAGTGAAGCGAATTCAAGACTTATACCGGTTAAATCTGATATCTCTAATTTGAAATCCGAAAAAACATGTTAACGTCTTTTTTTGCTTGATCACAAATATTGTTTTCCAAATATTCAGTTCCGTAACGCTGAATCAAGATGACTCACATATTTTTTCTCAACAGTCAAAATCTGACAGTTTTATTATTTATGACATGGGTAGGACAAAAGCCACCCCATGCTGCTCTTATTGTTCTCAGCATTTTTTATATTTTCTCGTTGTTTTGATAAACTAACGCTTCTGTTTTTTGTTTTTTTTTTCTTATTTTCAAGAAGGGGTTAAGGGCCTTAACTTAAGGCAGTCTTGTACTTGTGTAATTCTAGTTTTTATTGGACCCCCTACAATGCACGTCCATTTAATTTGTCGAGACAAAAATTCTTTTTTTTTGCTAAAAAAGTCAGAAGAAAAGTCAAAGTCTGTGATTATGTCACATTACACATGTTATATCATGATATATCATGTGATCTAGTAATCTTTGTTTTCCGTGTTATAACAGTTATTTTTGATTGTTTTTATTCTTTTAAAACAGCTTTCAAAAACGACCAATTTTACTATATCTAAAACAATTTGGAAATATTTTATGTCAAAGCCGAAAAGTTGCCGTTTTTATTCTAGAAAATAATACGGCGCATTTTTCTTATTCTATTAATTTTCTAGATAACAAAATGGCAACTTTTGGGCTTTTAGTAAAAGCCTTTTACATATGACTAAATTGGTAAAGTGAGTTGAGATGAAATTGAATGACAAGTCTTTCTGTTTTGCATAGAGGATCGGTTAACAAAAATGAGGAACTCTTTGAAGAAGACGCCGACGGTAATCACCAAAAATACTTTTAATTAATTAATACGACACCATACACGTATCCAATAAAATTGACTCACAAAATATCATATTACTAGTGCATCGAGTCATATAACAACGCTACAGAACACTCACTAAATATCGCATTTTGCAATCTCTTTTTTCTCACTATTTTTTTTTGGAAGATAACCGCCTCAAGTAATTGTGTTTAATTCTAGCTTTATTGGATGGCGTACAATGGAGTTTAGCGTTCATCATTTAGACGGTATTTAGTTGTAAGTGTTGTCGAAGGTCTTTTGTTTGCCAGATGAAAAAATCGGGAGGCACTTTGCTTGGCGACTGGATGTGCTCCATTTTCTATTTACTGAACAAGAACACTAAATAATACGATTTTTTGCTCGTTGCCCATAGCAAAATGAGCCTACGTCGAGCAAGTACACTTAACTTTGATCATCAGTTAGTTAATTTTCTTATCAATGAAATATTTCGCGAAATAAATATTTAAAAGATAAAAAATGTTTGTTAAATACGCCAATCATTGAAATCTCGCATAATTTATGCACAATAATAGAACTTTATGTACTCTACCGAGAAGATTTTTCATAAGTTATACATACACCCCCTGCGCTGTTATCTTTCAACTTTCGCGCAAAAGAATCAGCAAGATAACGGAGCGAATGGGAAAATCTGCAAGATAACGCGTGATAGCCTATCACTGATAGGATAACAAAATGTCGTTCCCATTTTCAATACGTTTTTGGAGATATCCTAGGTCGTCGTTTCATGACTTGTCACAGCTAAAATTTAACTGCTAAATTGTCTGAACATCCGATTTGATTATACTCAGCTGTCGCTTTGAAACCCCGACATTTAAGGGGTAATTTTCGCTCAAATCAACAAAGGGACAAAATTTGCGTATTTTTACATTATTTTCCCACTTTAATCCACGCTTTTGCGTAGGTCTAATCTATTATAGCCTATGACTTATAGCCTATAAGTTATAGGGCTAAACTCGTTATAGGGCTATTTTTCAAAACTAATTTAGTAGCCCTATAACGAGTCATCTGGTGTAATCAATTTTAATCAATTTGCACATAAATTCAAATGGCCCCATCCAGGGGAAATACGAAAGAGAAAAACGCCACATTTCAATGACAAATCTATGAAATTCGAAATCTCAATATCACCAACTTTTTTTCCTAAGTTAAGAAAACAATCCTTAAAAAAAAAACTCTTGCACTGATACAGTTTATTTCTTATACTGTGACTCGCGGACAAAGCCTAACTGCAGCATTCAAAGAAAGGGATGGGAAAAGTGCAATTTAAAGCCTTAAAAACTGTACTCGTTGACCCTGCTTTTAAAAACATTCGTTCACAAAATCTCCAATAAATTATTTTATTTCGGAGTGTCTCCACCAACCAAAAAAAAAACACGCGTAGTTTCTGTAGACCAAAATTAGTAAGGTCGTTACAAAAACTATTGATAAAGCGTAGATATTAATCTAAAAAAAATTACAGCAAATTTCTAATTCGCTGAGAAGTTTCAAGCTAATTTCTCAACCCGGCCGACCGTCAGGCGGTTCTGGAGATGATGAGCTCGACAACAAGATCACCAATCATTCAAACTATTGAGGAGATGGTTAACGTGTCATCTCCTTCTTCATCTCTGTAACTGCCAATAAATNCCATTTTCAATACGTTTTTGGAGATATCCTGGGTCGTCGTTTCATGACTTGTCACAGCTAAAATTTAACTGCTAAATTGTCTGAACATCCGATTTGATTATACTCAGCTGTCGCTTTGAAACCCCGACATTTAAGGGGTAATTTTCGCTCAAATCAACAAAGGGACAAAATTTGCGTATTTTTACATTATTTTCCCACTTTAATCCACGCTTTTGCGTAGGTCTAATCTATTATAGCCTATGACTTATAGCCTATAAGTTATAGGGCTATTTTTCAAAACTAATTTAGTAGCCCTATAACGAGTCATCTGGTGTAATCAATTTTAATCAATTTGCACATAAATTCAAATGACCCCATCTAGGGGAAATACAAAAGAAAAAAACGCCACATTTCAATGACAAATCTATGAAATTCGAAATCTCAATATCACCAACACGCGTAGTTTCTGTAGACCAAAATTAGTAAGGTCATTACAAAAACTATCGATAAAGCGTAGATATTAATCTAAAAAAAATTACAGCAAATTTCTAATTCGCTGAGAAGTTTCAAGCTAATTTCTCAACCCGGCCGACCGTCTGGCGGTTCTGAAGATGATGAGCTCGACAACAAGATCACCAATCATTCAAACTATTGAGGAGATGGTTAACGTGTCATCTCCTTTTTCATCTCTGTAACTGCCAATAAATGACGCTCGGCCGGGCGTGTTCCTTATTTTGCCGCATTGAATACATATACAGTCCTTTGCGCCGGAGGGGTTAAAACCCCCTCATGCACGGGCTCGCAAGGCCGCAGTGCAGCGGCGCACCTGGTGTCCAGCCCCCCAATACCGTAGCCCCCCGGCTAGTTGGGGGCTCACTACAGTTTGGGCATACGCCCGCTTAGACAGATATTTAGAGACCTTATTCCTTTCTCCACAGTGGTGACTGAAGTGGGATTCGAACCCACGCCCCCGAAGAGATTGGATTCCTTTCTCCACAGTGGTGACAAAAAGTAACAACGAACCTTCACAACCAAAATAGTAACAGAGATATCGTTTTTATGAAGTTATAAGCAGGCGTAGGGAGGGGGCACAGGGACATAAACACCTTACCTGATATCAACACTTTAATAATTATCCGTTTTATAATTCCGAGAGATTTTTTTTAATAATACATTTCAAGGTAGGCATCGGTCAGCACGCATCGGTCAACTTTGTTTCTGCGTTTTATGATTAAAATTAGTTTCCGTTTTTTCCACAAATAATTGTGACGTGCGCACCGAAATTTAGCGTACCGACAAAGTGCATATTTTGAAAAAAAAAAATAAAAAAAACAGGTCTCACACGTCGCATGTTTCACACACGTCGAAGGCGAAGATTTCGACTCAGCTTTTTTTTTCACAGTCTGGGAAATTATTTTTTTTTCTTTTGAAACGGACTTATCAAAAAAAGATAAGATAAAAATTAAATCATATAACTCACTGAACATTTTTTATTTTTTTTTGTACAAACGTCATGAAATAATTGAAAATCCCATGCATTGTTGACAAGTCATACTTACTGTAATGGCTGTACCAGTCATACAGTACAAGTCATATAGTTACAGTATTACGCGGCAAGTTAAAAAACTGATTAACTAAAACTTTAAAGAAAGATACCAACACAAATTATAAATAAATTACGTGTCCGTTTTATGCGGTTGTCAACACAAATAGTGTTTTACAAATAATCGCGTTAATGCCATGAACTTTATGTTATTAAAACATGTAACCACATGTAATTGAGCCAGATATCCAACGGTAGATTTTTTAGAAATTGGGAATCATCACAAAAAATTTATTGAACACGTTTGACTACAGATTCGTTAAACATCTTTAAGCCGAAATTCCGTTTATTATTTCTAAATTGTTCATTAACTAGTATTTTTTGAGGATTTACAATTTACGAATGATAAACGTAAGTTCCATTTGTCCTACCATTTGTCATTATGACAAAATACGTGAATGAAGGCGTAATAATTTTCGGATGAAGCACGTTTTTAAAGGGCACATAATTGATAAACCGGCAATAAGAACGTGTTCGAAAATGACTTCCAAGACAATGGTAGCAAATGAGAACAAGACACAGACTACAGAGTTAACTGATGAAATTAATATCTAGTATAGTTGTTTTACATTCAACGTGACACATTTGATAGACACATTTAACGAGGCACATTTAACTTGACACATTTAGAGTGGTACATTAATCTTGACACAAAAAGTAGCCGAAAACAAACAAACGAGTAAACTGGCCGGATAAAAGCGCAGACGGTTGTTATATTTTTTATGATGACCACATTTTTGACATGCAAGTAAATATTGACGATAGATTTTTCAAACTGACCCTGAACTACAACAATATAAAAACCGCTTCGATATTACTCGATATACGGACACCGAGACCGCAACACTCATTCCCCGCCGACTCAATAAAAAATAAAAGTTATATAAGGAAATTTTTAAAATGAATGGACACTGACTCGGAACCTATCCTTAAAACAAAATTTAAAAATATAATCCATGATGGAACACAAACCTAGGAACGGATAGATCCCAAGTCCACTTCTCGAATAAACGTGGGAAGAACAAAACAACCACGATTGTTCATAAATATTAATTAAACTGCCAACTATACCTGCAGTTAAAACACGAACAAAATTGCGTTAAACAATTTCTATTCGAGAAACTTAAAAACCAAACCCCTTGCAAATGTTTGGTGTCCATTTCATTATAAGAAACAACCCAATGGATGGCATAACCCACTGGAGAGCCAGTACAAATTCGGTTATTACATCCAAAAATAATTATTATCCCAAATGCTTGCAAACCTTTTTCATTTTTTTACATCCCCCAACTTTCTTAATTAAGAAAAACTTAGGATTCGCAAGATCATGCATCCTTTCCCGGAACCCTAAAACCACAACCACATTAAGAAAGGGGAGGGATCCATGATTCTTCTTCTTAAGGACCGGTCAGTCATGTTGTTTACAAACTTTACGTTCGGGGAAAACGCTATAAAAACCGTTCCACAAATACGATTACACTATTTTTTTCTGTTGCTAAGAGAACAAAGCTTGAACTTTAACATGGTTGTGTCTAAAATTTCATAAGTAGCACCACCGATCCCCCAGATTAACTTGAACTTGTCGGAAACTTGATTTTGAGGCGCCAATCACGTGAGCAGTGTTGGTGGTATTGATTTCCTTTTCCTGCAAGGTCTAGAACAAAAAATATCTCAAAAAAACTCGAAAAAAGTCCAAAAATTTGAAAATCATCCAACTTGCTGTACTTGAAATTTAATGAACGAGACACGATATCGCAAAAAGCCTACATAGAATTGAGCACCATAGTTTCCCGTACAATATACTGAAAAAACTGAATCAATAGCACCAACACTGTTCACGTGATTGATGAGGTTTTCAATAAAATCAACATAAAAAGTCTAAGTTTTATAAGAAAAGTGTCTAATGCGTTGTGATTAGTATTGAACTTTGCGATCAAATTGTATCAACCATTTCTCTGAACATTTTAGACGACCATCATGTAAAAAGAAGCCATTAAAAAACACGTAAACAACATTTAATTTTGAAAAATTGTATGACCAATTTNAATGGTTTTTATTTATTTTATAATAAATTAGCCAATCCAGATACCACCGTCATCCAATGGTTTTTGCGGCGCAGGTGACTTTAGTTTAAGTACGTTGAAGCCCGAATTTTGTTTCTTTAATTCCACCACGTATTCATTTGGATCTTCTTCTTTTTCGTGATTTTCGCCTTGAAGAATAAACTTATGAAAAATGCTTCTTATAACTTACATTACAAGCCACGCGGTGAGTCATTTGCGTGGCTAAAGGACGCTAGCCAATAGGAGGCGCCTATAAAAAATCATGAGCCAATAGGCGTGGCTTGTAATTCAGTTACAGACCCCAGCGCCGTAGGGACCTTATTTGATTTTTTAAACAATCATTTAAAGTTTTCATATCAATGTTATACCGAACAACGCTGCTGATGTGCAAGTTTTTCGAAAAACGGCCTGGTTAGTGTGCACTTTTCATTTTACAAATTTAAAAACGCGCATTCCACCATCCCGAATATAAAATTTGAAACTGTTGTACCAAAATAAGATCACAAATATGACACAAATACGTAATTATTTTCTAATTTTTTGATGATTACGTAATATCTTAGAAATTACGTAATTACAAATTGGCATAATATACCGGTTGATGTCCTACCTATTGCTTCATCTAATTCTGCAAAATACTTGTCGGTTTTCCAAGTCCCTTGTTGAAGGCGTTGATAACGTGTTCTAGCTTCAATAAACGTATTCAAAAAGTGGTTCTGATGCTTGCTATCCTCAAAACACAGTGTATACGCTGACACCGGACATTGGAAGTCAATGGTAGGGTATAAACGGTCCGCGACAATGTTATACTGTTTTTAGTCAAAACAAAAGTAACAAACTACAATTAAGTCAAACTAGCTGTTGGTGAACGGTGAACATACTTATAAATGCAAAATCACCGATTAAGGATGCAGACTGCAGTCCTTGCGCTCGTTTTGGACGCTTTTCGCTACACTGACAAAAGTAAATGTATTTCTTGAACTAAATACTTTCGGACCTTAGCAAATTTTGGCCCCTGCGCCTATTGCGACCGATTTTTTGCAGTCAGAAATCGCTCGAAAAGGGAGTTTAGCTGAAAAATATTTAAAAAATTAGACGCCAGAGCCCTCAGTAGCCGCTGAATGATACGGAAGAATGAATTGGTGACCTAAAAATCTGCAACTGTTCAGACCCTAATCATTGGTGACAATCAGACAAAGTTCTTTTCCTTCTTGTATGACAGGCGTTATTCGATCGGTGCGTATCGGTGGACGTATCAAAATTGATTTTTTCGTCTTTTTCGTTTTACAAATCAAAATGGCATCGGTGACGATAATCACTTTGACTTTGACGACTTTTGTCTCGGAATGCTTGAAAAATTTGAGGTGGATCGATGCATCCTGGTGGAAGACGGCTAGTAGTAGGCTGTCCAAACTAATTTTCAGAAATCGTAGCGACATATGTCATAAAACTAGCACTGCTACTAATCAAGTACGCTTTGTACACACCCCTGCGCTGTTATCTTGCAACTTTCGCACAGAAAAAATCCCCAGATAACGGAGCGAACGGTAAAATCTGCAAGATAACGGCGCAGTGCGTAGGCGTTTTTTCTGATCAACCAAGCAAAATAAATATGCGAGATGACGGAATGACCGGGCAAAACTGCAAGATAACGGGTGACAAGATAACAGCACATGGGGTGTACCAGTTTGGACAGCCTACCTCGAGGTGTGGCATTATCCACTCCGGGCATGTGGCTGAAATTAAGTATGATTTAACTTAATGCTTTTGTGAATCAACAAAAAAAAATGTGTTAATTATTAATGTTAGCTTATTGGACTTAACCTGTAGACATCGAAGGCTTTTTTTATATCGATCATATTCGTAATCTGCTCATTGGCTAAATCAGAAAAGCCTTTTAAGTCTTCTATCTCCAATGCAGACAGCTCTGTTTTTTTCGTTCAACAAAATATTCCAAATAGGCTTGCTTAAAATTTATTTCCTGTGAAAGGTTACCGTTTACACAGATTTTTTATTTTGCCAAAATGCAATATTTCGTCATAATTTCGCAATATTTGCGGCGGTAGCAGCGCCTCTTTTGGTACGTAGGCGCGGCCGGTTGAAAAGTGAACTCCAAACGAAGCCTATTGGCTCATATTGTTTTCAACCGCTTTTCTATTGGCTAGCGTCTGTTAGCCACGTAAATGACTCACCGCGTAGCTTGGAAGGAAGCTTTCAGTACCAATTGAACCTTTGGTACCAACAAATCGTGTGTACCAAAAGAGGCGCTACCATATTTGGTTTCTTTTGAACTAAACTTCTATTTCCCAGATTTGATTATGGAGTCTAAAATTGAACCAAAACAGTTTAACAATAACAGGACAACTAATAACTATTAATTCATTAAAAATAAAAAAATAATATGATGACATAAAATAATTGTTGCCTCCATCGAGTTTGCATTTTCAAAATACGATTTTTTGTTTGTATTATTAGAAGTATTCGAACGATCTAATGAACGGATGCAACCAGGTCTTGACCCAACCAAGATTAGATCAATTTTTTAGCATTGATTTCCATAGTGATGAATCAACGTAAAAACCGTACATATATAGTAAATATATCGTAAATATATAGTAAATATATCGGTGTATGTAATTTATGTATTGTTGAAAGTTTGAACTTCAAATTAATTATCCTTCAAATGCGACGTTGATTTATATGGTAATTTATATGCTATTAACTGTTAATATTAATTAACATGATTTTGAATTATTTTTACATGTTATTTTACTTCTTATTTAACCTGTTTATTTTCTACTAGATAACCTGTAAATGGGTCGTTCCTCAAAAAAAGTGAAATTCTGAAACGCTTTTCCCTAAAAAAATTAGAATTACAATTCTGGGTGCATTTTTGGCCCGCATTTTACCGCAATTCTGGGTCGAAAAATTGCAAAGCGACTCAGAATTGGACTACCCCCTGTTCCCTTATTGAGTTAACGTATTAATTTTTACATGTTGAGTTGTAATGTTGAGTTTAGATGTTGAGTTCACATGTTGAGTTTACATGTTGAGTTTAAATGTTGAGTTTACATGTTGAGTTTACACGTTTATTCTACATGTTACGGTACATATTACGGTAAATATTACGATACATGTTACGGTATATGTTTCCGTACATGTTACGGTACATGTTACGGTACATGTTACG
>SCLG01000170.1:68479-80961 GCA_004367875.1 Oikopleura albicans | reverse complement strand
TTAACTGACAATCCCAAAAACGTACCGTTTGTTTGGTATTTCGTGAATTTTAGAAATACTAAATAGTAAAACCTATGTATATTATTATTATTATTACCTCTAACCTAACAGCTAGGGTACCTCTAACATACGATTATTACCTCTAATATACGAGTTGTTTGATAACAAACGTGGTTTAAACCAGTTTAACATCTACACCATTTAAAAATAAATATATATTTCCTGAAAAAATCGTTATTTATTTGAGTAATTAGGCCATTTCCTAACTTATTGGGGTGATGGACTGTAACAAGGAAATGCAATTTCAACCACATTCTCAAATAAAAATATAACATTAATAATGAACGTGAATGGAGGAGGTAAAAGTTTAATAATATTAAGATGTATGATCTAACCTACGCGTTCAAATGCGAATTTTTATGTTTCGGATCTCACCTCCTTCACAGGCTTACAAACCCAAAAATTAATATTTCTTTATATTGAGAAAGTAGTGCACATTTTCTTCCTAATCCCTGTTATTTAAGTTTCAGACAAAATCTTTTTACTGTGAACGAGCTATTCATAATCTGGTGATAATGTGGACTTTTTGACTTCTGCTTACGTGGCCAAGAAAAATTCTGCATGTCTAGGATTCCGTGTGAATTCTTATCGACCAGAAATACTATTGCAGAACGACGAGAAAATATTTCAAAGTCTAATGAATCATGCTAAAAGAAACCTTCGCCAGTGCCCTAACCCTTCAACGTCAAAAAACAACCACGCGCGGCTGTTCTAATTTTGCCCCGCCCAACACAAAATGCCGTATATACACCAAAATGCTGCATAAATACCACCTTGCATGAGGTTAATTATCAAGTTGCGCAATAAAACAATGTTCGACTGCGAACAAAAAACATTTCAATCATTTGAGACTTTTGAGCAAATAAATTGGCATGCACTTAAATTAACTTTTCACACCAGCAGGCGTGTACGAGTTAGGCAAAAATGTCAACTTGGAAAAATGAAAAATTGGTTTGATCACAAGCCCGAAAGCGATTATTCATACCTCAAAAACAGTACCATAGTTTTTTTTCGAAATTTTTAATTTATAACGAGTGGAAGGCAGAGGTCGGCACTTGGATTCCAACCCGAATTTTACCCGCGGGTTGGACACAGGTTGGACAACGATTTTCAGGTTTAAAAAGTCGGGTAAAACTCGGGTAACGGAATTCGGGTAAGAATTTATTAGAATTTTACCCGCGGGTTGGAATCGAAATCAAAATACCGACCTCTGGTGGAGGGAGCGTTCAGAAAAAAAAACTCCCGCATGTGCTCCGAGGTTAAATGAACTACGTCAAAGCCTTTGACTCAAAGGTCGGCACATTTGATTTTTTTTCTTACCCGACCCGTACCTATTTTCCGCCGGAAAACATGGGTCGAAAAATCGGGTAATACCCGAGCACAAACAAGTGGTCGGGTGAAACATTCGAGTCATTTCCGAGTTCGGGCCAAACTCGGGTCATATCGGAGCAAAAAAGTTACTATAATTTATACAATTATTGTACTTTCAAAGAGTTATTTTAGGTCAGTTATTTGGCAAGTTCACACGTTAGGTTATAAGGACATCTGAATGTTAATTTGGAATAGTCCTTGGAGTTGTCTCATATATAATTGGAATATGTCAATCAGACGGTTTTTTTTTCTTCAACATTTCTGATTCTTTTTGATGAATGTTGTTGCCCAATGTTCAATTTGCATTCATTTAGATTGAGATTCTGTCCTCTGTATTTTGTTAATCTTAACAAAAACTAATTAGGCCTAACTTTTTTTCTTGCCCCATTCATCATCTGTAATCAATAAAAATCTATGTAGACAGGGTCAATTATGAGCCAAAAATTTCCCAGAAGATCTGCATTTGGAAAAATCTACAGACTGTCTACTCAAATCAATACACATGTCAAGGTGAAATGTGTGATCGACCACAAACTATGGACCATAATATTAAATATATATATCTGTATAATATATAATATATTAGACAATTTGAAAGTTTGGTTCGTTGATTATAGACCCATTTTCAAGACTAAATCGTATCATTTTTTATTTTAATTTATTTTAGTCTATAAGTTATACTCTATAATCAATATACTTTGAAGTATATTGAAAACAGACTTAGGCTTAGTTAACTCCCAATGGTCCCAAGTGGGATATAATCCGTGGGGTCGATTAGTTCAAATTTGGATTAAAATTTCAGTTCCGTTTTATATTTTTTTCTTATAAAGTTTAACTAGACCAGTGTTGCAGCGATTTTCGATTAAGCGCGGTTTACTATCTTTTTCGGTTTACTTAGGATGTCCTAATTTTAACTATTTTTCATTATGGACCCCTGGGAGTTAAAAAGCATAGTCTGTGGTTTTCCGTAAAATATTGCTTATTCTCCGAAAAAAAATTTCCTCAATGATATTTTCTCCGACAACCTTTTTGCCTGAATAATATTTTCTCCGAAAAAAACTTTTCATCAAAAATTAATACAGAAGGGTGCTGAAAAGGGTCGCTTGTTATAAAGAAGGATCGTTTGAAAAAATCGTTAACAGACCCGTAATACGCACCCCTTCTGTAGATAACAAAGTTAATGCTTTACGTTTTATTTTATATTTTTTGCGTAACATTAAAGCGCATTCAGTGTACCGGTATACTATAATGTTATACGATTAATGAGTTACCGTGGTCATTTTCAAGAGTTGTATTTGAAAAAGGTAGCTGATGTAGTGCTCTATCTAAATAAGATAGAGCACTATATCAGCTACCGTTGTATATTATATACAAAATATTCGATTGTTGACGGTTACCCAAAACCCCAAAATGTTTGTGGTTTTTGATGGTTGTCTTCTTATCTGTTGTTTTTGGCCATTCTAAGTACCAAAATTAGATGCGCCGTGGTCAATTACAAATAGAAAATGTTTTCTTAGAACCAAACTAAGAACTTTATTTCTGGGGGAAAATGTAGGAATTTGCCTTCACTCACAAAGGGANCGAAGCGGGGCTGAGTATGCGCGTGTAACCAGTCCCGTGACAGAGCAACCACACGAACCGGAGCTGTGTATGTGCGTGTAACCAGTCCCATGATACAGCAGCCCGGCGAAGCGAGCTGAGTACGTCTGTAACCAGTCCTATGAGAAAGGCAGCCCTGATTCGCCTTACAAAGCCCGGATTCCGATTCCAGAGCAGCCCGCGAGGCTTCTCTGTCACGGGACTGGTTACACGCACATACTCAGCCCAGCTTCGCGGAGCTGCTCTGTCATGGGACTGGTTACACGCGTCCCAAGTAGGGGTAAGACGCCAAGTAAGGGTTGGTTTCGTGTTTTTCTTGGCGCTTCCTCTGTAGCGTCGTTCACTCTCAATGCGGAAAATTATTTAGAGGGGGAGCGCAAAGTAAGGGCACGCCAAGTAAAGGCCGTAGCGCCAATAAAGGGTAGGCGCCAAATAAGGGTAGCTTTCGAAAAACACAAAACCTACCCTTACTTGGCGCCCCCTTGTACATGTTTCCGCTTAACTGTACAGGATATGGAGCCACTCAGGGAAAGTTTTTTCATGAAAGACCGCGGTGCCAATTCATCGTAGGGTACCGGTCGAGTTTCATGAAAATCGGCCGAGCGTTTCTAGATTGTTTAAAAATTTTGTCGATTGTTTTGTCAGGGTGTACGTAAGAGACACCCTGAAAAAACAGCCGAAGAAATTTTCAAACAATCTAGAAATGCTCGGCCGATTTTCATGAAACTCAACCGGTATTACACGGTCAAAAGTCAAAATTTGGTGTCTGTGAGCAAAATGAGAAATAGGGGGCAGGTTTCTGTGTTATACGTAATAAGATTTGTTTGGCGGGCTTAATCAACGTCGTTTGACAAAATTCCAAACCGCTCGATAACGCCGTTTCCTTCCGTTAACCATTCTAATATAATTATCACGTCAGCGTTGCTACGTTTATATAATCATTCATTATCGGGTACAGGGTGTGTACTAAATTCGACGACGGCTTTGTTTACCAAAGTGTCTCCGCTAAAATGAGTGAAAAGTGTAATTCATTCATTACATTTACAATATATATATCCACACTGCGCCCACAAATGACATCACTCCCGAATAAACACGCCGAGCTGATAACGATAAGCCAGTTTTACACCATTCTCCTACGCTTAATAATATCTTTCCCCTACACGCGGGACTGGTTACACGCGAAGCGGGGCTGAGTATGCGCGTATAGAACCATTCGAATGATATCCAAAGTAGCTTGGAATCAAAAGTTAGCAGATCCATGCACCCCTAGTTATAACGGAGGATAATACGCACCCCTTCTGTAGATAAAAAAGTTAATGCTTCATGTTTTATTTGATGTTTTTCGTGTTACATTAAAGCGCATACAGTGTATACCGTAATGATATACGATTAATGAGTTACCATGGTCCATGGTCATTTACATGTATCTGAAAAGGGTAGCTGATGTAGTGCTCTATCTAAATTAGATAGAGCACTATATCAGCTACCGTTGTATATTATATACAAAAAATTCGATTGTGGACGGTTACCCAAAACCCCAAAATGTTTGTGGTTTTTGATGGTTGTCTTCTTATCTGTTGTTTTTGGCCATTCTAAGTACCAAAATCAGATGCGCCGTGGTCAATTACAAATAGTAAATGTTTTATTAGAACCAAACTAACAACTCTATTTCTGGGGGAAAATGTAGTAATTTGACTTAACTCGTAGGGGGAAGTGTGTGCATATATGCACACGACTTGGTTTTTTGTCCATTTAAGGCATAAGGAGGCCCCGTAGGGCAGAATTGGTATTACTGACCCCCTCAATTTTTCGAATTCCATTGGCGGTATTTTTTTGCGTAGGTTGGATATTTCAAACAGCTCTCTAGGGGGCCTGGTGGCCCAAATAAATTTCTTAATAGTCAGATCGACGTAGTTTGACGAGCTCTACAACTTGGTTTTACCATTTTTACCAATTATTGCGAATTATTGTGATTTTTTAAATGTGTGCATACGTGCACACAATTTACCCCTACGGGTTATCAAAAAGTCCTTCCCCTTAGAGCTAAGCAAGAACTTTAACCGAGTTTGGGGTTCCGTGCTGCGTCGAGTTCAAACACAATCTCACCAATATTCCCTGAAGAATTGGATGATAAGCCTCTTTCCACAAATCCAAGTGAATAAAATAAATTTTCCGCATATTTCCAAACAGTTGAAGTAAATTTATCTCTCGTAATAAATTGTACTTTTGTAAATTCATTATACAGGATATATACACGTTGACGGCGGAATGAAGTTTCAATCTTTGCAATCAACTGATGAAATTATTTATGGCCTTGTAAATTCCGGTAGATATAATATTTGGTAAAAAATTAACTCTGAGGCTCCCACTTGAGTAAGCGTGTCATGTACTCTAGCGAATCATTTTTAACTAATACGACTATCAATGCGAAAGTTGAAACATAACAGCGTAGGGGTGTAATACATAATACGTAAAACCGGCTTAATTTGAACCGGTAATCGAACAGCTCCATTTTAAAAAAGCTTTGTATAACGCATACATGGTATGTATTACATACTACACAACGAGGTATAATAACGCGTTTCTCGTTTTTCTCGTTTTTAAGCCCATTAGAATACAAAATTTGACAGAGCGGGAAACACGTTAGTATACCTCATACAGTATGAGTCATACTGTACAACATATTACAAGCAGCTCGTTGAGTTGTTTAGGTGGCTAAAGGACGCTAGCCAATAGGAGGCACGTATAAAAAAGCATGAGCCAATAGGCGTGCTTGTAATTTAGTTACAGACGTTCCGCGCTTACGGCGCTGGCCTCTGTAACTGCTTATTACAAGCAGCGCGGTGAGTTGTTTACCTGGCTAAAACACGCTAGCCAATAGGAGGCGCCTATAAAACACATGAGCCAATAGGCGCGCTTGTAATTCAGTTACAGACGCGCCGCGCCGCGCCTACGGCTTATGAGAGTTTGGAGAACGCTCAGGCATATATTTTTTGTAGGCGTCCCAGGTAGCTATCCCAGATATGCGTACGCATGCGTATACAACATCACTACGGTATGACATACGGTATGTCATACATCATTTAGAAACGAAATCGGCTATCATCTTTTACAGAAGTTATAATTTAGCCTTAAAATTAAACTTATAGTCTATCATAAAGGTGCTTATCTATTAATGCCACTTTGAATATTTCATCAATCGGTTCATATATGATCGTTCGGTTATAAAAATCTCCCAAATGGACTCTTGAATCATTATATCGTTTTTTGCCATATCGGTTTTATTTCCTGTAATTTCTCGCCACGACGATTCTAGCTTCAATAAATCGACCAAATCCGAATTTTCAATTGTACTATGTTCATATTTTGAAGGTAGAGAGGGAATCCCGTATAAATCGTATCTTTGTAACCGATCCGTAAGTTGATCAATTTCTGGAACCTCAATTTTTGCTCAAAATGGGCTGAATTATTAATGTGTCTTAACGATCTAATTCTCACGAGGTAAAACCGACAACTCGAAAAATACCAAATTTCACAATTTTCGAAATTCGAAATAAAAAAAAAATTATACTTTTGACTGTTGAATTTTTAACCGGTGAATACCGATAACGAAAATCTGGTTGTGTTTCTAATTAAAAAAATTATTCAAATAAAAACTTTTTCTTAACTCGCAGGGGGAAGTGTGTGCATATATGCACACGACTTGGTTTTTCGTCGATTTAAGGCATAAGGAGGCCCCGTAGGGCAAAATTGGTATTGCTGACCCCCCTCAACTTTTCGAGAAAATTCCATTAGCGGTATTTTTTGCGTATGTTGGGTATTTCAAACAGCTCTCTAGGGGCCCTGGTGTCCAAAATCAATTTCTTAATAGTCAGATCAACGTAGTTTGACGCGCTCTACAACTTGCCTTTACCAGTTTTACCAGAATTCTTGTGAATTTTTAAGTGTGTGCATACGTGCACACAATTTTCCCCTACGGGTTATCAAAAAGTGCTTCCCCCTGAGAGTTAATATATCTCTCAGATAGAAACCTACATTTTGCGTCCCAAACAAATTTGCAATATTTTTTAGACTGTTAATTTCATTTCATCTATCATTTCTCCGAAATTTGTTAAGTACAAAAAATTTTAGTTTTCTCAACTGAAGAGCTACTTGTTTTCTTTAATATTTTTAGCCCTTCGCAGGAATTGGTGTTTCTTTCAAATCGCCCTCTACCCCAAGTTTCGCCAGTGCCTTATTCTTTGTCGGTTCCATAGTAAATAAACACACAATTTTGATAGTATGAATCTAGTTAGCAGTAAGTATCCTTTCTAAAAACATTAGTAATATTAGTAATATATCGTACACCGCGTATTTTATATAAATAAAAGATATATCATATACTCACTACATGTACATACTACATGTACGTACTCAGTACATGTACATGTACCGTATAATCACTTAAATATTTTCCCGCTTAATCCACGCGGTGTCTCAATCCATTAACAAGATATGACAGCCATCTATATCTCTTCCGTGGATTGGGACACCAAGTGGATTCAGCTGGAAAGAAAAGGATAATATAGTATGCTAAATATACTATAAAAAATATATAATATGAAATATATGTATAATATGTATATTTCATAGTCTGAAGCACTGCAAAACAAAAAAATAACGGGAAAAGAAAAAAAGCGATTATATATACAATATGCTCTGCCAAAACTCTGTTTCGAAAATGTCAGATTATTCATTCGCCTTCAACGTTCGTGCTCAAGCGTAATTATTTGAACATTTTTTTCTTTCATTTTTTTTAACACAAAAAAAGTAAGTTGAGAATGTTGCGCGAATTCCTCTTCTAACACTTTAAGACGCCTAGGGGTGTTGACATAATTATTCATTAAATAAAATTTATAAATCCAATAAAATTATAAATTATGCTTGATTAGTCATAACTCCACCAATTAGTTTTCAACAAAAAGAGATATACCGTGTAGTCCAACAATGAATCAGCCAATTCATTTCAGCATAAAAAGTGCGTGTGAAAATTTTCCCAGACTGATTCATTGTTGGATCACACTGTATAAATATTTCCTAGCAAAATTCTGAAAAAAAAAACGAAATTCCAAAGGGTCGTTATCACCAATCAAAGGCTTGGACGCCAAATAAGGGCCGATTTTTCAAAACACAAAAAAACCCTTATTAGAGAACTTATCTATTCGCATCCGATATATTTTGAATATTAGCATACACTCCTTAACCATCTATCGGACGTTTTCGGTTCTCGAAAATAGCGTCCGATAAATGAGCATCGTCACAAAAGAGCTCATTTTTTTATTAGAATGACCCCATTTTGGCAAAAAAAACGTCCGATAAATGAGTAAGCGTGCGATAAATGAGCGTCCGATAAATGGTGAAGGACTGTACTAATTTTCCGGTATAAAAATTACCGCTCATTTTATTTTTTAAAGGCTTCGTTGGCAACATATTCTTTGCGGTGAAGTTTTTGACGTTTGCTCAATCCCTTGAGTCTAGGCCGTATTTTTTTCAAAATTTAATTTTTGCGGATTTTATCAACTTCTCAAATGTTAGAGGGGCAACTTTCGAGTAACATTTTCATCTTACATTTTTTTTTTCGTTGTTCAATTCGCCTTCTTTACATTCGTCTTCATCTAATTTTGATTTTTTTTAAAGAGTGAAACAAATATTTTATTTCTTTTTTTTTTGTTTTTTTTTTCGTTTGGTATATATAATTTTATCTTGGACCAATGCGCCGTGCAGCAGCAGCGGTTGACCTGAGTGTAAACTTGAACAATATATACTGGTCTAATTCCACTAAAATGCACAGGCTATAGAAAAAAAAACTAAAACTTCATTTTTGAATAAAAAGAGAGAGAGAGACAAGATATTACTATAACAAGACGCCTTTGACATAAGATTTCATTATCACGGATGGATCTTACGCAGCCAGGCCTCTCTAGTGTTTAGGCCACTTGGCCCGGCGGCAGCATTGTTCATTAAGAAAGCTGTATTATATTATTTAATGTCTGCTTTAGCTGTCGCACCCGGCAAATGCAGCTTGAAATTAACTCCCAGGGGGAAATCCAGTTTGTTTTTACTGTATTACAGTCCTTACTCTCAAGATAGCGGCTGTATAGGGGTGAACTATCATACAGCGTCTATTTTTAGAATTTTTAAAGGACAGGGGGAAAATGCGTGTAAATAAACACGCACTTACAAAATCCACAACAATCCGCAATAATTCAAAAAAACTGGTAAAACCAAGTTGTAGAGCTCGTCAAACTACGTCGATCTGATTATTCAGAAATTGATTTGGGCCACCAGGGCCCCCTAGAGAACTGTTTGAAATCTCCAACCTACGCAAAAAAACACCGTCAATCGAATTTTCTCGAAAAGTTGAGGGGGTCACCAATACCCATTTTGCCCTACGGGGCCTCCATATGCCTTAAATTGACGAAAAAACCAGTTGCGTGTCTATTTACACGCACTTCCCCCAGTGAGTTAAATAAGGGAACAAATGGATAAACTGTTTTTGGAAATTCAATTGTCTTAGACTGGCGTGCCGATCCCTGATTCAAAAATAGGCGTGAAATACAAAAAAAACGTTTTTTTTTATCAAAATGTAAAATACAAGTAGATGTTATGTTTATTACAATGTAAGTTTTCGTAGTTATTCTAGCACTTTTCACATGATTTTACGTGATTTAGTGTTTAGTTTTAGACAAGTTATCGTATTTACACGATTTTTACATATTTTGCGTTTTCACATCAATTTTCAACAACTTGTGTTTTTTAGTATATATTTAGTCTATCTAAGATAGAAAATATATTGAGGGGCATATTTAAACCTGTAAAGGGACATTTGTACAAATTTGAGCGGGAAGTTCAACTAGGTCAACTAGGTTTGATAAAGATTACTGGCCAGAGCGTTTGATAAAATAATTGGAAAACTCGCTACGGTTTGGTCCAAAAAGTGGTAAGATAACCTAATCTTGGCGAAATAAGTGGTGATAACATAACCCGTCTCCGAAAAGACGTACTAAAAATGTATTTTTTGTAAATTTTTAAGAATATTTTTGTAGAAAATCTATATTAAAAAAAACTAGCTCAAATTTTTCTTGGACCAAAAAGTTTTTTTGAGTAGAATCCGAATACACTACCTGCGCAGTTATCTTTCCGTCAGTTATCTTTCCGCCCAGCCCCGTCGGTGCAGTTATCTTTCCGCTTTTTCGAGAAAAATTTTCCAGTTAATCCGCCTACACACTCCACAGTTATCTTTCCGCCAGAAATATTTCGAGTAATTTACTAAAAAAAGTGAAAATTGTAAGTTAACGGCGCAGTGCGCAGGCGATTTTGCAAAAAAAGAAGCGTCTCTCGTTTTCCCCATTATTTTTCACTTTTTAAGCAAACAAAAATTTCAGCATTATTGCCAACGCATTACGTCGTTATATTACAATATTTTTTTAATCAGCAAACTTGTTCTACATATATTACACTTTCGAAGCCTTGGGCATTTCGTCATATAGTGCAATACACCACCTGCGCCGTTATGTTTCCACCAAATTGTTCGAAAAGCCGGAAACATAAAGGCACGGTCGGGAACATAACGGCGCAATGCATAGGCGATTTATCGGAAATTTGTATGTGCGGAAACATAACGGCTCCTACGGGGCCTTTCTAGAATGTTTCAAATTTCTGAACGCAAAAATGCGCGAATCAACTGCCAAACAGAGAAATAAAATAGAAATAAAATGCCCAAAAATATACATTTTCTTATAATTTTCTTAATAATTTTTTAATGAATAAAATATTAAGGCCAATAATATTTCCCGTGGAAACATAACAGCGCAGTGTGTAGGCGGATTAACTGGAAAAAAATTCCTGAAAAAGCGGAAACATAATGGCACCGACGGGGCTGAGGGGAAACATAACGGCCGGAAACATAACGGCGCAGGTGGTGTAATGAGCTTTTTCGTAGCCACCGATAAATGATAAGAAAATTTATTTTTTTTTAGCATTTTGTCTCTTATTTGTCTGTTTAGAAGCTCACTCGCGCATTTTTGCGTTTACTAATTTGAAGGAATCTAGAACGGCCCCGTAGGTGCAGTTATCTTTCCGCACTTACAAATTTCAGACAAACCGCCTACAAATGGTGCACGTTTCTTCCCGACGGTGCAGTTATCTTTCCGCTTTTTGAAAAAAATGGTGGAAAGATAACTGCGCAGGTGGTGTATTGCATTTTTACACTTATTTGATTAATCTAGTAAAATGGTTAGATGTTTCAAGCTGTCTGGTCATATGTGTTGTCATGGGGCAAGCAATGTCCCGCCAGATGAGCATGCTGAACATTAGGACTTCACATGTGAAAAAAGCTATATCTCTATGAAAATAAAAATGTCATAAATTTAATTAATAATAGTCAAGTATGTTAAAAATAAATGTAATGTTATCTTGTTAACTAATTCATAAATTGTTTATTTTTGATCAGTTTTCCCATGTTACTTCTGTCGTACCGTATGGCACTATTGAATTCATATAAGACATTTGCCTTGTAGATAAAAACACATAATAATCACCTAAGCCTTTAAGGTTAAATCAGTCCAGGTCTATACCTAAAACATTGTTATGTCTACTTAACAATTATGTAAAAACAGAATAATCATGAAAAATATGTAGACCGCATAGCTAGACCGAGAGCGGTTTATCTATATAAAATATTTCTTTATAACGAGTTTGCCATAACTTATGGGCCATAACGGGTTTGTCATGAAAGTGAGTGGTATAAAAAGTGAAGCTTTTGGCCAATGACAAAAAACTCAACAAAAAGTGACCAGTAAAAATAATTTTAAAATGCATTTTCAAGTGAGCACGAATTTTGTCTCCGTGGTCAATTGTGTCCACTACAATGATGGCCAATTAGGAGAGAAGTCAAGTCAAACTAACCAATCAGCGCACGAATTATGCTATAATTTGAAAGTTTGAATGTTTTTGGATCAAGACACATTCTTGAGAGTGAGAACGCGTTCGCGGTTGCATTATTTAAAAATATAATTTCTTATTTTTATATAAAAAAAACAAAAACAAAAAAAAAACAGGCGAAACATAATGCTCCACCTGGTGAACTATCTTCTACTCTATCCCAATATAAATTACAGTCCTTAACCATTTATCGGACGCTTACTCATTTATCGGACGCGTCCGGACGCTTTTTGGTCAAAATGGGGTCATTTTAATAAGAAAATGACCTCTTTTGTGACGATGCTCATTTATCGGACGCTATTTTCGAGAACCGAAAACGTCCGATAAATGGTTAAGGACTGTATTACCAAAAATAATTTCTATCTTTTTTTGTTAACGAAGCATATTCAGTTTTAAATTAATATTTCAATTCTTAGAAGTCATGTTACGAGATAAAATAAAATACAAGTTCCATTATTACTTGAGTC
>SCLG01000170.1:51526-67509 GCA_004367875.1 Oikopleura albicans | reverse complement strand
TTTTTTTGTTAACGAAGCATATTCAGTTTAAATTAATATTTCAATTCTTAGAAGTCATGTTACGAGATAAAATAAAATACAAGTTCCATTATTACTTGAGTCAATTGCTTATTATGAATAAATGTGGTGATATTCAAGTACTCTCCGAATTTCACAATTCAGAATGAGTTGGACCTTCTTAAACACAACTTCTTAGCCGCAACTGTTCAGTCGGAACAATAAGTACGTAAATAAGTTACGTTCAAAAAGAAGTGTTCTAATGTTTACCAAGTTCGGTCATTGATTAAAGTTCGGTAAACCTCTTCAAAATAGAGGCAAACCAAATAAAAGATGATTGGGCTATTTTGCATATTAAAATTCAAAGTTTGGAATAAACCAACAATAAAGTGAAACCGTTAATTGCTTTCGAGTTTCTTGAAAAACGAAAATAATTTTCTTGAAAATGTTTTTTTGTGAAAATTATTTTTTACAAATATTTTTGTAACAAACGTTTTGTTAAAATTATGTATTTTAGTGAAATCAAACGAAATGGATTTTGTTAAATTAATGTTTTTTGTTAAACTTATTTATTTTGGTAATATCATGTATTTTGTTAAAATTATGTATTTAAAAAATGTACATTTTTAAAACTATTTATTTTGTTAAAATTATGTTTTTTTGTTGTTAAAATTTTGTATTTTGTTAAAATTATGTTTTTTTGTTGTTAAAATTTTGTATTTTGTTAAAATTATGTTTTTTTTTTGTTAAAATTTTGTATTTTGTTAAAATTATGTATTTTGTTAAAATTATGTATTTCGTTAAAATAATGTATTTTGTTAAAATTATGTATTTTGTTAAATTTATGTATTTTGTAATGAATTGTGTTAAATTTATGTATTTTGTTAAAATTGTGTTTTTTGTTAAAATTTATGTTTACGAAAAACATGTTTTTGTTTACTCATTTCAAAATATAAACTTCGTGTTAAAAATTAATGAATTCCTTGTTTGAAAGTGATATTTATTTTAGAAAATATTTTTTTTCATTCGCCAACGTATGGCACTATTTCGGTTGATATGACACATTTTCATTTTAGCTAAAATTCAACATAATCAACACTAAATAACCCATTAGGCACATCCATACTGGATATGTATATACCGTGGTATAATGGGGTCTATGTATTATAGAATAATTCCTCGAAACATATTAGCTGACATTGATGTGCAAATTTGGTATTTATTCTGTTGTGAATGGGCATGAATTCTGGTGAACATAATGTTCAAGGGCTAATTCATTTGCCCTTAACCGAATTAACCAACTATTACTTTTAAACAATGTTCATATATATCACACACTCTGATAATCAAAAGTGTTTTTTGCATGAATGAAGGTTTTCATGTTACATTTGGGGCTAAATAAATATAGTTTTTTGAGGTTCATTGATTGCACTATCGCAGTGATTTTCAAAGGCAAAAAAAATAAATAATGTTACCAGATTTTGGTAACGTTGCTTAACAGCACGTCTTTCCTTATTTGGGCTTTAGAATTCAGAGCATTCCATTCTTTGAGCTTCATTGAGCTATAAAAAGGACCAATGACAGGCCACATAGGCCTCAGACGCGCTGTCAAGCAACGTTACCAAAAACTGGTAACATTATTTCTTTTTTTTCGCGTTTGAAAATCACTGCGATACAAGGCTTGTGCAAATATTACATTTCGGCAAGATAACTGCGCAAGTGGGGTTTTGAGTGGCTCATTCTGACATGGAAAATTAATCATCTACACATTTTTACCATATCGTGCTACATGAATATGTGTAGCTGGGAATCAACCAAAGTCCAAACAAATAGTGCAAGAAAAAAAAAAATACCATGTACACACGGTTTGTTAAAACTTCATTATTTCTGTAACATAAATGCATTAGATAAATAAATAATAAATTATCACGAAAAAAGCTACTATATACGTTACTCAGTTAATATTTCTTATAATAATATTTTTTTGTTTGTAGTGCCAGTTAAACAAAAACGGCTGGATGACTACGTGGTCTGGGTAGGTGAAATCCTAGTCCTTTTTACTGTTCGTTTTGGATTTCAGTCTTTTTGTCAAATTTTGTTTGTTTAACCTTTGAACACATATTTAAAACAGTTCCCTGAACACATTGGGCGGAACTTTTTCCGCCTCATCTCTCGTTGTGTTCTAACCTACGTAATTTTTCACTATAAGCAAATCGATGGCCCTGAATCGAATAAGCATATTCTTGAAAGTTCTCCGACCACCGTTGGGCATTTTTTGGTCGATTTGACCACAAAAATACAAATTCACATACGAATAACCGGGTGATGTACGAGGTTTATTTTTTGCAGGCCACTGGGCCGTTGACTAACAGTTTGACTAACGTTGACTAACAGTTTTTGAAAAAAATTTTCATATATTATATATTATATATATAAAAATGTGCGTGAAAAATTTTAATTGCAAATAACCTCTTTTTTCAGGTTTCCTAGCTCCAATAAATGACTAATTGTGAATTTTATTTGCTCTTCGACTTTGTATTACAATCGATTAAATCGATTATTCTATGTTGGTTTTCACTGCCGTTACATTTAATAAAATTAAACACCCTAAAAACACATTTTATACTAGTATGCCCGGGCGGAAAACAATTCCGCCATATGTGTTTGAAGGTTAAATAATTCTGGTTATGAGATTAATACATTCTCAATGAAATAAAATTAAAAAATAATAGTTTTGAGATTTTCCGAGGGACAATATTTTTTTCCCATAACCATCCTATCCGACCTAATTTTGCCTCCTGAATCGAACCGCGACAACAAAAAATACAGGGGGCCCCAAAGTAAGGGCCACCTTTGTCGATTTTCAAAAGTGCCAAAAGATGGCCCTTACTTTGGGGTGGCCCTTACTTTGAGAAAGCGGATTTTTTGTCTGGTAGTCTCATAGCTTAAAATAGCGTTAATTTTCTAAGGTTTCAAATAATCAAATTTAATTGATTTTTTCTTATTTGTTTCAAAACCTTTAAATAAGTATCTGGAAAATTATATTAAAACAATTTGCTTTTAAATAATGAGGCTTTGAAAATAATTGTTTTATTAACCGATCCAGACATAGCTATAGCGGTACATTTTGTGCATTTCACTTTCTAAGTGTTATACAAATTCTATAAAAAATACAACTGTCCGTGAAACATCTTCCCAGTTTTGCTGTGGGAATACGTGCTGCCTCTTGTTAACAATTGATTTTTTGGTTTTGTAATTTTTTGTTAATTATTGGAAAATCAGGGTCCTTTTCTATTTTAAATTAAAAAATAGTGACCCAAAAAAAAACCTGAGAATGATTTCTGACACTTTTTTGACGGTCTCCAGAAAATTTATTTTCTTAGTTTAAATGTTATTTTTTATGAAAACTTGCAAATCTAAATGGCCATATAATATGGCCCATATTGCTTACTTTTTTCAGACCAAAAATCCGCTTTCCTAAAGTAAGAGCCACCTGACATGCCTAACATGGGCCAAAGACCTATTTTTTGGCCCTTACTTTGAAAAAAAAAAAGAAATTTTGAGAAAGGATGTCCCTTATTTTGAGTTTTTATCTAAAAAAATCGAGTCATTTGGCCCTTACTTTGAGAGAAAAATATTTTTTGAAAAAAAAGTGCCAAAAGATGGCCCTTACTTTGGGTAGTGGCCCTTACTTTGGGTAAGCGGCCCTTACCTTGGGGCCCCCTGTAATGACGAGTGCTAGTTTTAGCGATAGAGAGCAACAATGGTGGCAATATTTTCATTATTTTATTTGGTTGAATTCAGGAGGTCAAACTACGTCCGACAATATAATATTTCTGACCTTGCGGAAAAAGCCTGAAATCTCCCAATTTAAAAAACATAGCCGCCATACCTTTAGAATCTTTGTTTGCAAAATAAGGGAGTAAAATTCAGCTAGTTTTCGATAGTCTTTTAGGTTTTCACTCGCTCTCCAAAAATATGTATATGTTCCAAAAATAAATATATGTTTAATTAATCCAGAGAAAGCTTCCTACGGATTTTAATATTACTGTGTAATTCCTTTATGAGCATTTGTAGCTGACTCTTAGAGTGAAGTTCATGATATCGAGTCATCCTGTTCTAAAGCACGTCAAGAATATGTCAATACGATTTATATAATACGTCTAAAACTTATTTCCAACCGAATAAATCAGTCGTGAGTTCCTAGTCTGAAATGTCATGCATCTCATTTAAAATAGGATCAAAATGAACCATACATTTTAGCACTATGGCAAGTCTTTTACAGCCTTGGATCGCAAATCAGATTTTAAAAATTAAAACTACAGTTTTTTACCCAACTGACGAAGAGTTTCTGAATTAACTCCCAGGGGGAAGTGCGTGTATATAAACACACGAGTTGTTTTTTCGTCGATTTAAGGCATATGGAGGCCGCTTAGGTCAAAACGAGTATTGCTGACCCCCCTCAACTTTTTGAAAAAATTACATTGACGATATTTTTTTGCGTACACCACCTACCTACGGAACTTAACAAAACTTTTCGAAAAAAAAGGTGTTAAGTTCCGTGAATTTTGTTAAGTTCCGTGAATTTTGTTAAGATCCATGGTCAGTGCGTAGGCGGAAATGCTGGAAAACTTTTTAAAAACTGTTAAGTTCCGTGAATTTAGGNTGTATAACAATTTTTTGGATTTTTTCGTTCATTATATTGTTTTATATCATTTTTTTACTATAGTTTCAAGTTTTCCAGGGTTTAAACCTACGCACTACCCATGTGGCTTAACAGTTTGCATTTGACTTAACACCTTTTTTCGGAAAAAAATGTGTTAAGTCAACTGGTTAGGTGGTGTATTACATTTCGGGAAGATAACTGCGCAAATGGGGTACTGAGTGGCTCATTCTGACATGGAAAATTAATCATCTACGCATTTTTACCATACCGTGCTACATGAATATGTGTAGCTGGGAATCAACCAAAGTCCAAACAAATAGTGCAAGAAAAAAAATTACCATGTACACACGGTTTGTTAAAACTTCATTATTTCTGTAACATAAATGCATTAGATAAATAAATAATAAATTATCACGACAAAAGGTACTACATACGTTACTCAGTTAATATTTCTTATAATAATATTTTTTTGTTTGTAGTGCCAGTTAAACAAAAACGGCTGGATGACTACGTAGTCTAGGTAGGTTAAATCCTAGTCCTTTTTACTGTTCGTTTTGAATTTCAGTTGTTTTCAAATTTTGTTTGTTTAACCTTTTATTTAAAACAGTTGCCTGAACACATCGGGCGGAACTTTTTCCGAAAATTGGCAAGATCAAGAACTACTTTTTTTTCAGGTTTCCTAGCTCCAATAAACGACTAATTAATATTCATTACGAAAAAGAAGTTTATTTTTATTTACTCTCCGACTTCGTAATCGATTATTCTATGTTGGTTTTCACTGCCGTTACATTTAATAAAATGAAAACCATACAAACACATTTTATATGCCCGGGCGGAAAAAATTCCGCCATATGTGTTTGAAGGTTAAATAAATAAGAGTAGAACAGAGCCAATTAATGTCTTAATTTTAATTCTGGTTATGAGATTTGGCATTCACAATGAAGTAAAATTAAAAATTGCAGTCATTCACCAGTTATCGGACGCTTACTCATTTATCGGACGCTTTTTTGACCAAAATGGGGTCATTCTAATAAAAAATGACCTCTTTTGTGACAATGCTCATTTATCCGACGCTATTTTCGAGAACCGAAAACGTTCGATAAATGGTGAAGGACTGTAATAATTTTGAGAATTTCCGAGGGACAATAAGTTTTTCCCATAACCATCCTATCCGACCAAATTTTGCCTCCTGAATCGAACCGTGACAACAAAAAATAAATGACGATTGCTAGTTTTAGCGATAGAGAGCAACAATGGTGACAATATTTTCATTATTTTATTTGGTTGAATTCAAGAGGCCAAACTACGTCCGATAATATAATATTTCTGACCTTGCGGAAAAAGCCTGAAATCTCCCAATTTAAAAACAAAGCCGCCATACCTTTATAATCTTTATTTGCAAAATAAGTGAGTAAAATTCAGCTAGTTTTCGATAGTCTTTAAGGTTTTTCAGTCTCTTAACAAAAATATATGTTTAATTAATCCAGAGAAAGCTTCCTACAGCTTTTAATATTACTGTGTAATTCCTTTATGAGCATTTGTAGCTGACTCTTAGAGTGAAGTTCATGATATCGAGTCATCCTGTTCTAAAGCACGTCAAGAATATGTCAATACGATTTATATAATACGTCTAAAACTTATTTCCAACCGAATAAATCAGTCGTGAGTTCCTAGTCTGAAATGTCATGCATCTCATTTAAAATAGGATCAAAATGAACCATACATTTTAGCACTATGACAAGTCTTTTACAGCCTTGGATCGCAAATCAGATTTTTAAAATTAAAACTACAGTTTTTACCCGACTGACGTAAAGTTTCTGAATTAACTGCCAGGGGAAGTGCGTGTATATAAACACACGAGTTGTTTTTCGTCGATTTAAGGCATATGGAGGCCGCGTAGGTCAAAACGAGTATTGCTGACCCCCCTCAACTTTTTGAAAAATTACATTGACGGTATTTTTTTTTGCGTAGGTTGGATATTTCAAACAGCTCTCTAAGGGCCCTGGTGGCCAATTTCTGAATAGTCAGATCGACGTAGTTTGACGAGCTTTACAACTTGGTTAAACCAGTTTTTTAATTATTACGAATTATTAAGAATTTTTAAGTGCGTGTTTATATACACACATTTTCCCCGTACGGGTTCCCAAAAACTCCTTCCCCTTGAGAGTTAAACCCCTTAAATAGAGTCAAAGGCATTATGTATGACTCGCTTAACCCTCGCAGTCCTCACGATTTGCTAACTTCCCAGTTTTCGATAATAAATATCTCTTGGGTAATGAAAGGTAAAAGTTACTGTTATACACCCCATGCGACGTTATCTGGCCAGCCCTTATGATTTTCCGCTCGTTCTTTTATCTGGCCGGAATTTTGAGGAATAATTTTGCAGGAACTCCTATCTTTACATGTTAAGCACTGCGCCGTTATATGGCCTTTATTCCGTAACAAAATTAGGGTACATACCTAAGGTGGGCAGCTGGGATTTTAACCCGATTTTCAAGTTGCTAAAATTCACGAATTAAGGTAACTTCTAAGGATAATCGACCACTGCGGAGTCGATGGCAACACTTAGAAATCTCGAACGTACAAATTCATTAACATATAGAATAATAACGAAAGAAGATTTGTGTTAAAATTCGAGAGGCAGCCGTAAGAGATATATAAAATACGGTGTTTAGAATTAAATTATTTAGAATTGTCTCATTAATGTTACTGCTCCCTCTTGAATATTAAAAGTGGAGCCACCCAGTTTTTTTAGAAAGTGCTTAAAAACCCACACATCTGCCGTTCACACTGCGCGACTCTTGGCTAAAGTCCATTGTTATTTCTAAACGTTAAAACATATAAGCAAAACCAAATTATGTTTCCGAAAGTCACGCAATTTTGAAGAGTATGACATATCCAGGAGGCAGGGACGGAATAGGTATCATGTCTAAATGGTCGAAAAGAGAATCCGTAAAATTTTGTATATGTAAATTATTATTATAAACTATTATACCGTGTTGGAAAAGTTGGCCAACGGTCGCAAGCGTTGGCCAACGCGTTGAAAATAAAATTGCCCAATGCCCAACGCTTCCAACACTTTGTAATAGCCTTTATCCATATTAGCCTTTATCCACTTTTCCTTATTCCACTTTTCCTTTTTCCACTTTTACTTTATCCACTTTTCCTTTATCCAATTTAGACTTTTTCCACAAATTGTTTTATTATAAAAAAAAAAGATGAAAAAAAACAGCTCAAATTGACAGATACATGATTTTCATCAAATTTTTTTGACGGATTACCCTTTATCAACTTTAGCCTCTCTCCACTTTGGTCTTTGCCCACTTTCGCCTTTTTCTTGAGATAACCGTTTAGACCAATTACTAATTGGCAATTAGCCTTTCGACCATTAAAATATGATACCAATTCAGCCGGTGCCATCCAGGTATTTTAACAATTGATACTAAGCAGTTACGCCGTAGGCGCGGAGCGTCTGTAACTGAATTACAAGCGCACCTATTGGCTCATGATTTTTATAGGCGCCTCCTATTGGCTAGCGTCATTTAGCCACGCAAACAACTCACCGCGCTGCTTGTAATATAAATTACAGTGGTTATGAATAATGCAGTAGTGTAAATTACATTATGTAGTAGTTATGTTACATAACTTATGTATAATTTATACATAACAAGATCATTTAACAAACTAGTCTGCGGGACTCCCGCAATAGTAAAACAAATAATTTGTAAAAGCTTTTCGACTGCCTCTGTTATCACTTTTTAACAAGCTCTATAATCGTTTTTATACCTTCTCACGACTACAAGCAGTTAAATTACAGTTCATTAGTAGTTAATTAAAAAAGCGTCAGTTTGATAATTGGTTTGCAAACAATGTGTGAAAATATAATGTGCCATTTCTCACACCGGCTGATTTGCAGAAAATTATTACTTATGAGCCTGCCGTTTCTAGCAAAACATTTTTGTTAACCCTCTGCGCCAACTTTTGTATGAAAACCCCTGCAAAATAATGAAACGAAGGGAAAATATGTTAAATAACAGCGCATTGCTTAACATGATAATTAGCTTGAACTTTGACCCGATTTTCGAGTTGCTCAAATTTACGCATTAATATAAGTTCTAGAGGTAATCGACCTCTGCGGAGTCGATGGTAGCACTTATAAATCTAAAAACTGTACCAGTTAGGTATAAAACCACAATAACCGCCAAAATTCTAGTTTTTGTGCTCTCCTATATTCTTGAAAATTTTGCTCCGAAAAAATCTGCAAGATTATGGAGCGAACGGGAAAAATTTTGTTGTCACCATAAAAGCCCAATTAATTTTTTTTAATAATCGAAACCGAACATTGTTGAGTAAAAACGCTATATTTTTAGTTTAAAATCACAGAAGAAATGGTACACTTTGAGTACTAATAGTTGACAACAAATTTGACCCTGAAATATCTCAGAATTCGAAGAGACTGTTTGTCACTTTCATGAATTTAATTTAAGTTAATGTTACATAAATAATGTCGTAATGTAATAAAATAATTATTTTTCTGGTTTATGTGTAACTTTTTTTCTCAATTATGAAAAAACTCTATCCAATGAGTCATTTTTGTGACCTTTCAAGAGTTAAACTGCACATTACAGATAACTATGATGACTAAATCACTTTTGGTTAAATAATATTGTGCTAATCCGCGCCTCTATGTTATCAAAATCTAAAAAGGGTTCGATCTCAATCTTTTCGTCTGCAAAAACCTGCCGAAATGGCCGACGAAAAAAAAGTAGGTTTTTTTATATTTTTTCGTGTTTAGTCGTCGAGTGTGGACGTTGATGAAAATTTGATGAAAAATTTGACGCTTTTTATATTTTAGATAGAGTTTTCCAAGGCGCTTTCAGAGGTTAAGTCAAATGTTGGGTCAATAGCTGTTTTTGAATGCGTTGTCAATCCTCCAGAGACACCATGTACCTGGTTCATTGGCTTGGGTTTAATTAATTTATTTTTTTATCGTCGGCGAATTTTAATTTTTTTTTTCGTTGGCCAAAAAAAGTTTTCATTTTGATTGTGTGTCACATTTGAGATAAATTATAGAACAAGTTTTGAATTAGAATAAAGTACTTTTTAATATCGTATAATAAGAATAAAGGAGAATATGAATAAGAGTGAATATCTCACCCCAAAAATTGACGAAAAAATTGTATGTAACATAATTATGTTATTAAGTGTTCAAAAATAACTTACAATTACAATTGTGTCGTCCATATATTGACAGTTTCGCATGATTTTTGTTACGATATCAATTGTAAAGATATGGGTAATATAACTGTATCCTGAACATAACCCGCAAATGCAGCTCTATAATTAAAAAAAATCTAAAAATATTTCAAAATTTGTGCGTTTCATACACCACCTAACCCGTTATGTTAACAAAATTCCATTATGTTAACACTTTTTTGGATTTGATTAACTTCGATTTCCAATTATTTAAGCAAACGCCATACCCAATTATGTTAACAGAATTCCATTTTGTTAACAGTTTTTGAGATTTGAGTGTGTTACCTATTTGTTTGTAATTAAAACCGTAAACCCAACTTGTGTGACATTTTACGCTAAATATTTTTAACGAGTTCGTATAATTTTTAACCGTGACGATATATTACGATACTTAAAATTAACATAGATTGATCAATTTTCAATCGAAAGGCGTGTAGTTCTAATTGTTTTCCGAATTATTTGGAATTAACTATTTTATAATTCTATTAATTAATTAATTATTTAAGATCATGCGTAAAAATCACTCTAAAAATGAAATAAAAACTCAAGTTTAACCAAAGTAAATTTTGAAACCCTGAGATGAAGATCAGCCGAAGTTACTGCGGATTTGAATACGCAAATCAATGCCGACTCCAAAACCGGTACTCAAAAACTAGTTATAAAATCACTCGTCAAAGAGAATGCCGGCGAAGTGATTTGCCAAGCTGACCGGACTGCAGGAGTTAAAGTTTCAACTCAATTAACTGTCGATGAACCATCGGTAAGTGGAAAACTTTTTAGGGACAGAATTTTTGGAAATTACATAGAAGAGAAGAAAGATCTCCTTGATGCTTTTTACAGAAAGCTTTTCTCCAAAAAACTTTTGGAAAAGCCTCAATATCCGTTTCCATAGTGCAATGTATTTTATTGTCCGCGTAACACCCTAATTTTGATTGGCCGCGTAACAATCGCACCGCGAAAAACAAATAACAATTTCTTCTTTTTTTACGCGGACAATTAGGTTGGAAGCGACTGCCGGCGCTTCTAACCTAATATTATAACTTTAAAATAACCGTAATTTTTACCGTTCTGTTTACCGGGTCAAAGCGATTCTCAATTATGACATGTTAAAATTAAAATTTCAAGATAAAAGTTATTTTTTTTTGTAAAATTTCATGAAAATTCAAATTCTATTACTTCTTTAAATTAAAAAATCAGACCGGGTCGATAACGTTTTACTTATGGCAAAAAAATAACTTTGAAAGTGTGTGTATATGAACTCATTCAGGGGGTTAAGATATATTTATAATCATTATGTTTTTACTTGCAACTAATTGTAGCTGTAAAGGCAGAAATGATATCATACAAGTTGTTAATAGCATATAAGATTTACCACCCAAGAAAGGCCCGATGCGGCACAATCTCACATAAATAATAATTTAAAATAACTAACCTTGACGTTAAAAAATAACGGATACGTTTAATATCCCAGTTATGCTGTACCAAACCGTACTACGGTCTTATTCTACACCAGATGACTTGTTATAGGGCTGCTAAAATATTTTTGAAAAATATCTATACTATGATTTTAAGCACTATTCCGACAGTTTAAACTCCCGAAAAATTAATTTCGCTTTTTGCGACCTAAAAAACTACCTGTGTAATCACGAGTAAAATGTTTCTATGGAAGTAACACGTTCCATTTGTATGATGAACCTTTGAATTCCAAATTCCATGTGTTTATTTGGCAGTCTTTATCTTCCATATTTTATATTTCTAATTGAGGCATTATACAGACTGTTGTCATCTGTAACAAGAAGCACACCCTAGAATGTACGGAACTGCTAAGCGTGTCAGTAATAATAATTTAATATTTCATAATAAAAATGCATCTTTCTCAATCACCAGGAAAAATAGTTTTCCTCCAATAGTAACGCTCTAAAGCAGCCTAACAAGCTTAATCCTTTTCTAAGTAAATAGTGCTTCGAAACACATTTGTTCTGTTATAAGCGCTATTATAATATAATTAACGATTTTTTCAGAATTTATACTGTTGAAATCAGAAAAAAATTACGTATTTTTAATATTAACAATGATATAATTTTCTCCGTATTTACGGAAATAATTTTTCCTATGGGGTTAGAGTACCTTTTTATATTTCAGCAGTCTCAGTAGCGCCAAAAAACACTTCGGTTTCTTTTTCGTTTTTTTTTTCGACAGCCTGAGCGAGCAGCGGACTAGTAAAATTGGAATCTACCGTAATTAACGATCTGGTTAACCAAAAAACATGTTTTTCCAATTACGGAGATACATGTCCATATTTTTCGGACAGTTTGTCTGAAAAATATCGAACAAAAATATACCAACTCATTGCAAAAAATGACCGTATAGCCACAATTCGTGTTTCCCCATACATTTGGATAAACGAGTTTGGGTTAAGCAATTTGGGTCCTGGGTAGTAATTTGGGGAAGTTAAAAAGTTGAAACATTTATAATATATATCATATTTTAGTCTGATGATTATCCACCAAATGGTCTATCGGAATCCGTCCGAAAGTTGCCCAATTGGATTCAATCTGGCTGCGGCAAAGACGAGTACTACAGCGAAGAAAAAAATGCTACCTTTATCGGATCATTCATGCCCGATAAGTTACCGGACTTGTCTCAACATAACTCATTCTTTTCCGATGTCATGAAAGGCAACGACAGTTTGTATCAGAGTTTGAAAGACAAGAAAACATCATTGGGGGTTACTCTGGGTCATTGCATTAAAACCGGTATTGACAATCCCGGCCATCCGCATATTAAAACGGTTGGTATGGTTGCCGGTGATGAGGAATCGTACGAAGTTTTCAAAGAACTTTTCGACCCCGTTATTTCAGGTTTGTTTTCTCAAAAAAGTCGTCCAAATATTAAATTGACTATAGAAATTTCCTAACTGGCGTTTTTCTCGCCACGTTCTGGAACTGGTTGCATGCGTCCTTTTAGACCCGCTTTGCGGGGCTGCTCTGTCATGGAACTTTTCAAACGATTTCAAAGCTAGACTGAGCTTCGCGGAAATGCTTTGTCATGGACCTATTCACGGCACAACCTGATTTGGACAAATATAAGGGCGAAACCTGAAAACGGTTTCATTTGCGGATAAAAACAGTTATTTTTTGGCTATGTTTATGGGAAGATTTGAAGAACATAGCCAAAAATAAATTTTGTTTACCGAAAATTACGCCCTTTTTTGTATTCGGCCAAATCCGGTTGTGCCCTATTTACACGAAATTTCTCAAATTTATTTTTCACGAGACCTTTTTAATATTCATTTTTAGCGCGGCATAACGGTTACGGAGCAGATGCAAAACATCCAACTAATTTGAACGTTGATGAACTTTCCACGACCAAAATTGACCCAGATGGAAAGTATGTTATTACGACGCGATGCCGTACGGGGCGCTCAGTTCGTGGATTCCGGCTTCCGCCCTGTGTTAGTTTTGAAGAGCGACGACAACTCGAATCCGTCGTCGTCAAATCGCTTCTGTCACTAGAGGGCGATTTAAAAGGTGATTATTTTCCACTTCATGGCTCTCGATCCTACGAACCCAAACCTACGGGTATGACGATTGAAAAGGAGGAAGAGCTTCGTTCCGCAGGAAACCTGTTCCAGGATGGGTATTACTCACCAGTATGAAAATTTCTGATGCCAGTCAATATGGTACCAGACAATTTAACTTATAATTTTTGTTATTACTTTGCCCGAAACAAAGCGCAAATATTACGAAAATATGGATTTACGATCATGCATCTTAAGAAGTGATACTAAAAATATATTTGCTCTCTAGCGCCATTTTATTTTGTTCTAGAAAAACTAATCTAAATTTAATTACTAATTTTACTTTGTAAGCAGGTGAATGGGGGGAAATCTTCATATCATGCTCATTTGCGCAAGTCTTTTTTCTATCAAATCCTTGTTTCCCGAACTCGTGAGATATCCAATTTTCCAGGAGCCTGATTCGACACTGTTGCTGTCTTCGGGTTGTGGCCGCCATTGGCCCGACGCCCGCGGTATTTATCACAATAATGATGCCAATTTGTTCGTCTGGGTCAACGAAGAAGACCAAATGCGCATTGTTTCGATGGAAAAGGGAGATAATGTCCGTGGAATCATCGAGCGGTTCAGCCAGGGTTAAAACTATTATAACCTGAATTTTTCTACATGAAGATTTTAAGAATATATTTTTTCTCGTTAATTGTTTAATTATCCCGGGTATATTGACCCGTATTTTAAAAGTATAAGTTAACAATCAACTTTTTTCAAAAAACTTTTCAACATTTTTCGAATTTTTCTGCCGTTTTAGGGTTCAAGATAAATAAATTTTAAATCCTGGTTTAAGCAAAGCAACAGCGCAAATTCAAAAGTGTCTTCGCGAGCAAGGCCACGATTTCATGCACAATGACCACTTAGGTTGGGTCTTAACCTGTCCATCCAATTTGGGTACCGGACTTCGCGCTGGCGCAATGGTTAAAGTGCCGCTCTTTTCAGCACGCGCAGATTTCAAGGGTGGTTGTCGAATTGGTAAAATCAGGAATTGGGAAAATTTACAATTGATAGGTTTTTTCTACCAACTTCGGATTCAACTAAATTGTTACTTAATATTATTGTAGCAAAATTCCGGTCCGCTAAAATATAAATGAATGTAAATTAGATATTGCATATCTTACTAATGGACTGGGACACCGAGTGGATTTTTGCTACAAAAAAGACTAAAGTAACAATGTATCAATTCTGAATTCTACCACTTCGGGCTTCTCCCAATTCGGCTACCACCATTTCTAGGCCGTTTTGGGCTCAATGGGCCTCCAAGCCCGGGGTGTCGGAGGTGTCGATTCGGATTCGGTTGGCGGCACTTGGGACATTTCGAATGCCGACCGACTCGGCAAGTCTGAAGTCCAATTGGTCAATATTTTCATCGAGGGTGTCGCACAAATTATTCGATGGGAGAAGCAACTCGAAAATGGCGAAAACATTGATAATGCAATTAGTAAATTGAATGCAGATTACCCACCGGAAGGCCTTTCGGCATCGGTTAGAGCCTTGCCAGAATGGATCCAGGCTGGCTGCGGAGAAAAAGACTACTACTGCGAAGAAAAGGGTGCAACCTTCATGCCGCAAAATATGCCCGAAAATCTTGTACTTGATAAACATAATTCATTTTTCTCCGATGTTATGAAATCACAACCAGATTTGTACAAAAAGTTGAAAGACCGAACAACTTCAATGGGCGTGAACTTAGGCCACTGTATCAAAACGGGTGTCGATAATCCCGGCCATCCCCACATTAAAACCGTCGGTCTTGTTGCCGGCGATGAAGAATCCTACGAAGTTTTCAAGGAGCTTTTTGATCCCGTAATTTCGGCGCGCCACAACGGTTATGGCGCTGACGCGAAACATCCAACGAACTTGAATGTGAGTGAATTATCAAAAACTAAAATCGACCCAGATGGAAAATATGTTCTTACTACACGATGCCGTACAGGTCGGGTAATTCCGAATTTTTTTTCTATACAGTTGTTGATGATATTTATTGTAGTAATTGCTTATGTCTAAAGTCGCTTGAATGCGACTTTTCAAATCTACCCAAAAATTTTATACGACAAAAAAAAATCCAGGTTGACAATTAAGTTAATATTCTCCTAATTTGGCAACATAAACTCGCATATTACATTATTTTTATTTTCTATCGGACGTCCCAAGTTCTGGACGAAACTTTATGAAATCAGTCTTGACGAAGATTAACATTAAATAATAGCCTGGCAAGTCTATATTCGAATTTCAACAATTGCTAATTGAATTTTATACCAGTTCAATAAGGTATAAGTCATAATAGTGTATGCGGTTAAAACCTTCGTTTACCTTTGACACAGGCCGTTCGGTACGTGGTTTTCGTCTTCCACCTTGCGTTGATTTTGAAGAGCGAAGGAAATTAGAAGCTGTTGTTGTCAAGTCACTTTTATCCCTTGAGGGAAACTTGAAAGGTGATTATTTCCCACTCCATGGCTCCCGCTCTTATTCTCCAAAACCAACCGGAATGACGCT
>SCLG01000170.1:35420-50769 GCA_004367875.1 Oikopleura albicans | reverse complement strand
TTTCGTCTTCCACCTTGCGTTGATTTTGAAGAGCGAAGGAAATTAGAAGCTGTTGTTGTCAAGTCACTTTTATCCCTTGAGGGAAACTTGAAAGGTGATTATTTCCCACTCCATGGCTCCCGCTCTTATTCTCCAAAACCAACCGGAATGACGCTCGAAAAAGAGGAAGAACTCCGAAGCGCTGGAAATTTATTCCAAGAACCAGATTCAACTCTTTTACTCGCTTCCGGTTGTGGTCGCCATTGGCCAGATGCACGTGGTATTTACCACAACAATGACGCAAATCTATTCGTCTGGGTCAACGAGGAAGATCAAATGAGAATTGTCTCCATGCAAAAAGGCGATGATGTACAATCCATTATTGAACGATTCAGTTTGGCCACTGCTCAAATTCAGAAATGTTTGAAGGAACAAGGTCATGACTTTATGCATAATGATCACCTCGGTTGGGTCCTTACTTGCCCATCAAATTTGGGAACCGGCCTTCGAGCTGGTGCTATGGTAAAAGTACCACTCTTTTCTGCTCGGTCCGACTTTAAAGCTGTTTTGGCCAAAATGGGACTTCAAGCACGTGGTGTCGGCGGTGTTGATTCTGATTCGGTTGGTGGTACATGGGATATTTCAAACGCCGATAGACTCGGAAAATCTGAAGTACAACTGGTCAATATTTTCATCGAGGGAGTTGCACAAATTATTCGATGGGAGAAACAGCTTGAGAAAAAAGAAGATATTGATGCTACCATGGATAGCGTTATCGCAAATCTACACGGCCCGGTAAGTACCCCGGCTGATTATCCACCAGAAGGCCTTTCGGCTTCAGTAAGGGCCTTACCACAATGGATCCAGGCTGGTTGCGGAGAAGAAGATTACTACTGCGAAGAAAAAGGCGCGACTTTTATGCCGAAAAATATGCCCGAAAATCTCGTGCTTGACAAACACAATTCATTTTTCTCTGATGTTATGAAATCGCAACCCGATTTGTACAAAAAATTAAAAGGCCGAACGACTTCAATGGGCGTGAACTTGGGTCACTGTATCAAAACTGGTGTCGATAATCCCGGCCATCCTCATATTAAAACCGTCGGTCTCGTTGCTGGCGATGAAGAATCATATGAAGTTTTCAAAGAACTTTTTGATCCCGTAATTTCTGCGCGCCACAACGGTTATGCCGCTGATGCAAAACATCCGACAAATTTGAATGTCAGTGAATTGTCAAAAACTAAAATCGACCCTGATGGAAAATATGTTCTTACTACACGATGCCGTACAGGTCGGGTGATCGCAAATAAGTTTTCGGACAAAAAGATTATCGTTGCAGCGTTTTTTGACTTACCGTAAATTATATCGCGGGACACATGACTCACTTTTGTCGTATCTCCCTTTTTTCGCAGGGATTCTTACTTCAACTAATAAACCTACAAAATTGATTTTCTACAATTTCGCCAAAAAACCACACTTGCAGTTATTTCAACGAAAAAAAATATTATTAATTACCTTACTCGAAAGATCAAGTTAGGGGACGCGAAGTAAGGGTAAATTACCTGTGTTTGAAATCTACCTTTACTTGAAGAAAAGGTCGACAAAAAACCCTACTGTACTTTGTGTCCCCTTCTTTGTCGGCCATGATCAAGAAGGAAGGATTTAAAACTTTCAAATACGAATTGAAATTTTTCGGATTAGTACAAAATTCTCAGAACCAAATGTCTATTCTACCCTCATGGCGAAAGACGATTGATTATTTAAATCTCGAATTTGATTTTTAATCGCTCTTAAATGACTACTGTCCAAATTAAATCCGTATTTCATCTGTGTTAACCTTAATACAGGCCGTTCGGTGCGTGGATTCCGGTTGCCACCATGTGTGGATTTCGAAGAACGTCGCAAATTAGAAGCCGTTGTTGTCAAGTCACTTTTATCCCTCGAGGGAAACTTAAAAGGTGATTATTTCCCACTTAATGGTTCCCGTTCTTATTCTCCAAAACCAACCGGTATGTCACTTGAAAAAGAAGAAGAACTCCGAAGCGCTGGAAATTTATTCCAAGAACCAGATTCAACTCTGTTACTCGCTTCCGGTTGTGGTCGCCATTGGCCAGATGCACGTGGTATTTACCACAATAATGACGCAAACTTATTTGTCTGGGTGAACGAAGAAGATCAAATGAGAATTGTATCGATGCAAAAAGGCGACGACGTACAATCTATAATTGAACGATTCAGTTTGGCCACTGCTCAAATTCAGAAATGTTTGAAAGAACAAGGTCATGATTTTATGCATAATGATCACCTCGGTTGGGTCCTTACTTGCCCATCAAATTTGGGAACTGGTCTTCGAGCTGGTGCTATGGTAAAAGTGCCCCTCTTTTCTGCTCGGGCCGACTTCAAAAACGTTATGGCCAAAATGGGACTTCAGGCACGTGGTGTCGGTGGTGTTGATTCGGATTCTGTTGGTGGTACTTGGGACATTTCAAATGCCGATAGACTCGGAAAGTCCGAAGTTCAACTGGTTAATATTTTCATTGAAGGAGTTGCGCAAATTATTCGATGGGAGAAACAGCTCGAGAATAAGGAAAATATTGATGCTACCATGGATAACATTATCGCAAATCTACACGGCCCGGTTAGTGCCGAGGCTGATTACCCACCAGAAGGCCTTTCGGCCTCGGTAAGAGCCTTGCCACAATGGATCCAGGCTGGTTGCGGAGAAGAAGACTACTACTGTGAAGAAAAAGGCGCAACTTTTATGCCAAAAAACATGCCCGAAAATCTTGTACTCGATAAGCACAATTCCTTTTTCTCCGATGTTATGAAATCGCAGCCCGATTTATACCAAAAATTAAAAGGCCGAACGACTTCAATGGGCGTGAATTTGGGTCACTGTATCAAAACAGGTGTCGATAATCCCGGCCATCCTCATATTAAAACTGTCGGTCTTGTTGCCGGCGATGAAGAATCCTATGAAGTTTTCAAGGAGCTTTTTGATCCCGTTATTTCGTCGCGCCACAACGGTTATGCCAATGATGCAAAACATCCGACAAATTTGAATGTCAGTGAATTGTCAAAAACCAAAATCGACCCGGATGGAAAATATGTTCTCACTACACGATGCCGTACAGGTCGGGTGATCGTAAATAAGTTCAATGTAAGATTAATTATCAATTAATTACAAATATGTAAAGAATAAGACTTCATAAAAGCAATATTTTATTTATTTTAATCGGCAATCATCCTCGCGGATGCACACGGAAGAATAATGTTGGTACTATTTTTTTTTGCTTTCGGTAACACGCATGAGCGGTTACAAGTTGCGCCGCAATACGCGGAAAACAAATCAATCAAAATCACTACACACTTTCGTGTTTTTTTTCAGTTTTTCGGTATTTTGGGATTTTAACCTAGACCTTAAAGTATATTTTTAACAACTTTCTAATAAGACCTCATTATCTGTTAGTTGAACCAAAAAAGCTCTTATAATTTAACTTACAAAATGGTTTTAATTAAGAGACCTCAAGTAAGGGTATGTTTCATGTGCTTCGTAACCTATCATTACTTGGCGTTGCGGCAACTAAAGGAAAGTCGCCCAATAAAGGCTCCTCAAATAAGAGTCGCGTTCGCAAAATACGGGTTGGTCGCGCCAAATAAGGGTCGCATTTTCCGAGAAAAATATTATTGCGCCAAATAAGGGTCGCTTGTTTTAACAAGGTCGCTTGATTCCTACAGATATTTTTTACTATTTTTGTATCTGCTTATTGACAAAATTGAATTAAATTGCTTTAACTTCAAATTTAGTTTTCAAAAATAATTAAGTAAAAAATAAAACGCAAAAACATATTTTCATACAGTATAAGCAAAAAATGTGTTAATCCTAAGTTCGCCAAATAAGGGCCGGATCGCCATGTAAGGTTTGGTTTTCAAAATACGAAATAGACCCTTATTTGACGCCTCCTGTAACACTTTTTTGGGAGTAATGTTTTCTCATCGGTTCTAAATTAAAACCCTTAGCGTACAACTATCCGCGTGCTTGAACAAAGGATATATACTTAACCGTACACCGAGTGCGCCGTTATGTTTCATTTGTCCCCACTCGTGCCGCTATCTTTCAGTTATCTCTGAAATATTGTTGCAACTAATACAACTTTGCCTTCGGCCGTTATGTTTCGACAGAAAAGTGTAGCGGGAAACCTATTCATTTTATTCGGCGTCCCTGGTGAAAAAAGAGTTTTTATAATTTATTTCAAATACTAATTATTAATTGCATATATACATAATAACATTTCGAATTTATATCAGTATCTTATCATATGTTCACCTCAGCACAGGCCGTTCGGTTCGCGGATTCCGCCTGCCACCTTGTGTCGACTTTGAAGAACGCCGAAAATTGGAAGGTGTTGTTGTCAAGTCACTTTTATCTCTTGAAGGAGATTTGAAAGGTGATTATTTCCCACTCCATGGCTCCCGCTCGTATTCTCCAAAACCAACCGGAATGACGCTTGAAAAAGAGGAAGAACTTCGAAGCGCTGGCAATTTATTCCAAGAACCAGATTCAACTCTTTTACTCGCTTCCGGTTGTGGTCGCCATTGGCCAGATGCACGTGGTATTTACCACAACAATGACGCAAATCTATTCGTCTGGGTCAACGAGGAAGATCAAATGAGAATTGTCTCCATGCAAAAAGGCGATGATGTACAATCCATTATTGAACGATTCAGTTTGGCCACTGCTCAAATTCAGAAATGTTTGAANTTTATGCATAATGATCATCTCGGTTGGGTCCTTACTTGCCCATCAAATTTGGGAACTGGTCTTCGAGCTGGTGCTATGGTAAAAGTACCACTATTTTCTGCTCGGCCCGATTTTAAAGAAGTCATGGCCAAAATGGGACTTCAGGCACGTGGTGTCGGTGGTGTTGATTCGGATTCTGTTGGTGGTACTTGGGACATTTCAAATGCCGATAGACTCGGAAAGTCCGAAGTTCAACTGGTTAATATTTTCATTGAAGGAGTTGCGCAAATTATTCGATGGGAGAAACAGCTCGAGAATAAGGAAAATATTGATGCTACCATGGATAACATTATCGCAAATTTACACGGCCCGGTCAGTGCAGTGGCTGACTACCCACCAGAAGGCCTTTCGGCCTCGGTGAGAGCTTTGCCACAATGGATCCAGGCTGGATGTGGTGAAGAGGATTATTATTGCGAAGAAAAGGGCGCGACTTTTATGCCGAAAAATATGCCCGAAAATCTCGTGCTTGATAAGCACAACTCATTTTTCTCTGATGTCATGAAATCACAGCCTGATTTGTACAACAAGTTAAAAGACCGAACGACTTCAATGGGCGTGAACTTGGGCCACTGTATTAAAACAGGTGTCGATAATCCCGGTCATCCTCACATTAAAACCGTCGGTCTTGTTGCCGGCGATGAAGAATCGTACGAAGTTTTCAAGGAACTGTTTGATCCCGTAATTTCGGCGCGCCACAACGGTTATGCCGCTGATGCAAAACATCCGACAAATTTGAATGTCAGTGAATTATCAACAACAAAAATCGACCCTGATGGCAAATACGTTCTAACTACACGATGTCGTACAGGTCGGGTGATCCCAAATTGAGTTTTTTTGATCAAGGACAGTTGTTTACAAATTTTTCTAATAGGCAGCTCATCTATAGTTCAATTTACCAATTAAATATAAAGTTTTGACATACACCGACTACAGATTCATCCGGCCCTATTGACGGATTGTGCGTTTATCCGGTCATTTTTTTTTGCTAATTTTAAAGGTATTTTGAAGTAGTCCTAAGGTTTTATCCGGCAACCTTAAGATATGGGTTGAACTTCATCGTAAAATCTAAGGATATCTTTTTTTAACTCAAATGAATAATTTGTATCTTTGTTTCCAAGATATTATCCGTCGAGTCTGTCATTAGATAATAAAAATTAGGTAATGACCATACCGTATGACGCAATCTCCCGCTCATGCGGTTATTCGATCCTTGCTTATTTATCCGGCAGTTTTGGAATGAAAAAGTGGCCGGTTAAACCCGAAAGCGGTGTATAAAATAGACAACCTCAATTACCCGAATAACTTTAAATATTAAAACAGACTGAAATTTGATAAACGTGCCCTATATGTGAATTATTACGAGACCCCCTTAGAACCAAATATCTATTCTAACCTCCTAGAGAAAAGCTATGGATTATTTTAGGCGTGAATTTGATTTTTAATCCATCGGTAAGAATTGTACCAGAAAAATCTTATTCTGTTTGTGCTTACCTTCATACAGGCCGTTCGGTGCGTGGATTCCGCCTGCCACCTTGTGTTGACTTTGAAGAACGCCGAAAATTGGAAGCTGTTGTCGTCAAGTCTCTTTTATCCCTCGAAGGAAACTTGAAAGGTGATTATTTCCCACTTAATGGTTCCCGTTCTTATTCTCCAAAACCAACCGGTATGTCACTTGAAAAAGAAGAAGAACTCCGAAGCGCTGGAAATTTATTCCAAGAACCAGATTCAACTCTTTTACTCGCTTCCGGTTGTGGTCGCCATTGGCCAGATGCACGTGGTATTTACCACAATAATGACGCAAACCTGTTCGTCTGGGTCAACGAAGAAGATCAAATGAGAATTGTTTCGATGCAAAAAGGCGACGACGTACAATCTATTATTGAACGATTCAGTTTGGCCACTGCCCAAATTCAGAAATGTTTGAAGGAGCAAGGTCATGATTTTATGCATAATGATCACCTCGGTTGGGTCCTTACTTGCCCATCAAATTTGGGAACGGGTCTTCGAGCTGGTGCTATGGTAAAAGTACCCCTCTTTTCTGCTCGGTCCGACTTTAAAGAAGTCATGGCCAAAATGGGACTTCAGGCACGTGGTGTCGGTGGTGTTGATTCGGATTCTGTTGGTGGTACTTGGGACATTTCAAATGCCGATAGACTCGGAAAGTCCGAAGTACAACTGGTAAATATTTTCATCGAGGGAGTTGCGCAAATTATTCGGTGGGAGAAACAGCTCGAAAAACAAGAAAATATTGACGACACAATGGAGAACGTTATCGCCAACCTTCACGCCAGGGTTCAGAATAAGAATTTCAGATAAGAATTTTTAGTTACCTGAAAACGGAAAAAAATTGCCAAAAGTGGCCTCTNCGTGGTATTTACCACAACAATGACGCAAATCTATTCGTCTGGGTCAACGAGGAAGATCAAATGAGAATTGTCTCCATGCAAAAAGGCGATGATGTACAATCCATTATTGAACGATTCAGTTTGGCCACTGCTCAAATTCAGAAATGTTTGAAGGAACAAGGTCATGACTTTATGCATAATGATCACCTCGGTTGGGTCCTTACTTGCCCATCAAACTTGGGAACTGGTCTTCGAGCTGGTGCTATGGTAAAAGTACCACTCTTTTCTGCTCGGTCCGATTTCAAAGAAGTTATGGCCAAAATGGGACTTCAGGCACGTGGTGTCGGTGGTGTTGATTCGGATTCGGTCGGCGGCACCTGGGACATTTCAAATGCCGATAGACTCGGAAAGTCTGAAGTTCAACTGGTAAATATTTTCATCGAAGGAGTTGCGCAAATTATTCGATGGGAGAAACAGCTCGAAAAACAAGAAAATATTGACGACACAATGGAGAACGTTATCGCCAACCTTCACGCCAGGGTTCTTGAACTGAAACTTGAAAACGAAGTAACCTGAAAACTGAGAAAATTTGTCAAAAATGGCCTCTAAAATGCTCTCTAGCGCAAACACTTGTCTCCTTATTTCCGTTTTCATGTTTTACTGTTTTCAAATTTTTTCCATTTTAAGGTAGTGCTCATATGGTGACGGTATGGTCTCTCAAAAATAGTGTATGTAGTACAGTTTTTTTCAATTATTCAGATCAAATTTATTGATCCAAAATGAAGACTACGATTTTTCTGAAAGTTTCTCAAAAGTAATTTGATTTTTGTAAACTTGTTTTTTTTTGAAAACTGCGATGCCATAAATGAAGCATATTTTTGAACCCTAATTTACGTTCCAAAGCCTGCAGTGACAATTGACTATTCCGTTGATCCTAACGCGCCAACGGATTACCCACCGGGTGGTTTGGCAGAATCAATCCGATCGTGCCCAGAGTGGATTCAATCCGGCTGCGGTAATAACGAGTACTACTGTGAAGAAAAAGGTGCCACATTTTTATCAAGCGCCATGCCAGAAAAGCTTGAACTTGATGCACACAATTCATTCTTTGCCGATGTGATGAAATCAAACCCCGAAATTTATCAAAAATTAAAGGGACGAACGACCTCAATGGGTGTTAACCTTGGACATTGTATTAAAACCGGTATCGATAATCCCGGTCATCCTCATATCAAAACCGTTGGTCTTGTCGCGGGCGATGAAGAATCCTATACAGTTTTCAGGGAACTTTTTGATCCCGTCATTTCAGCCCGGCATAACGGTTATGGTGCCAACGCCCAACATCCGACCAACCTCAATGTCGACGAATTATCGACAACAAAAATCGACCCGGACGGAAAGTATGTTATCACGAGCAGATGCCGCACAGGTCGATCGGTCCGGGGCTTCCGTCTGCCGCCATGTGTCACTTTTGACGAGCGGAGACAACTCGAGAAGGTCGTAGTCGAGTCGCTTCTGTCGCTCGAAGGCGATTTGAAGGGCGATTACTACCCACTTGCTGGCTCCAGATCTTATGAACCAAAACCAAACGGAATGTCACCAGAAAAAGAAGAACAGTTTCGTGGTTTAAAATCACAAATTTCTTCCTAGTTGTTCCATATTTTAAAATTAATGATTTAGTTTATTTTCTCATTTTTTACTCATTTTGTGTCACTTTGTCTCTACTTTATCGTTTCACAATTATATTTCACAGTTTAATTTTTGACAATTTAATTTTCCCGAATTTTATTTTTTAGATTTTTTTTTAATTCAAAAAATGGAAGTCACTTTTATGTTCCGAATTTCATTTTTAAGGGACTTTAAGGGACTTCTTAATTACCTGTCTAAACATATTTTAAATAGCACTGAAGTGGCTCAAAAAGTGTGGCGATTTCAAGTAGACCTGTATTTATATCATTAATGTCCAAATTGGCCTTGATAAAATTGCGTAATTTGCAAATATAAACGCAGTTAAATTTCTGAAGGATTAAAAACTACAGTGGGTGCGTATTAGGGGTCGGTTAAAGATTTTGAAATTTGGAGAATTTGGCGAGTTTAGTATTATAATTTCACGTGATTATGTTTTTTGCGTTATATATTTGAATTTAAGAATTTTGAGACTAAATTTGAACATCAAATAAAATGTCAAAAATTAATAGAAAACCGACTGGAAAGAATGTTAAAAACAACGACCTTTATTTCGAGCAAAATTATTTTTTATCGAAAAAAGCGACCCTTATTTAGCACAAGCAACCATTATCTAGCGCCAACGACCCTTTTTTAGTAGGCCCTTATTGAGCACTCCCTCTGTGATTATAAATTATCCAGAAATTTTTGAACACTTAGAAGTCCGAAGGACTCATTTTTAGCCACATTACAGCTTCGTAGTGCTGGCAACTTGTTCCAAGAACCGGACTCGACTTTATTGCTATCTTCGGGATGTGGCCGCCACTGGCCCGATGCTCGCGGCATTTATCATAATGATGATGCAAATTTATTTGTCTGGGTCAACGAGGAGGATCAAATGCGCATCGTCTCAATGGAGAAAGGTGATAATGTTCGCGCAATCATTGAGCGGTTTAGTACGGCAACTGCAAAAATTCAGACGTGCCTTCAACAGCAAGGTCATGATTTTATGCATAATGATCATCTCGGCTGGGTCTTGACCTGCCCCTCCAATTTGGGCACTGGCCTTCGCGCGGGTGCTATGGTTAAAGTGCCACTTTTTTCGGCTCGTGAAGACTTCAAGGTCAATTTGGCGGCAATGGGGCTTCAAGCGCGTGGTGTAGGCGGTGTTGATTCGGATTCAGTGGGCGGCACTTGGGACATTTCGAACGCCGATAGACTCGGCAAATCCGAAGTTCAACTCGTTAATATTTTCATTGAAGGCGTCGCACAAATTATTCGATGGGAGAAACAGTTAAGGTGTCCAGAAACCCAAATATACGTGTGCGCCTTTATGTTTCCCAAAAAATCCTCAAAAAAAGTGAAACATAAGGGCGCAAGCGGGAAAAAGGGAAATATAACGGCTTAACCCTGGCCGTCCAGCCTGGTGAAACATAACCGCGCACTTGGTATACAATATATTTATTTTGGCACCCTTAAAAATAAAAATAAAAAAAACTTTTAATTCATAGTGGTGGAACTACCTGAAAACAGAGAAACATGAAAACGGAGAAAATTTTCTTCATAAAATTTTTTCTCAAACTCACTCATATGATGCAGTTTGATGCGTAGATTACGTTGGTGAAATAAAAAAAATTGGAAAAGAGACAAGTTTCGGCGATAGAGAGCATTTCAGAGGCTATTTTTGGCAAATTTTTTCCATTTTCAGTTTTCAAGTTTCTCCGTTACCAAGTAGTGCCTTAGAGGGGTTCGGACTGGAATTAAATTTCCGTTTTTGCACACCACCCATAGCTCGAAGCTGGGGAGGAAATTGAAAACGACATGCCATCACAAATTGCCGAATTACACAAACGAGTATGCCCTAATGAGTACGCCCCTGGTAAAGATTATCCCCCAGAAGGACTTTCTGCATCTGTTCGTGCCCTGCCAAAATGGATTCAGGCAGGCTGCGGTAATGAGGAGTACAATTGCAAAGAGAAGGGTGCCACGTTTTTATCCGCAAACATGCCCGCCAAACTCGATTTGTCCAGGCACAACTCCTATTTTGCCGATGTTATGAAGGCAAATCCGTCTCTTTATAACAGACTCAAGGACAAGACAACGTCGCTGGGGGTTAATCTCGGTCACTGTATCAAAACAGGTGTTGACAATCCCGGTCATCCACATATTAAAACAGTTGGTATGGTTGCGGGTGATGAAGAGTCCTACGAGGTATTCAAAGAACTTTTTGACCCCGTTATTTCGGCACGACACAATGGATACGCGCCAGATGCTAAACACCCTACAGGATAGTGTACAATAATAAAATAAAATACGCCCCTGCGGAATTATCGGGCCGGTTTTTGTACCAGCGCTGTTATTGGGCCGTTTTTTAATTTAGCAAGTACACAAAACTCTATCTGATTGGCACTACCCAGTTATCGAGCCGGTTTTAGATTTGGAAATTTTGTAAAACTGCCTAGGGGTGTGATAAATATTTCGAGTAATTTTTATTTAATAAAAAAGTTGTTAACAAAAAAAAACTGTTAAGATAAGATAATTATTAAGATAAATGGGTGCGTAGGCAAATAAAGATAATTGGGTAGGGTGTGGTCGAAAAGCTCGATACGTTTCGGTGCAAAAAGTGTCAAGAAAACTTGACTTTGTTAAACTAACTAGTTTTCAGATAACTGGTTAGGGGGTGAAGTCAATAAAATAAAATAGATACAAATTGTTTTGACAAAAACGCTGTATTAAAGCTGACTGAATTCGAATTTTGCAAGAAAAAAGCCATGAACTACCTACTACTAGGTAATTCTGACAAGATAATAGAGCAAGGGGTATAAAAACTTAATTTCAATTTGTACACCATCATCAGATCTTGATGTTAGCAAGCTGAGTACGATGAAAATTGATCCGACTGGTAAATATGTAATCACTAGCCGTTGTCGTACGGGGCGATCGGTTCGTGGTTTCCTTTTGCCCCCCGTCATCGGATTCGAAGAACGCCGTGAATTGGAAAAAGTCGTCGTTAAATCACTACTGTCGCTAGAGGGCGAATTGAAGGGTGATTATTATCCATTAAATGGCTCACGGTCGTACGCAGCAAAGCCTACGGGAATGTCCGTTGAAAAGGAAGAAGAATTACGCAATGCCGGCAATCTTTTCCAAGAGCCCGATTCGACACTTTTGCTTTCGTCGGGATGCGGCCGTCATTGGCCCGATGCTCGCGGTATTTTCCATAATGATGATGCCAACTTATTCGTTTGGGTTAACGAAGAGGACCAAATGCGCATTGTATCCATGGAAAAGGAGCGGTATTTAGAAATTTCGGATACACCAGTGGGTATCACTTCGGTTGCCTTATAGCCAGCTGACTTTTCAAGCTCAACAGCTGGCTGGGGAGTCTATTTTTGGAGTCGAGAGGCTAGCTCTGACCTTACAGCGGAATTTTTTTCTCGAATTTTTCTCTAAATTTGAGTTGGCTTAACCTGAATATTTCTGGTGAAAATTAATTGAATTATGTCCACTAAATTGGTATTCATTAAATTAATGCCTATTATAGGCACTCCCGGAAAACGGAGCAACAGGAAAACGGATAAACTGGAAAACGGATAAAATTTTCTCCGTTTTCAGGTTTCTCAGTTTCTCAGTCGAGAAGTAAGCGAAAACGGAGAAACAGGAAAACGGAGATACAAGAAAACGGAGACAAATAATGGAGAAAAATAACGGAGAAAAAATGGAGCCAATGGAACTAAGATTGTGTTAATAGGGCATTTATTTTACGAGATTATAAATAATCGATTGAATCATAATTTTCTTCGTTTTCTGGTTTCTCCGTTTTCCGACTCGACACAGGAAAACGGAGAAACCTGAAAACGGAGAAACAGGATAACGGAGAAAAATGTAAACGGAAAATATTTTCTCCGTTTTCCAGTTTCTCCGTTTTCCTGTTTCTCTGTTTTCCAGGAGTGCCCATTAATATGTGACCCTCTGTATAAACAGTTTCCATATTTTATTTGATGGTAAAATTAGAAAACCAAAATCACCAAAAAACTCAAATTCTGGCAACTTTTTCACCGCCTTTACTCAATACTGTTTAGCCCCTTTTTTAATCTTTCCTGTTTAGTGCAACCTAGTTTTGTTTTTGATTTTTTGTTTGTTTCCGGAGTTTTTTCAAACACCGTTAAAGGGCGACGATATTCGTGGTATCATTTCACGATTCTCAACCAGTACCGCTCAAATTCAACAATGCTTACGAGAACAAGGCTACGATTTCATGCATAATGATCACCTCGGTTGGGTCTTAACCTGCCCGTCAAATTTGGGCACTGGTCTTCGAGCTGGTGCGATGGTTAAAATTCCTTTGTTTTCGGCCCGGCCCGATTTTAAAGATGTCCTTGCCGATATGGGTCTTCAAGCTCGAGGCTCGGCGGGTGTCGACTCGGACTCGGTGGGTGGCATTTGGGATATTTCAAATGCCGATCGCTTAGGAAAGTCAGAAGTCCAATTGGTCAACATTTTCATTGAGGGTGTCGCAAAAATTATCAGATGGGAGCAAACTCTTGAAAAGGGTGGATCAATTGAAGAATCAATCTATGTAAGTTAATACGACGTATGTCTAGATTTTCTCAAATTAGATACACGCTCTGCGCCGTTATCTTTCAAAGCCCTATAAAAAAGTTCAACGCTCTGAGATACCGGCACAGTGCTTAATATCTAAAGATATGTCTTCGGAAAAACAAAATTCTGAAAAAACATGAAAAGTACCAGTTCAATGAAATTCAAAAGAATACCCGTTTTAAAGGGCACTACTGGAAAACGGAGAAACTGGAAAACGGAGAAAATATTTTCCGTAAACATTTTTTTTTCGTTTTTTATTTTTCTCCGTTTTCCAATTTCTCCGTTTTCCCGTTTCTCCGTTTTCTAGTTACTAGTCGGAAAACGGAAATACTGGAACACGGAGAAAATATTTTCCGTTAAAATTTTTTTTCGTTTTTTTTTATTTTTCTCCGTTTTCCTGTTTCTCTTCCTGTTTTCTTTTTATTTCCAGTAGTGCCGTTTTGAACGGGCCGTTTAAAGCTATCCTTAAAATTAGTAAAAATATCTACAAATAGGAAAAATTACCCTTATTTGGAGAATTAATAGTTTTCTAAAAAAGCGAAAAAAATTTATTTGAAAAAATATTATAGGGAAACCAAGGGACTATCTATGGAATGTTACCAGACAGTGAGCCCTTCCGTTTCATGAACAATCTGAAACCACAAATTGTCAAAGAAGGCGCTCGGGTTATCTTCCAAGTTGACCTTTCGCACAATAAGGACGTCACCTGGCTCCGGGGACGTGGTCGGTGTAATGTTGGCGACCACTATGAAATTATCGCCGTTGGCCTCAGGCGAACTCTCATCATTATGGGTTTGTATATTTCCATTTATTAATAGTTTACCATTTCCCGGGAAAACTGGTTCAAGAATGTTTTTTAATCCGTTGTAAAAGTTCGTATAATAAATTGTCCAAGTTAAAATTTTATATTAGAAAATGCTACAAAGGGTTACCATATAAGGGTCATTTTCTATTTTTGAAAAACGACTTTTATTTACCAACCTCACCCCTTATTTGACCATTAAAAAATTGTGACTTATATTATATATGATTATATATGATTTTTTAAAGATTGTTATTTTAGACGCTCAGTGGAATGATGAAGCGGAATTCGCTTGTGTGACCGAAGATGGAGAGCGGGTTAAAGCCCAGTTAACTGTCATCGTGCCCAACAAGAAACCAAAAGTCCAAAAGAAAAAAATGGTCATCAAAAAGGTCGAATTCAATGAAAAAGCTTCCAATGATCTCGTTGATGGACTTTTTGTAGAAAAAGAGCAAACTAAAGAGGCGGAAAAAATGTGCGACGTGAGTATTTTATTTGTTTTTAATTATAATAAATCTTTAAGATAAATAATTGCATCATAAGCGCCAATTTCGACTACGGAAAAAGCTTCCTTAATTGAGTGCTTATTTTAAACGGTGCTTATCTTGAAAACGGACCTTATGGGGGAAATCTTTTAAGTTTTAATTTTTTAGATGAGAGGCTGGAAAAAACATACGGTGGCGCAGCGAAATAATCTTATGCATGATTGGTCGATTGAAATTGATCGAATGCAGCGCGAGTGGGAAAAGCGCAAAAACGCGCACCGCGAAAAAAAGATACTGGACGCTGAACTGGCCGAACAAAAACTAGGACTGTGTTTAAAAAATGTGTTCATAAATTCATTGGATGTTCAAATTTTACAAGTTACACCCTATCTGGATAAGCTTTTATGAAACATTTTTTAACCCACTGAATCAGAGGACGCAGCGGATACAATCAGCGAACGGCTTTCGTACCAAATTGTTAAACAGTTTGGCCTCGACGGACCAATTAAAGCAGATCGCGGCGATCCATTTGCGCTACAGGTACGATGAAGGCCAATGATTATGGCCCATAATTTATGGGCCATATAATACACCGGGTGCGCAGTTATCGGGCGGTTTTGCCCGCTCGTGCTGTTATCGGGCGGGGTTTTGCCCAAAAAACTTTTCACTT
>SCLG01000170.1:0-24826 GCA_004367875.1 Oikopleura albicans | reverse complement strand
TATTAATTTCACCCTTGGTGTATAACAGTTATTCACGCAGGTTTAGGTATAACTTTGAAAATATTTTCTATCGCCTCTGTGTCGTTATTAGTGTCCGCAACTAGTTTTTCCCATAACCGCAGAAAACGTACTTCTAAGGGGGGTATTTCGCCCCGGTCTATGAGCTTTTGACATAATGTATAAAATGCCATGGCTGATTGGATCCGTGTGCGTCTATTCAAATACATACGGATGCCCCTTACGCCTGTTACCGCCCATGATACTTGTAGTTCTTCTTGTACCAATCGTAACAGCGTATTGGTCACTTTCGTTTCCCAGGAACTGGGGTTATCCATTATGTATTGGAATACAATTTTAATCTTAGCTGCCAATTTTCTATTCATTCTAGAGGTTATGATTATCTAATAATTCAATCCGATACTTATTTGCAGGACACTATTATATACAGAAAGGGCGTGATCGACTGAGTTATACCTCCTGGATGTCTTGGGTCTCCCGCCGAAACGGGGCTAAGAGTAATTTACGACCTCTTTGGTTCATAAACTCTTTTTGCTCTATCAGCTTTTCCCGTTTGCTGATTTTTTGTAATTTCACCCTTGGTGCTTTGGCTATTTTTGTGTCCCTTAGATCCTCTTTCGGCTGTGGGGGGACCGTGTTAATGCGGTTATGGCCCTCTCTACTGATTTTAGCTGCTGCCCCGCTTATGGATGTTTCATTTAGCAACCCTCTATAGTACGCCGGCATGACGGAATTAACACTCCAGCCTAATAAGCTTTTCATGTCGGTCTCGGGTACCCCGGCATTATAACATTGTTTAACCACCCCGTATCGCCCCGAGTGCCCCCCGATCTTTTTCATATTCAATTTTGCACCCTGGGTGTTCCAAATTCTTACTACCGCATTTGTAATGTTTTTGGCCTTAAAATTAAACATTCGCCCCTTACTGTGTGCACTTTTGTGTTTCCACCAATACAGTACGTCTTTGAGGTTTATGACGCAATCTTTTCCCGTGCGTGCTGTCCGTTGGTCATTTCTTTTTGACATTTTATTGTTTTTGCCTACCCTAATGGGAAAACATACGAACTCTAGCCCGTCCTCTTTGACGTACTGTATATCCTCCCACAATAAGTTAGTGATTTCACCGCACCGAGCACCCGTTACTGCGGTAATGGCTAAAATTACCCCACTTGCCTGATAGTCCCGTTTAGGTGACTCAACTAATTTTTCAATTACCGGAACTAGTTCCTGTAATTGAAACACATTCGCTTTCTTGACTTGATACAATTTATCACGTCCCAGCTTTTCCCCTAACTGGTTGGTTATTCGCTTTAATTTTGATTTAAGTTCCAGGTGGTAATAACCCAGTCGGTCTAAGGCCCTGGTAAAGGCTATGTATCTGTTCTCTAGCACCCTTGGTGTGATATTGGCATGTGATTTAGAAGTCTGAGCATCGCTTTGCCATTCTTCATACGCTTTGGTCCACGTCTGATCGGAGTGTGGTCCTTGTATGAACTGTTGGAGGAACTCTCGACATATCACCGTTAGTTTTTCAATCGTCGTCATATCTAAACCTTACCATTTTGTTATAATATGGTTTTTAATTTATATTGGGTTCAGATTAATAGCGTTTGTGTTCACCCTTGGTGTATTTTTTATTTATTCAAAGAAGTCGTGATTATGGTCATCACGGGTCTCCTCGATCCTAGTAATCAAGCGCTTGATAATTTCAGTGTTGTAAACACATGAAAAAATTGGTAGAAGCGTAGACAATGATAATTTTTTATTGATCAAAAGTGCCTTGCGTACTGTGGTCTTGATTTGTCCTTTCGATCTATTACGGATGTATACTAGCATGCGTTCTACTTGGTTGATAGACACATTCGCCCCTTTTTGTTGTAAGTAGTCCGCCAGTAAGATTAACATGTGTTCAGCTTCCTCACTAATGAGGTTGCTAATAACCATCGCCATTATAGTCTGAACCCATTATATCAAGATTCTTTTTCTTTTTTCGATCAATTTTATGCAGTTTATAAAATTGTTTAAGATAGAGGGAGACACTACAATGTAAGAACAGTAAAAGGAGAAAAAGGCCTCATTTATCAATGTTTTGTCACTTCCATGTATCCCCTTGGCTCAGTACACGTGGTATCCTCCTGGGCTAAAGTTGGCCAGGCTGTTACCCTGTGTACCCCCTCAACTGGATACTTCACTCGTTTGCTTAATATGTTCAATTTTTCCTATAGCTTTCACCCTTGGTGTATTTTAACTGTTCTATCCACGTCCACCCCGGTGATGGCCTCGTGTGTGGCCCCGATTGCCACGCTGTCCTCCCCGCGGGGGGGTCTGGTAATTTTGTGGGTCTACTTGATTGGCGCCGGGTGAACCGTAATTGTTGTAATTTGCCTGATTATTGCCATGGCTATAATCGTGTGTTGGGCCCGGTGGCGGGGATCTATGTTCACTCTGGTGTCCCCCGCGGTATCCGTACCCTCGACCTCGGCTATTCCAGCGTTTACCGCGACCGCGTTTTCCGCGGCCCCTACCTTGATAACCCCGTTGATTATTATACCGACCCCTTTTTCCTCTTGGGCCCGAAATACCTGCTTTATCAAGTTTTGCTTTTAATTGTTGTGACTTTATGATAAGGTTGGCCTTTTTCTCCTTTGGTGTCTTTCCCGACTCTAACAAGGCGGTTTGACGTTTACTTGCCTTTGCTGGTAATTCTATCTCAAATCTTAAGCCTTCACCCTTGGTGCCTGAAAAAATACGTGTCATCATTATATCGTAGGTATCTATATGTTTTGTTATCAGCAGAGGCGTACACATGTCTAACATGGTTTTTCGGGACATTCCCGATTCCGCCATTCGGCGAAGATCCATAGAAATATCCCGAATTATGTCAAACATTGCCTTGTTAGGGCCGTTAGCGTCAAAACATAATATGTACTCGTCCAGAAAGGTCATGTATTTATCATAGTCTGCCCGCGCCATCTTCTCCGGGTCCGTCATCATCTGTACGAATTGTCTTCCAAGAACACCCTCGTCGGGTTTATCTTCTTGGATGATGTTACCCGGAGCAGATGACAACTCCTTAGTCCAGGCTCTTCGAGCTGTGTTATATTTGATAGACTCCATGCCCAACTGTTTCCGGATTTTCTCCATAGCCTCCTTAACCTAATTACTAATGTTATACCCTTGGTGCTAATTATTTGTATTATTTACTTCGCACCCTGTCTATTTTATTACTGTTATCCGGTACCGTAATCTTTCATTCATGTCCAGAGATTTAAGTGTTATTAAAGTTCATTACTTACTTCTATGACTCGTTTGTCTGCCGCGATTTTCAACGTCGTCCAATGTAGACGACCTTTCATTTGTTTATCCAAAATGTCTTTGCATGCACCCAGGGTGATTTTCTCGCTCATATCCTTCTCGTCAGGTGTGAGGAGTTCCCCACTGTCCTGCTTATTTTGGACACGTTGCCGCTCCCGATATGTTGCTCGATAAATGTCTTCCTGGGTACGCTCTTCGTTCTCCCGCTCGTCAGTATTTGCGCAATCGTCGATTGCTAACAAATAATCTTTCTCCTTTTGGAGCAATCGTTCTGAGTCGGGGATCTTAGCCATTTCCTCCTCGGCTTGTTCACGTGTTATTTCAATAATACGTGGTCGGCGAGTGATTCCGTGGGCCATTTTCCGATCATCTACGGAGTATATCTGGCGCTCCAGGAGTGAATCCTTAAGCCGCGATATATGCTCCTTTTGGTACTCGCGTTCAAGATCATTCATGCCGATTTGAACTAAACAAGTTTATTCCCGATTAATAATGGTATCACCCTTGGTGTATTTCTGACTTATGCACAGTTTACGGTTCTAGTTTAATGCTAAACAGATTGTGGGCAGTGCGCAGTTTTTGAATTATTTGCGATTGGCTCATGTCATTCTTAATTAACGATTGTCGGGCTGGTGACAAAATTGCCCGGACCACCGAGGGTATGACATCCACTCGTGAATCACAGTAAAATAGGGCTAAGTCTATGTCATCCATTCTAAACTGATGGTTGATTAATGCACATAAATAACAACCCTTGCTTATCATTGGGTTTGTAAAAACCCCATTCACTACGCTTTTTATCTGGTAGCAGTGATAAGGGCCTGACTTCAGTCATATGGTTAATGCATATGGTCTGTGTTGATTCTAACATTGTAGTCCATATTGGCATGTGTCGCCAGGTCCGGAAAATGATCACCCAGGGTGTTTTTGCGGCTTTTTTAATTAGTCTTTCCGCTACTGCTGTTTGCACTTTGTAAGGGGGAAAAACGTATAACGGTGTATGGTCAAACTTGTTGAAAGTGAAAAAATTTTGGTGAATGGCCCTCTGGTCCCCGAAACGTCCTATGAACTCCCTACATTTTTTATTGAAATATTGGGCCATTAAATCGATGTGTGGGACAAACGGTAATTTTTTACATATCAGCCTAAACACCCTTGGTGTGATAATTTCCTCGTTCCAGTCCGCTTCTCTACTTGGTTCGTCGGCTAACTGCTCTGACGTCGAGCACCATTCTATCGACAAGGTGATTCCATGTTTAATGGCTGTTAGATTAATATCCCTTATGATGTTGTTCAACCGCCTATTACGGCTACCAGTTAAAAAACACGTTTCTACTGCTTTGTTATCACAGTAGAAGTGAATGTTTTTCTGTGCGAATCGTTCACTAAATCTATTCAACACTTCTAATATTGCCCAACCCTCTTTTAAGTGAATTGGCCAATCTGTCATAAACTTGGGTACGTGCGTAGATATGGATATGTCTAATTCCTGGATCACAATCCCTATGGCAAAATTGCTTGCGTCCGTGTAAATTTTGAGGGGTTGGGTCGTTTGAACTGTTACCGTGTCCCATTTTTTCGTAATATTAAAAATGCCAACTGGCTGATCAAGCCATAATGTAAGTTCTTGTAACAACACACCCTTGGTGTAAAATATCTTGTCATCCTCAAACGAATTTGCAATTGCATATGTCATTTCACGAATATACAATTGCATATTCGTTAGTACAATAAGAAATGAACAGCATGTACCTCTCAGTTTCTCGAGATCCTTCCTAGTTAACCATCCTTTTTTAATGTGCTCTGTCAGCATGTTCTGAAAATGGTCCCATTTTGCCTGTGGGATACTGATAGTTTCTTGGTTTGTGTCTAGTTTAAACCCGAGAAACTGAATGGTAGTGCTTGGTATAAACGTAGATTTGGGTAATGAACAGAAACCTCCCCCTGCCACTTGGCCGGCATTGGTGATAACTACTTCTGGCGCTGCTATTTCACCCTTGGTGTATGCATCCGCCTGTTCTTGTGATTTGGGTCTTATAACGACAAGTCTATCATCCAAATACAAGAACATGGGGATTTTAAATTGTGTTCGCAAGTAATTTACGATCACCATGTTTGTCAGTTGGTATTGTGCGGGTACAATAGAGAACCCAAATGCGGCCGCTCTGAAGCGAAAAAATTGACCCGCCCAATATTGCATAGCCATTTCAGATGATTCGGGTTCCAACAATAAATGATGGAAACCCGATTTATCATCCGATTTGACTAGCAAATCGCCTTTTTTCAAAAATCTAAGTGCCATACGTATGTCATCTAGCTGGCATGCCAGTTTGTACGCCTGAAGTTTTTTCCATAAATTCCCGTCATTACATTGGCGTTTAACTGGTTGTTTTGTTTCAAGGTCAATTTTTTCGGCTACAGTAATGGCCGTAGTCACCCTTGGTGTTTCATTCTTCTCGGTCATAGTAATCGCCCCTGTACCTACCCATTTTCCGATTTGTTTATCAACAAAATCTTTATTCTGTAAGCTTGACTTATTGTTTGGTTGGATATACGGTAAAAACTTGTTTTTTCCAAACATTGTTTTCTGGTGTGGAAGTGGTACTCGTACTGGGTAATTCACCACTGGTGGGATATGGACTCCCGCAATGATTGGGTCACTTCGTGACTTCATATCATTTTTCAATTTTTTATTCCCTATATGAGTCATTGTATTAGTGGCGATTGCTACGTCCGGTCTGAATTGTACCGGGTTGTCCCATGGGTGTTTATCGATATTCACAAACAGTGACAAACCCCGGTAGACATTATTGTAAGCCTGCCATTTCGCTGTGGCGTTGTGTAGCTTACTAATATAAATAAGCCAGATGTTAACGAAATCTGCAAACGACCCCGCATAGAAATCTTCTACTACCCTAAATCTCATATATTTCCACTCGGCTTGGCGTACCCCAAGGTTAATTTCGTCCATCCAGTTCAGCAAAAATACTGAGTACTCCTGCCACTGTTTTGTAGTGTTGGGGCCCGGTTTGGTTTTTGGTTTACCATGTTCATCCCTATCGTACAAGTCTACCCATTCCGACAGTATGTTTCCATCTTTGTCGCATGCCCGTACTATGCGTTCACCCTTGGTGTCATCAAGTATTTTTTGGATATGCTCGCGAAACCGATTTGCGTGTTCCTCCGAAAAATCCCCGCGGTGCTCTGGCGGGAATACATTCGGTGGCACTTCCATGTCTAAATAACAATCTCCGTTTTATAATCGAGGCTAACTAAGACTATCTTATTATTCAAGAAGAGATGGGCAACTACTAATCTACTAACAATGAAATAATGTCCCAATAACAGTTAATTAATGACCTTTTTCATTACATTTGTACAATTTTAAACGTGGCCACCCTCGGTGTACTTGTATTGTTCTATGTATTCACCCTTGGTGTATGCGTCCTATTTAATTGCCTGATGCAAAGTATTCCCCGAAGGTGGTCTCGCTATCCGAAACTGAGTGTACAGAGAAATCCGAAGTAGATTCTAGTCCTAGCCCGGTTTCAGATACAGGGGGAGATTGTTCAAATAGGTTGATGGATTGTTCTGGAGTGCTAGTGACTATGCGTGCACTCGGGAACAGCATTTTTCGGGGGCGTCTGTGTGGTGGAATGTAACGCGGCATGTCTTTATTTTCTTGACGTTTTCCTTTCTCACCTTGCTGGTAAGCCTGGTGTAAAGCATCCGTGTTTTTGTCAACTCGGTCTAAAATATGTGTTCAGTTTTTTCCACCCTTGGTGTTTTTTCAAATGTGCCCCGCCTTGGTTATGCGGGGTTCCAAAATTCAGTCCTGATTTATAATCAGACTGTCTAGTTTATGATTGCATATATTGTATCAGATTGATGTATGTTAATGTTTCATTTTGACATATTTGTCCCTATTCCCGCTCAGACCTATCCACTTTTTTCACTGATCTTTTATGGTGTTCGTTTTTTGACCTCCCTTATTTGATATGTTAGTATTATGATTACCTTGAAGGACCGAGATTCTGCCCTCCAACTGGTCGATGCGTGAATGCGCTTTGTTTTTTGCTAACTTGGCTCGAGATGACCAATGTTTCAGTGCTTGTCCACGCACAAATCGGCCCAGGGCCTTGTCGGAGCCTACTGCCCGGGCCGCTATTTGCGCTATGAATTCATCAAGTTCATGCGGGATATTGTATTCATTATCCTCTCCGTGCTTAGGGACATTTACATCCGACATAGTACTAAACTATACTTTCGGTTTTTTACAGATATCTGATTTTTCACCCTTGGTGTATATTTTTTCCACCCTTGGTGTGTTCTGCCTTAATTCCTTGGTGTCTTAGAATTTTGGCTTTCGCATACGCGCATTTTGTAGCAATTCCCGAGACCGAATTTGGGCTGACCGGAGTCCATCAGACGTATGAAGGTCTGTTCTTGGTTTGTAATTTGATTGTGCCAAAAATTGGTCCACCGCATTTATGCGTGGTCTTTTAGGAGTATGCTCTTCCTCATCCCAAATTCTGTCTCGGGAATGTGCGGTTACTGGTATTTTTGGGCCAAAATGACGTTTTAAGTCACTGTTTATTTGTTCCGGGAGGTGTAAATCTAAGTCCAGAAATTGAAATGTTGTTTTGACATTTCGATTTGCTGCCGTTCCTTGCCATGTTTTGAGCGCCAGGCTGGGCTCCGGTGTAAAAATATGTGCCGTTATGTTTTGAAAACGTTCGTGTGTGCTGCACGTTGGGGCCCACCGTCGGAGGGCCTCGATTATTTCTGCATTCAACACATTGTCACGTGTGAGCACACTCAACAATGTGTTGAATTCCTCCAACTGGTATGATTCGTCACCGAAATAAAAAGACACCAAGGGTATGATCGCAGTAATAATGTTAATTGTGTGGACAATGGAAAGTGCGGACGGGTTTAACGGCAAATTCATGAGTTTGAAATATAAATTATTCAATCTCGTGGCGTCGGCTTCGATAGTTAAGAAATGCGGGATATCATTTTGATGGGTGGTGAACTCTGCCGCCCAGTACGCCCATGTATCCCAAAAGAGTTGGTCGTTATCCCGTTCAAAGAAATTTGTGGACAGATGTAAAAGTGTAATCACTTGGGGACCTAGATTCCGCAGCAATGTTACTCTAATATCTGCCATTTCCCTATCGCTTTGTTCATAATTTTTTGCACTGATGCCGTTCAAATTTGCCATGGCAGCGGGCCATTGTCCCCCATTTTCCAGAGATTCTAGTCTCTGGAAAATGTTGGCCAACAGCTCCCTATCCTGATCGTCCTCACCCTTGGTGTCCACACTCGCAAGTACTACAGTTTCATTTTGTACTCTTTGTAGCTCTTCCTGCGCTGTTACGAGTTTTCCCGTAATGTCGGCATTTTCCCGTTTTAATTCCAGTAACTGGTTCTGGGCTGCCTCCAGGTTGTCCTTTTCAGTGGTCAATTGTTGCCGTAGTTTGACCATTTCCGCTTGATATTTATCGGCCAAGCCGTTCGCTTTTACCCACTAAAGCTTTAAGTTATTTATTGCTCTCACCCTGGGTGTCACGATTTTATCTAGACCCTGTGGATCCCCTAGTTTTGTACCTATACTAGGTTTATCATCCTTTTCCCGAGTTCATATTCGAGCTAGGTCGCCCTTCATATATGGATCTTACCTCTTTTTCAACTGCTTTTAAGTCGTCTTCAATCGCAGCCATACATTGATCCCGGAGCCCGTCGTCGAGCTCATGCTCGATAGCCCAGTCATTGGCCAATTTGGTTGTACGGGCCCTGGCGTGTATGAAGTTAGACGTGTACAGTCTAATATTGTGGTAGAACTTGTTGAAATTGGCCGCTGTACGCTGATTAGTCTCCGTACTCTTCGGATTAAATTTGAACAGCTTTTTGATTTCAGCGCTCAATTTTTCCGAATTATTTTTGGCCAACTTCGCCAATGATTCTAATACACCCTGGGTGCCTTCATCCGTTACCTCACCGCCTTCCGTTGTCTCATTAGACAGGGTAGGCAACTGTAATTGTTTTTTGGGACTTTTCGCCATTTACCGTTTTCTAAATTGTAACCATTATTTATATGCGCCCTCTCTCACTTTCAATAACTCTGTATCTCATGTTTATGTACATTTTGCCTATTAAATGGTTTATATACATTTATTAAAATCTGTAATCTATTTTATGCGTGCATTTAAAAAGTGGCATTTTTTATTATGACGATTTGGAATTGGATCTTGTTCAGTGAGTCGAGGGTTACAATCTAGAAAAGCGGTAAATTCTGTGCGCGATATGTTCGTCCTGTGGTCTTTCTTCTTTTTCTTTTTTCAATTTTGATACGCGGGTGCTGCCAGTCTGTGATTGGCGCGCAATCCGACTCTGCTTTCTCGCATATTTTTATATTCTTTTATTTTATAATTAACGGGAGATTAGTCAACCTGTTATTGTGGAACGCACCCTTGGTGTAATAACATATATTATAATTATGGCAGGTATTGGTTTTTTATTATTAGCATTGACCCTGACTTGTTTTGACTTTTAATTCTTAGATCGTCCCCGTCAGCTAGAGGAGTTGTTAAATCAGGCTTTACGACAGGACTTTGTGAATTATCATCCCGCAGACCATCCCGCGTTCAACCCGGCAGTACCACCTTTGGATAATGGTATATATTTTTTATTTTGATTTTGACAGCGTTCTTGTCCTTAACTATTTATCGTACGTTTTCCGATTTTTTCAACCTATCGTGTTTAATCCCGTTTTTAAACCGGTTTCTAACTTTTAATTTTTTCCAGTGTGTTTTAGTGTATAATTATACCGTTTTTGTTTAATATGTGAACAGTCGAAAAATGTTCGCCGACATTATTGTTTTAGTGGGTTAATCCCTTGTTACGGGTTATGGGGTTTTAAAGGGATTATCCCGGATATTTGACTACAAGGTGTTGTATGTGCGTTTACACCTATTCTATTTGTAGCTGTTCGTGGAGATCGCAACGTTTTACGTCACCGCGAAGATGAACAGGGTCGTCTGACTAATGGTGTGTAAACTCCCTCTTTCCATTATTATTATATACACCCTTGGTGTTTCTATCTGATTTTATATACTACGTAGGCCGTGGTTTACCTGTGCGCTGTCGTCTAATAGATGCTGACGGTTTGCGACCTGTTTTTATACCCCTTGGTATTCGTCAACAACCTGCCCTGCGTTCCTCCGTGACCTCTACTGGGCGTTTGGCTATGCGCTTTCGTGGTGCAGCTCGCCGTTTAGGCGAACTAAGTGCCCTGGTCACTCCAACTAGTCAACAATATTGGAATAGTTTGCGTCCGAATCGTGTGGGAAATATAATGCGTGACTATGAACATGACCTAAATGGTCATACTTATGATTTCGACAACGACGATTTGCGTGTAATTGCGATGATTGCTGCGGATTTTATGCAGTTTTTGATTAATGTAGAGTCTAATCTACGTGCTTTGAACCGTAATGCACCCTAGGTGTGTTAATGTAATTGCATTTTTGATGACTCGGTCGAGAGTCCAAAAGGAGTATTTACACACTTTATGTTTGTCAATACTCTTCCATGTTCTCGGTCGAGTCCGACTGGTCATTAATTTGACTCTTACTGCCTAGTAATACGTCTACCGCCTGTGTTAAACCTACTACCGGCCTGTTTACACCCTTGGTGCCTACTTGAAAATTTTTATTTTTTCCCTTTTTGCTTTTTCCACAGAGGACGCCGTTACTCACATGTTTTTTGGGCCATTTTTGATTTATATAATTATCCCTTGGGATGAATATTTTACCGGCCTGTAACCCCTACTACAGAGGTGAGGGAAAATTTGTTAAGTGTGTTAAGCCTGATCGGCGTACTCTGTGTATTTGTGTTGCCGCCTGCAAGTATCCGTCTCATATAATATTAAGGAAGCCATATTGTTCACGTTCATTTTGAATTGTTTATTTCAATCCAAAATGCCTTATGCTAAGGCATTGTTACAGATATCCTGCGTTTTTTAATCTGGTCACTGGTTACTTATTATGATTTGATGTCACCCTTGGTTTAACGCCGAATTTACTATGACTCGCACTCGTTTAACCAGTGACCGGATTAATTTTCACCCTTGGTGTATTCATACTCGGCTTATTCGTACATGTATTTTGTTTTGATTATAGTTTGAATCGTTTTAATGTCCGATAAGCCGAGTATAATTTGAACTTTTCTTTTGACAATAAAATGAAGGACAGATTTATTTTCGTCTTGTTTTCACTTCTTGCCATTCGTTACCTAGACCATTAGCAGGGTCCAGTTTGACGTGCCCCATGTCCAAGTTATGCATAAACAGATTAAACTGCTCATCCGTCAAGGCGTCCATTTTTCGGGGGTTTGGGTCGCCCACTGATTGTTCACTGGGGTTTGAAGCCAGATCAAATTGGACCATGGACTCCGTGCTGTTGCTGTTATTTGTATTTGTAATCACCCTTGGTGTTTCTGGGACTGATGTGTCTGAGCGCGACGGTCCCGGTACTTCACGGTTCGCCACCGTTTGCACCCATCGGCTTAATGATGGTTTGAACTCCGCCTCGGCCTGTTTCTGGTTGAGCCGTTGGGCTACGGTGGTGTCCAAATAACCATCAACAATGGCGATCAGTTTTGCCACTGGGGAGTTCACATCCAGGTTTTGGAAAAACCTTTTTGGTTGTACAATCCAAGTCTGATCTTCTTGAAACATTTCCCGAACCCGGGACTCGTCCCAATATTTCTTGACTGGCCCCACAATGTCAATCTTGGCCCATTTTGGTTCTTTCCGCGCGATTTGTTGTAATTTTTTGGCCTGCGCCTCCGTTAATAAATGAGCTTGATCATATTCATTTGTGATCAAGGCTGCAAAATCCACACCGGTTTTTACGTTCTAATTTCAGGTATCGACATTTAACTCACCCTTGGTGTATTCTAGCCTATTCCGTTTTTTGGACTTTTTTGTTATCTTAGTTCCGGAGTATCATTAATTGTTTACCACCCACTTATGATGGTGGGTTTTCTTTGTTTTGTTATTTTAATATTATAACCCGGTGCCCCGGGTGTCAAAATTGGGTTCGTGTATGAAACGGGCCTCCACTGTGGACTCTATCGCAGGCAATCCTAAAATTGCAGCTCACTTATATAAATGAACCAGGCGGGTCACTGAATCAGCAGGTTTGGCCCGTCACACTTAGTCTTGGGGTTAGACGATTAAGCGCACGATAATTTGTCTCATGTGCGCATTATACCCGACTGACATTTAGCTGTGACTTGTTATGGTCTTTATTCTGTGTTTATTTCACCCTTGGTGTTTAACATATACATGTCGATGCCCACCTTAAATGCACGGATGAAATCCGTATTGAGCCGCTCCTTTTCTTTCTTGCTCTGGTCGTAAATACAACTTGGTAGTTTGTCGTACTTTTTGAAGTCGATTTCTTGTGCCCGTTTGATGGCGTTGTCCCTAGTTTCAATCCAATTTTGCGTTTGTTTGGAAATTCCACAAGGCACAACTACTTTTTTGCCGGCTGCTTTAAATGAATACACCCTTGGTGCTGCGACTTCGACGGGTTGTGCCCGCGCTGAGTACGGGACATTAATGCGGTTAACATACGATTCGCGCTGCTGGTTGTTCGTTGTAGGTACGAACCGATCTTGCAGTGGTCCCTCTCTTATGGGGTCGAATCGGCCCAACTTTTCATGGAGTCGTCTGGCCCGGCTGAAGGAATTATGTTCTACGCACGCCATATCTACCCACTCTCGGGGGCGGTTGGTTTGATCGTAAATGTACCTTTGCCTTTTTAGGTTCGGGATGGGTGTTGCGATCTGTTCCTCTAACAGTGCTGTAGACTGCAATCCAAACGGTCGTAGAGACGAAAAGATTTTAAGTTCCATGTTGGAATCACCCTTGGTGTGTAACATATTTATCAAGTTGCTTGACATACGCCCCGATAGTTCTAATGAAGATGATGGAACCTGGCCATTATGATCTTTGACCAAAGGTACCGTCATAGCTTCATATTGTAACGTTTTTGGGTTTGGGACGTCGTCAACCAATGGTTCCAAAATCGCCGTTAACGGTTGAAATGACTCACACATCGGTTTGTAGACTTAATTTGGGCACTATTTAGATATTTTTTACACCCTTGGTGTTACGTAATGTATTTTGTGACTAGTACATGCTACTGTATATTATTTAATTTGTGTGGCTCAACATATTAAAGTTTTTTAACCATAAACGGTTTTTCTCAACCCTACTCTATTTTGCGTTGTCAATTCTGTCTAATTTTTCCCCGTAATCATATTATAATTTTGCCCATGCCTGTGGACCGCTTTTCGGATTGTAGAATTATCGCCGTTTCTGCCAAACGAATGAGGGGGTCATGTACCACTCGTGAATAATTGTAAAATACATCACCATCCCTTCCTCTGTTTGGGTCAAAGGGGCCTTTGAAAATGCGTCGGTCATGCGATTCGTTCCGAAAGTCCCATGCTAAGGCCGATGCGTAATCCGCTCGGGTGGCCAAAGTTGGGATGTTGATGTTACACATCCTTGCCGCCACCGATGGGTGCAAGACTTCTTCCGGTGGAATCAGGTTCTCAACTACGACCGGTACATTTGGGCCAAAATTACCTACAACTGCCAATCGAACCCATTTTGTATTTGCCCGTAATGGGTTAATGCTTCGGTCGAGGCAATTGAAGTTGTACTTGTCATCCGGCATGTCCAATTGGGCGTTCAGCCCTGGATACCGTACCGGCGTCATGACCGTTATGGCCGATTTCATTGCCATTTTCATGTTAGTTAATTCACCCTTGGTGATTTCCTCAACTGTTGGTACATATGTCAACAGTTGAGAAATAGTTTTTTGCTTCATGAACGGTGGGATCCCCCATGACCACATGTCGTCCGAGTGAATGAATTTGGACATGGCGTTTTCGTTTGGGCACCAAATATTGATAGCCACGCCCGCTTTGGCTAACAGATTTGACAGTTTGATAATGATCGTCTTTTCCCAGGACACTCGGTTTTGCACCAGTCCTCCAACGATCATATCCTCCTGATTCAAAATATTGCCCTTGGCCTGCATGCCTGCGCTGTCATTGCGCGTGTACCGTACTGAAAGGTGGTTGACTATGGTTGTAAGCCACGCCGTCATCGGCATTTCAATCGGTATTTCTTCCGCTGCACTTGTGGTAACAATTCATTCACCCTTGGTGTTCTTTTATTTATTAATTTTGTTTGGATTCTGTGTACTTAATCTGACACTATGGGCACCCGTACGCAATCAATTACATTGATACGCTTATTTGTTACTTCAGGTTCCCTACATAGGCCTCTGGCTTTACCGAACGTTCATTTTTCGGTGATATTTGCGGTTGTTACGGGTCTTAGTTTCTGTTATTTCCACGTTTCCTAAGTTATAAATTATACCGTATAATTTTTTCCCTTTTAGAGCCGCCCCCTTTTTATCGGTTTTGTATTTATATTGTATTCACCCTAGGTGTAATCAGTTGTTACCAAGCCTGCCCGTATTTCATCCATGCCGTCGATTTGTTCGAACTGTGCCCATGACATTGAGTGTGGGTTTTCTGGGTCCGTAACATCCACGGGTAGATGCTTCATGAAATACTTGTTGTCCGTTTTGAAACTGGCAGCATGCATCAGTGTACCGTTAGGGTTGTATGCATTTGTCGTTTCTGCATTACCCTCTTTGACATTATGGATGACTTTTTTGGCGGGCCAATGCGCATGGTAGTCCAAATCGAGACCGATAACGTATTTGATTGCACCCTTGGTGTTTCTGACTTTCCAAAATTTTGAAATATGTCCGGTTGTAATGGTGGCCGTTGGACATTCCGTGGCCGTGGTTGCGGTTTGGAAAATGTATGACGCCAACAAATTTCGTGGATTGTGGCGTTCTGGTACCGCATGATCTGATGGCTGATATTTTATTCCATGATCCCAATCAGGTAACCTTACATTTTCCAGCCAGCCTTGTTCGAATATGGCCTGTTTTGTCTGGACCATCTGATTCGTAAATATTCGTTTGAACTGTGGGATCGTGGGCCTAGTCAGTTTAAACAAATATTTTTGGCGTATCCAATCTTGAATATGCACGCACGTGTCCTTCCATGACCCGAAGCCCACCGGTGGGGAGAAATGTCCGGCTTTCTCGATTTTTGCTTCAAGTCTTGCTGTATTAGGCGCCGGTGGGTCCATGTGACTCGCTTCATGCCAGTCCCAGAACGCGTCCCAAGCGTTTTTAACCGCTTCTTCCTCATCTGCCCATCTTACTTGAGCTTCACCGATTCCCATTAATGGGGCACCCTGGGTATATGTGACTGTTTTCGGTTCCGGTTGGACGATTTTCACGTAGTAATTGTTTGCCATTAGCGGTAACCAAAATTGTTGTTCTGGTAAGATCTTCACCCTTGGTGTTAATAGTTCATGATTTTCGTAACTTATTTTACTTGTATAACCGGCCTATCTGTGATTTTCCTTGGAAAAATAAGCTATTTATGCATCAATCTTAATCATTGACCGTAATGTGTTACTCGTCATGACGTCCTGTTTTAATTCTAGTTAGTTACTTTTTTAGGTGGGTCTGTAAAGTATTGATATTAACGTGTGGGTATACTCATAATATTGTTTATTAACACCAAGCCTTGCATTCTGGTTTCATGGGGTCCGTGACTGGAACCATGGCTTTTGCATGATATTGGCAAGTTGGGCCCCCCGGGGTGCATATTTGTAGACATCCCAGGCCAGTGTCCGGGTATGTGTATTCGCACGCCTGGACTGACGCCCTTACTTGTTCCGTCTCGGTTTGAATCATTTTGAGTTGATTCCATAACTCCGCTGCGTGCGGGGCTAGCACCTCTGGTTTTTCAATGGTATGCATAAGTGTGTCATGCATGCGTCGCCCGTAATTTTTCTTCAAAATCATGAGGTCTTCCATGTATTTCACCAAGGGTGATGCGGTGGCGGCTATTAGCTGCGTGTCCAGGTTCAGGGCTCTGAACTGTTGTGCCGGATAGAATTCTTTAAGTTTAGACAACACCCTTGGTGCAATTTTCGCCTTTTGGCGGTCATATGTTAACAGTTGGCTCGCCGGAATTTTCAAGTTCATCAACATATCCTCTGTGATCATCCTCTCCATGGTGGTCTCACTAACCACTTTAATGTTGAGGATTTGTTGGGCCTTGCTTACAAAGTCATCGAATTCAAAGTGGGCGTCGGTCAATTGCTTAACTTTGCCCGCTTGTCGTAGTAACACCTTTTCATGTGCCCCAATTGGTAGTACGAACTCTTCTTGGGACCACACATGGTGTCCGCCCACCAAGGAACGCTGTGGGTCATATGGGACTGCCCAAACTTTCGCCACAAACTTTCGCATGGCTTGTTTGCGATTATTCCACACTAGCCTTTCTTGGGCATATTCCCGTTGTTTCCGCTCCGTTTCCGTATACCACCCTCTGGTGTTTACGGCCCGTTGGTTCTCAATCCATGTTCGATATTGGACTAGAATTTCCGTGGCCTCCACAAATTTGGTGGCTATCTGTTTCGCCAGGTCTGCCTGTTGTGTTGGTGTTAAGGCTAGAATGTCATCACCCTGGGTGCTTTCAATTGTGTTTAGTAGGTCTTTCTCAACCAACACCTCTCGGACTGCGTCGATCCTGATTGCAAAAGGGTATTGGGTAACGAACTGTTCCGGGGTCATGCTCATCCAGTCTGTGAACATTATGATAATGTTTTGTGATAAGATGGCGTGTAACCGAAACGCTCCCAGATCCTGGATTTTGGGTTTTTGTTCGGTCTTGAACAAATCCGCTGGCCAAAATTTTGTAAAAAATTGGAGCTTCTCCATAATCCACGGATGCATACCCCGGTCGACTACTGCTTCCCAAATTTCTTGGCATTTTTTAGGGTCAGCGATTCCCAGTTTTGGCTTTTCGTTGTTGAATTTTTTAATAAACGCCAACGTTGCCTCGCGTGATTCCAGAATTTTGAAGATACACCCTTGGTGCGTTTTTAGTTTTGACGGCGCGTCGCATATCCCCATGAAAATGCGTGCTGTGATCTCACCTAGTGCCCACGTCGGCCACGTGTCCGCCTCGGGGTGGTTATCCCCTACAGCGTCTGCGTATAGCGTGAGGAAATCCATACTTAGAAATGTATCGACCGAGCACGCCACTATTGCTTCTAACAAATCCAGATTGGTGACTAATATTGTTTGTGTATTTGTCATCAAGTTGTTGTGTCGTGGATTTGTGTCGATCGGTGTGAGTATGGATGTCATAGCGGCCACGGTGTCAATAAATCCGGGGTTATCGTTCCATGCCGTCAAGTCCGGTCGACGCATGTTCAACGTTTCGCTTGCACCCTTGGTGTTTTGTATGTCATTCGGAGATTCGGCCGATATGAAAGCCGAGTTGATGTAACTCTAAATAGACCTCATTATTTATTGTTTCGTATTTGTGTTTTTGAGCCCCTTATTTTCCGGGTATCTATTTAACTTTTTAATGAGTCTATTTCTAGGTTATGCATCCCCTTTGGTTATTAGTGTTCACCCTCGGTGTATAACTTTATATGGCCCTTTTTTCCATAGGCCATTCTAGTGTTTTCCCGATTATGCTATTCTGAAATAAGCATTCTAATTTACCTGGTTGAACAGGGCCCGGTGCCATCTGTTTTGATCATAGTTTGGGCATGCGTAATGAACTGTTTTCGGGTCCAACGCATCGCCTAACGCGGATTCGACCTGGTCGCGTGTGATAATCAAGACTTTAATTAAGCTGATTTCTTTCGGGAGCTGTTGGTTGTAAATTCGATTCATTTCCAACGATGCCCAAATGTTTCGCATGCGTAGTTTTTCACCCTCTGGTGTAGTTCCGATGACGACTTGGGTGGCGTAGAACTTAATCGGGTATCGGAATTTTTTCAGGCCTATATTTTTCACCCTTGGTGTGTAATTTTCCAACTCTTTCCAAACACACTTTTTTGTGTGTTTTGGTTGTTAGAATTTTCTCCTTTTTGCCAATTTAAGGACCTGTTGGTCCTTCAAAAACTTTGTAAGGATTTCTTACTTTTATAATCTTTAGGCCTTAAGAATTCATTGTGTGCGACGGATGTCAAGTGTATGAAGTTTCATTTTGGACTATAGGTCCTGTGTTCCCATTTGATATGTATCTTATTTTGACATTCAATTATTATGGTTTTTGTTTATTTGACATGTTAATTCTAATTTTGTTAACTTCACCCTTGGTGTTTTTCTGATAACTATAACGATACCATTCCTTGTTGGTGAACATTTCTCGCACTCCTTTTATCTTATTCATGGCCTTTGTCAATAGGCCTTTCTTATTGTATGGCACAGAGGCTACGATGCTTTGGATATTCCACCCTTGGTGCGGTTGCCGGTTAATCTTTGTTTTGTCGGCTAAACAAAATTTAGTTGACGCGGGTTGTGTCTTACTGAGTGAGTGTCATTTATCATGTTTACACCGCGCCATTATTAGCCTGTCGTGAGTTTCCCCAAGACTGTATGTGATATTATTTTCTCCTCACACTCAAACTTATTTAACATTTGTGTGGGAGATATACCCCTTGAGCTAGGCAGACGACGGTGTACCCTTTGTATCCGGTGTTGTTTATTATACCTAGGCCTCGGTTGGTTAATCCGATTTTTACTTGTGCTTTGCAAGCGTTAGTGTATGTAGGTATGCTTTTGGTCATGTCTGACTTACTTCTAACTCGAGGTATAGTTTTATTTTAATGCTCGTTTCACCCTTGGTGTATTTTGTCGCGTGTTTTAGGTTCCCGATTCTAATAGATATCGTGCTCACCTGTGTGTTCTTCGTATGTTTGCCACGTTGGGTGTACCGCAAACACTATCGCTGCGATATCCTGATCCGGGGCTAAAAGGTGGGCTAATGCCGTACCCTGGAAGAGCTTGTCATTCCAATGCATTGACGAGTCGTCAAGCGTCTCGACTACCGCGCAGTTGCGCTCCACCCCGTTAATCAGCACCGAGATGAGCATCTATGGACATATATGTTATGTTCCTTTAGCATTTTCAGCCATATTAATGTACTGATATCACTGGTGTTTTATATCTTCTGATATTTAACCTCAGTGTTATGGATATCACCCTGGGTGTGGTCTAACTTTTTGGTTCTCAAAGTTACCAGCTGTCCTACCTTGAGGTTAGGTTTAAATCGTCGACAATTTGGTCCGAACGATTCATAATATATATCACACCCTTGGTGTTGATTATTAGCTCTCACCCAGGGTATATTTAAGTACATAGCCGTATTCATATGAATTACGAATCGCCTTATAATATATTTACCTTGCATGGTTGCAGGTGTCGCATGATATCCAGGAATAGGCGCGCGTTGTCCGTATTCGGTTTGTCGGTGAGGCTCCCCAACGCCTCCACCGGGTTTGTGACGCCATTTTTTATTAAAATTGACGTCAGCCGGGTCATGCGTGATCCCGGCACTGCTGACATGGGGGCCAGTGTGCAGTTAAAGAAGCCGTAAGCATCTTCTTGAATTATTTCAAATATTGCCGCGGTTTGGGTCGCATCCAATAGTTCATATAGTATTTGTCCGGTATTAGGCTCGTCCTCATTCATTTCGTATGATCGACTTTACCTTAATANCAAGATAAAAATTTCAGTTTATTTTCGTAAAAAATATTCGGTATTTTATTCCTGAATTATTTTTTCCGGAATTAATCTGTTATTTTTCTCTCTTACCTTCACTGAAATTTATTTCGAATGATCTCGTTTCTTGTTTTTAATTTCTTCACCCTTGTTGCTTATTCTAGAAACCATTTATATTTGTTCTGATTCGTGCGCACCCGTGTTCAGACTAAAAACAATGTAACTTGATCGATGTGCTGAGTGGCATAACCTATGCCGCACAACTCATGCGGCATAACTTATGCCGCATAACTGCTACGTTACACTTTTTTTTAAATCGTAACAAAATGAGGTCATTAAGTTTTTTATGATACACTAGCACTTTTTTTGTGATACTTTAACTTGGCAGGTCCAAGCTCGTAAGTGGCGAAGTTTTAAATAAGTACTCATCATTAACCCAGTGGATGGGTTTTAACTATGAAATAAAAAACTTCTGTTAGAAACTTTTTAAATACCTTTTTAACACCCTATTTAATACCTCTTTCCGAATAGGTCTTCCAATTTTGCAGAATCCTAGGCTAGTAGGCTAGACTTTTGCAAAAACGGAAGACGTGTTCGGAAAGAGGATATGTACTAGCGCAACTGTCAACTTTCACTGTATAATACAGTTAATTTAACTGTGAGGCTCAATTAGTGTGGTAGTTTGTTTCTAATAGCGATAGAGAGCCGAGTTGTCTCTATATCATCAAACGGGTGTCTCTACATACAGTTGATGTGCGCACAACGCGACGCTGCACAACGCGACGATGTGCACACAACGCGACGGTTTTTTGGAAGTGGTCGCTGCAGTATATACATAAATATATACAATAGGTGTGCACACAACGCGACGATGCGCACACAACGCGACGGTTGTTGGGAAGTGGTAGTGTCGCGTTGTATGCACATCAAATGTATATTAAGTTGTCACGATAATTAATTTCCAAAGATCTACCGTACTGTACCCTGATCATCCGGGCCTACAATATTCATTCTGGGAACCACTACCTGCATTCGGGCACAGCTTCTAACTTATCGATGAGTTTTGGAAATCCAATTGAGAAAAAAATAAGAAAAATTATATTTATCATATTTTTTGTTTCACAAAGAAAATAGAATGTCTATCAAAATCGTGTCACAACGTTTACTAATGATATTTACTTTCGCATTAAAGTTGTCTGACATTAGTATTTTTATTTGCAGCCAATTCATTTTGGGCACTTTTGATCTTTTAAGACCATATTATCTGCGCGATATATTCAAACAACATATACCGTGGTAAAAGGTAAGTTAACGATCCTANTTGCAAATGTTTGGTGTCCATTTCATTATAAGAAACAACCCAATGGATGGCATAACCCACTGGAGAGCCAGTACAAATTCGGTTATTACATCCAAAAATAATTATTATCCTAAAAGCTAGCTAGCCTTTTTCATTTTTTTACATCCCCCAACTTTCTTAATTAAGAAAAACCTAGGATTCGCAAGATCATGCATCCTTTCCCAGAACCCTAAAACCACAACCACATTAAGAAAGGGGAGGGATCCATGATTCTTCTTCTTAAATTTAGTCTCTTTTACAAATCGCCCCAAGAAAAGCCATGATCGCTCGACCAATGATTAAAGATTTAAAGATAAAGTAAAATTCAAAAGAAAGCCCTACTAACCCCCCATTCTTAAATATGTACAATTCACTAACATATTAAGAAATAAAAAAAGGGCTAAATCCCCAAAAAGTAGGGAGGACTGCGCCGGAGGGGTTAAAGCCCCCTCATGCACGGGTCGAAAGGCCGCAGTGCAGCGGCGCACCTAGTGTGGAGCCCCCCAAGACATGAGCCCCCCGGCTCATCGGGGCTCACTACGATTTAGGGCCGAAGCCCACCTATACCTATTACCAAGAGACTTATCTATTCCTACANCGCTATGAAAACCGTTCCACAAATACGATTACACTATTTTTTTCTGTTGCTAAGAGAGCAAAGTTTGTACTTTAACATGGCTGTATCTAAAATGTCATAAGTAGCACCACCGATCTCCCAGATTCACTTGAACTTGTCGAAAACTTGATTTTGAGGCGCCAATCACGTGAGCAGTGTTAGGGGTATTGATTTCCTTTTTTCGGTCAAATGTTTCTATAATGCAGGCGCTCATTTCTATGTAGGCTTTTTTCCCTGCGAGGTCTAGAACAAAAAATATCTCAAAAAAACTCGAAAAAAGTCCAAAAATTTGAAAATCATCCAACTTGCTGTACTTGAAATTTAATGAACGAGACACGATATCGCAAAAAGCCTACATAGAATTGAGCACCATAGTTTCCCGTACAATATGCTGAAAAAACTGAATCAATAGCACCAACACTGTTCACGTGATTGATGAGGTTTTCAAAAAAATAAACATAAAAACTCTAACTTTCATAAGAAAAGTGTCTAATACGTTGTGATTAGTATTGAACTTTGCGATCAAATTTTGTTTAACCATTTCTCGGAACATTTTAGACCACCATCATGTAAATAGTAGACATTAAAAAACACGTAAACAATATTTAATTTTGAAAAATTGTATGACCAATTTTACAAATTCCATTTTTTGTTGAAATTTTGAAAGCTCAATATTTCTAGAATCAGTTTGTCAAATGAACTTGACAATGCTTGATTCCAATAACTAACGCCTTAAATAGTAATAAAAACATAAAATATGCGGATGAAATGACGTATATGGATTTTTGAGTTTAGTTTGTACACAACATGACTGACCGGTCCTTAATTTTTTTTTTTGACATTTTTTTTCAATTTTTTGTTGTTGATACTTTTCAATTTTTTTTTTTTGACGTTTGTTTCATTTTTTTTTTTTGACATTTTTGACAATTTTTGACATTTTTGACAATTTTTGACATTTTTTTGGACAATATTTTTTGTCAAAACTTTTTTTGGCATTTTTTTTTTTCAAAACTTTGTTAAAAACTTTATTGACATTTTTTTTTCGAAAGTTTTTCGGACTTTTTTAATGTCAAAACGTTCGTTGACGAAGACATTTAAGGGCACGCGTATGAAAACTGGTTTGCACACAATCGATTCGGACGACGAGGAGGAAAATGCAATTAATGAGAAAAAATTGAGCTACAAAAAGCTGGATATGGATAAGGTCAAAGGGCTCGAGGAAGACCCGGAGGATGATGTTGACGAAGACGGTAATATGATTACCGGCTTCAATCTCAAGTACATCGACGCATTTGAGATGCGACCCGAGTTAGGGACATTTATTTATTCAGCCACTAATTCAGGGACGAAATGGAGGAAGGAGAATTTGACTCAACCGGACAATTTCACTTCAAAAAACGAGAAGACACCGACCAGTGGTTAGAAAGCGTCGACTGGAAAAAAATTAGACAAGGCTCGTTTTTATTTTTTTTGTATCGCCTGCTATACCACACGCGGTACTATTTACCGGTCATAAAAGCCGGCAAATTGGTTTTATTGACCAGAAACTAGAACTTTCTTTTCAATGAACTTCAGTAAAAAGAAATCTAGAAAGTTCTAGTTTCTGGCCAGTAAAAGATTTCTCGAATTTTATAAATAAATGTTGATATTCTACATGTTTTAAAGTTTTAAACAAATTATTAAAAAAAAATTTAAAAACGTATTTGAGACGAAAAAGCGGGCGACAAAGAGATGGAGCAAGACGCGGCCAAGGCGGCAGACGACACCGACGAGCAACTGACCGAAAAACAAATTCTTCAGCTAATTCTAGAAAAAATGAAACCCAAAGAAACGGTGACAAAAGCGTTACAGCGGCTCGGTAACGTTTCGGCGACCAAAATCCCCGCCTGGAAACAGAAACGACTCGAAAAGTTGCAACGGCGAAAGTTGATGTCGGCCGGAAAAAGCGACAGCTCGAAATACATGATTGAGGAATCAGACGGAAACGCCGAAGACTTGAAGAAAATGACCGATTTGGTCGACCACTTATCACGCCGCGGCTATTACGATGTGTACACTGATACATACGAAAAAATAAAGTATAAAATTTCAAAGATGAATAAATCAGCAGGTAATTTTCTTCGGTCTGTTATGTTTCACTTTTTTGAGAAAATATTTTCCCCTAATAGATCTTTATATGTTTAGCCCTACGCCGTTATGTTTCACCTTTTCCCGCTCGGGCCACTATTTTTCGGATTTTTTGTGACACATAATGGCGCAACCTGTATAAGTATTGCTTATATTTAAGACTTTCAGACGTCCTATATAAACCCTTCGGAAGGATTTTTTTTGTTTTGATAAAATTATGTTTTCTGCGCAAAAAATCTTAAGATTTTTTTTTTGTCAAAACATGGTCCTTTGAAAAGACATTTACGGATGAAACATGACCTTAATTCGAATTATAAACTTGGCCCAGAGGAGTCCCCGGTCGGGTTCACGATTTTCATTTTGGTTGCAAAAACATAGTTTTTAAAATATATAATGTATTTTTAGACGACGTTTTGGATATGTTTGGGGAAGGAGTGNTGCAGGAAACCTTCGTCACAACGAATCACTGATAGTTATCGGTATTTTAAGCGCGGACGCGTACAGAGACAGACGAGATGCATTAAGATCGACATGGCTAGCTGATGGGTACTTTCAGTCAGACTTGTTCAACGATTTCACATTTGCTTAACTACATTGACGCCACACTTGTGTCACACAAGTTGTGTTGCTCATTAAATGTTCGTTAAGCCTTATGTGACAAAATATTTTTTACAAAAAAACAATAACCTTCGCTACAAATGTCGCACG
>SCLG01000169.1:707842-737221 GCA_004367875.1 Oikopleura albicans | reverse complement strand
ATTATTTGTACTATTATAATTTTATAATATATATTTTATGATAATTATTTTCCGAGTTCATTTTATCGAACTTAAAAAAAAACTACACAGGGTAAGCCGTTAACCGTCCGAAACCCCGTTAACCGTCCACTTTTGGGCTGATTTTTTTCAGAGCTAACGCCTACACGGTGCGCCGTTAAGCGCCCAGTTTCCATTATCAGGGCATTTTTTAGTAAATCGTTTTGAATATTTTCTTTTTGTTTCTCTAAAATTTGTGTCACATAGCAATATTTAAACTTTTTCAATCGTCAATTGAGTCGGAAAAGTATTAAAAAATATACTGATTTCTCCAGAAATCGACTGTAGCATCCGTAATAGTCATAGAAAAGAGTGACGTGTTATATCCTATAAGTTATAGACTATAACTTATAGGAGATCAAATACTTATATAAAAATGCCTATTTGCCGTTAATCGTCCAGTTTCGATTTTTAAATTTTTCCCAAAAAATTGCCTACGCATTACCGCCAGAAAACCGGTTAACCGTCCAGTTTAAAAACAAAATGTAGTGGACGGTTAACGGCATACCCCGTGTATTAGTTTCTACAAAGTTGAAGTTTCTCCTTTTGTTTTTGATGCGCACGAGAGTCAAAGAAGAAATTGAAAAATTGAAAAATGAATGTGTTGAAAATGGCAATCCTGACGCTTTTCAAATTTCTCCCACACAACTCGGAAAAATCCTGAATTTAAGCCGGTCAACCTGTCAGAAATATGTGAAAGCTATTTACAAAAAGTGATTGAAACATTTTATATAAAACTCAAATTGGGTATCTTTATCTGTAACAAGGAACATTCCAGTTTAACCGTTGGCCTTTTTTCTATCCGATGAATCACCCAAGATGACAATTTCACTGTTTGAATTATATAAGTTTAAATTGATCCAACTGGGTTTAAATTAGATACCGCATTTTGGCTTGTTTATAAACAAAATACCAAATTAGATCAAGATGGCAAAATGGTTGTTTACGGGTCTGTTTTACATATATCATATATGGTATATGTTTCATTGTACATACCACTGTTCAAATTTAATACAAAAAATAAAATAAACCGTGCGTAAAAGTTTTGCTCAATTCACAAGATTTCTCCCTATTGGAAGTTGATGGTTAAGCTTATCATCTCAGTATTTTCATATTCAGGATTATTATTGCAATTTAGTTTGTAATCGTCGGCCAAAATTAACGTGTAACACTGTTAACTACTCACAAAAGTGTACTAGCTTTGACACAAAACATATATCTTACTACGGTCCTTAATTCCATAACAGCCGTTCTCGGTTCTCGAATAAAGCGGCCGTTTTTGGAGGAAAAAAAGGGGCCGTTATGGGATAAACGGCCATTATGGAAGCGCCCCTTATGGAATCACGGACTGTAGTAAAGATATTTGGACAGGGAATGGTTTGTTGTACTTGCCAGTCAAAATTTTTGAATATTACCGAATGTTGCTCGAAGCACTAACAACAGTCGAATATGCTACGAAAGTAATTTAAAACCTTTTTTTCATATTTTCGTAATCGGAAGTTTTACCACCTATCATTTCTGTTTTAAACATTAATTTTCAAGTCAAATCAAGGTCTTATATTTTTATAAACAGTTTATTACCATGGGGAAGTATGGAACAGCTAGTACCCAACGGCTCGCATGATTCACTAACGGCCCAAATCGTTACCATCTTAGCACTTCCACACGGTATATTTGATAAACTTGATTATTTTAGACATAATTACTCGATTTCCAAATTTTAATCGATCTACAGGTCAGAAGACGATTAAAGGAAATATTGGAATCTCGCGAAATATTGGAGTCTCGCGAAATATTGGAGTCTCGCGAACTATTGGGGTTTCGCGAAATAATGATATTCACAAAAATATGTGGGAAGCAGTCACATCTGAAAAGCAATTACCTGAGCACGACAACTTCTTTAATATAATTCCTGATTCCTATTTTGAAGATCCCGAACTTCATCCAGAATGTGAAAAAAATTTATCTTCCACCCGACAAGCTGTTTTATCATTTTTAAAGCCAATTTTTAAAGATTTGTTAACTGAAATGAATTCTAATAAGGCTAGCCACCTTAATCATACCTTTAACACAGACTTATTGTTGAGTTATACTTTGTTTTTTGTAACTAGGGCACTTCACAATGTCAAAACTAAGCCCACATACAACAAATACCCCTTAAACTTGACATGGGTATCAGTTTACAATAAGTATTTGGCGGATGAGCTATACTTAGATGCAAAATTTAGATATGGGTTCGGGACAGGTCACCAGGCAAAAGGTTCAAAATGTATTTACTTAGTTACCGTATTAACCCGTGTTCTTCGCCATTAAAAATCATGTCTTTTTATGGATGAAGATTTCCCTCGCTGACACATTTTTTATAGAAATAATGTCCCTTTGAACTTTAGAAACAAAAGATGACCGCTATAAGGTCAAGTCATCTTTTTTGCACTAAGGTCAAGTCATTTTTTTTTTTTCAAGATAAATCATGTCTTTTTCACTTTTTTTTGGATGAAGACCTCCCGCTGCCACATTTTTTTTATAGAAATCATGTATTTTTACATTTTTTTTATAAAATAGAGTCTTTTTTAAGATTTTCTGAAGTGAAGACCATATTTTTTGGACCAAAATCGTATGTTAAAATTTTTTTTAATGGTTATAAGGTCAAGTCATTTTTTTTTTGGAGTGCATTAAGGTCAAGTCATTTTTTTCGAGCTTGACCTTATAACCAGACCCCCCTGTAAGTAGTTTGTAAGTTTTCGAAAAAAACAACAATCAATTTGACTCAGCACTTCGAACTTCTTGGTCGAAAGGCTTATAAATTATGATAAAAAGGATATAAAATACGCCATAGCGAAAATATATCAAAACGCAAATGTTTTTTGAACCCAAAAAAGAGCAGCATTTTTCAAGCTGGAAGAGCCTATTTTGAGATGTTGCTCAGTCGACGAGAAACGCTTACAGCGTTATACGAAAAATTTAACGGCGTATGTAACAATACTTTCAAATCATTCACAGGTGGCTTCGTGTTACATCAAGTACTGAGAAAAACATCATCATTATATACGAAAAATCAATTTATACGTAAACTAGCTCCCTGGCGAAAACAGCTAGCTCGCCAAAATAAGCTACATCGCCAAAATTATTACGCGGGTTTGTCTTGTTGTCGCAGTGGTTTCACCACTAAGATTGTCGGTGAAGAACACAATGGGACAGGGCTCGGCACTACAGAGGGGTTGGTTATAAGGTCAGCCATTTGTGCCGTTATAAGGTCAAGTCAGTTTTTTCAGGCACTAAAGCCAACTCGGTCTTTTTTTGAGTAGCATGCTTTTTGGGAAAAAATCTTTAAAATCATGTCTTTTTACGTTTTTTCTAGAAAATAGTGTCTTTTTAACATTTTTCTAGAGTGAAGACCATAATTTTTTGTGGAAAATCAAATCTTAAGAAAAATTTGCGTGTTTTCCTTAACACTGAGGCCTTATTATGGAGAAAAAATTCTGGTTGGTTATAACTTATAAGGTCAAGCCAGTTTTTTAAAAGTGCATTAAGGTCAAGTCAGTTTTTTAGACCTTGACCTTATAACCAACCTCCCCTGTAGATTGCTTAACCCGGAACCGTACATACGTCACGCTTAATTAAACTACATTTTATAAATTTTCGAACAAAAAATCATCCAACTAAAAATCTGACTTTTGCCGAGCCCTTCAATAGAGAGTCTGGCTTCAAGTCCGAACGTGACATAATTGATCTTATTCCGCAGGAAAACCTTTCTCCTATTTTTTGCCGCCAGAAAGTGACCTTGGAGCAAGCTAGAGACATGGCGAAACGAAAAATTACATTTTGTGCCCCGATTAGTTTGGAAGCAGCCAAGATAAATTGGAATATGGCAAATGTGCCGCCCGAAAACTTGAAAAAAAGGATGTATGTTTTCAAAATGACGAACGAGTCTTTATATTTATTCATTTTTTGTGAGGGACCCAAAGTCTTGGCTGTCGAAACTCAGCTGCTCACAAATTAAAGATGTGTTAGTTGATTTGTATACAGGGGGACCCAGGGGCCCAGGGGGGTTGCTTATAAGGTCAGCCTTTTGTGCCGTTATACGGTCAAGTCAGTTTTTTTGCACTAAAGTCAAGTCAGTTATTGTCAAGATAAATCGTTTCTTTTTTCATTTTTTTTGGTACGATTTTAGAACGACACATGTAAGTTTAGAACGACACGGGTAATAATTTTTTTATATAAATCATGTCTTTTTTCACTTTTTTTGGGTGAAGATAGATTGGGGTATTTTTGACATCTTAATGGTATTTTGTAAGGCAATTTAGGCAGCCATAATTTCAGATTGTGCACATAACATTTTGATATCAACATTCCATACATCGGAAGTGGCATTTCAATATACTAAAGAACCCGTTATTTGGCAAATTTATTCACAGGCTACTGGCTCACATGAAATCGATCAATTTTACATCAAACATAATTATTGGAAAGCATACGACGTATTTGGTTTTGCTATTCATGATTTTTTCATATCATATGCGTTAGAAAATGCAAAGATGGCATTTTGCGCAGCCAACGGGCTCGATCTTACCATTGAAGAGTTTTTTAAATTGCTCTTGACGGAATCATTCCCAAAACGTGCAACCAGACTTGATGAGCTCACCGAGGAGCAGAAAAACCAGATAATAATGTATTTTGATAATGACACGACTGTTCCTGTAAATGTGATAGAATCGCATTTTAATACACTTTTTAAGCTGAAAACACGTTTTACTGCTCCTCTTATTATAAAAATTTTGGGACAACATAAACAAATAATCTTTGATGATCGCTATCTAAGTTCACCTACAGGGGGGTATGGTTATAAGGTCAAGTCATCTGTTTTGCACTAAGGTCAAGTCATTTTTTTCTTGCACTAAGGTCAAGTCAATTTTTTTTGAAGTATGTGTTTTGGGAAAAATTTTTTGAAATCATGTCTTTTTACGCTTTTTTTTGGATGAAGTCCTCCCCCCCTCGCACATTTTTTTTCTATAGAAATCATGTCTTTTTACATTTTTTTTCTATAAAATATTATCTTTGTTAACATTTTGTAGAGTGAAGACCATAATTTTTTCGCGAAATCAAATATTGGGAAAAATTTTTTTAAATGTCACTTAGGTCAAGTCATTTTTTTTTGAAGTGCAAATGCACTTCCTTCCACCTTAATTAAGGTCAAGTCATTTTTTTTCGGGCTTGACCTTATAACCAGACCCCCCTGTAGCTATTTTTACAAAAAAGGCGAAAAATAAACCCCTCTTAGAAAAACTCCACGTGCCTATTGCTGATTATCTTTAAAATCATGTCTTTTTATGTTTTTTTGGATGAAGACCTCCCCCCCGCCGCTGGTATTTTTTTATAAAAATCATGTCTTTTTTAACTTTTTCCCAGCACTAAGGTCTTATTGTGTAAAAAAAAATCATGTTGGTTATAAGGTCAAGTCAGTGTTTTAGACCTTGACCTTATAACCAACCCCTGTACAACGTATTAATAAAACCTATTATGTATATTCAAAAGGCTCAAAATGAAACAATAACTCCCGGACCTCTTGAATATGGGATTTTTTTGCCCAAAAACTTATTAAGGATGGTCAATACCCTCCTTGCTTAAGAAATAAGACTCTGAGATGATGTCATTTTCTCTTCGAATAAAAGACCAATTAATTCGAAACTTGGCATGTTCAATAAGTAAGGTTTAATAAGCCATATTAAAAACTAATCAAAAAAATTCATCATGAAATATACCCCCCACGGCGTGTCAAAATAGACCATTCTGCGTATCTCCGCCGAGCTACAACTAAGCGGATCTTGAANATTGTTCAAAAATCAATCAAGGGGAGTTCACGGTGTCAAAAAATTAATCATTATAAATTGATGGTAGAAAAGTGTCATGTCGGCAACAAAAACATAATTCGTACTTGACAAGTTACTTATTACTAGTCAGTCAATATTTTATAAAATTAACTAATAGAGTTATATAATCGGTAGAAAATTGAATTGAGCTGTTTAATACATATGGTACGGCGTTATGTTTCACAAAAAAAAAATTCGAAAAATAGTGAAACATAATGGCACAAGTGGGAAAAAAGTGAAACATAACGGCGCACGGTGCGCACTCTCTGTATAACCAGCTTGTGGTGGGTTGCGCTTTTTGGCCTTTTTTATTTTTCAAATGCTAAGTACCTAAATACCACCCTAATTATAACTAAAAATATTGTGAATAAAGTGGAATTGGTAGAGGGTGGAAACTATTTTTCGTTTTATTTTTGTTTTAAGGTGCTAGAAAAACTTGATCTGGCCATTTTGTACATTTTTTCCGCATACTACTGTAGTAATGCTACGAAATTGGCGCAGCCGGATTTGGTCGAATGCAGAAAAGGTCGAAGCCTTGAAAAGGTCGAAAAAGAAAATGTCGAAAATGGCATAAAAGGGTGAAAACTGAAAAGGTCGAGTTCGAGGTTTTCAGTTTTCAACTTTTCTGGTTTTTGGCCTCTTGAGGTTTCGAGCATTTTAGGTTTTGGCCCTATTATGCCATTTTCGACCTTTTATTTTTCGACCTTTTCAGGGCTTCGACCTTTTCTGCATTTGACCAAATCCGGCTGCGCCACAAAAATTTAGTTCCGAAATTATTGTCACTTGGAATCATTAGACACGGTTTCGCTGACTATGCATTTTGTTTTCATATGAAATCACTAAAAATCACTAAACAAAGTGATTATTATACAGAGTTCCTACTTGTTATTTTTGTTGCGTAAACTTTCAGAAAAAGTAAATTGCGTCAGAAAATTAAACCATTTAAAATTGAAGTTTTTCATTCGAACTATCTTTTATTCACATTATACGTTCTCCAAGTTGTATTTTCGTGACTATGAAGACTAATAATATTTCAAACATGCTCGTGATAGATTAATCATGCACCCCCATAAAGGAATGGCTCATTTATGGGAACGGATTGTTTCAAGTGATTGATTTGTTTGGAATTTAACTGAAAATATTCATTAAGACTCACAAAGGATTTCAAACCGGTAAACTACCAATTTGACCAAATCTCATAAATTCTCCGCTAATTGTGGGTAACAAAACTGGTGAGTTTTATGCAACCGAAGGACCCCAAAAACCCAAGATGCTCAAACATAAGAAATGTTATATTTACACATTGCAGTCCCTGATGCCTTGAGTGCCGCTTTGTAGTTTTCAATATAGCGGCATTCAAAGCAGTAACCCGGTGGTAGTGTCACACTTTTACATATTTATCGCCATATTTGTAACCGGCCCCGACTGCATAATGACCAATTTGGTAATATTTCTTAATGGTCGAAAAGCTAATTGGTTTTAAAAATCTGTCGCAAAAAGGCAAAACTGGAGAATGTCTAATGTGCAGAAGCGCTAAACTGGATAAAAGGTAATCCGTCTACAGATATTAGTAAACAAATGTATAGGTATTTGTCAATTTCTACTGTTTTTTCATCTAACTTTTTATTGTGGATAAAGGCGAAAGCAGTGTTGGAAGCGTTGGGAAATTTTTTTGCCAATGCTTTGGAGGCGTTGGGCGTTTGGGAAAGTTTCAAGTGTTGGCCAACGCTCAAATTTTTTCCAACGTTTAACGCAATTTTATACTGTATGTGTGTCGTGTAAGATCAAAACGCCCCTTCGACATGTTTTTTCTTGTTTAAAATAGTTTTCCACTTTAATAATATCCGTTAAGCATCAGTGTTGGAATTGTTGAGTGTTGGGGTGCGTCTGCCAACGACCAACGCTCAACCAACGCGTTGGGAACGTTGGGTGTTAGTAAGACTTTATTCTCAACGCGTTGGGGAAATTTGGAGCCTTGGCCAACTTTTCCAACACTGGACGAAAGTGGAGAAAGGCTAAGGTCGATAAGGGCTCATTCGTCTCCAAATTTTAGACGAGTTCTTTTTTCGGCCATTAAGACATGATATTAATCCAGTCCCTGCCTTGTGAACATATTAATTTTAAATTAAATTTATTTCCATCAAGTTTGGCATGTTTTTTCGGAATTTTATTCGACTCAATAATCCTGTTATTTTCCAGAAATCCCTGATGTTTCCTGACAAAACAAACAATGCATGATTCATAGTGTATATAAACTATGTACTTAAATTCTTTGAAAAAAGACAAACATCCTCAATTAACGTGGTCATTATATTGATTGGTTTATCTATTTCGTTTAAATATCATTCAATACAGTAAGTCAATACATGTGTGTTTATGCTCGAAGATAAGTCGTTCTACCATTAGACACCATAATTATTCCACGTGAGCTACTGGTGTAGATTTTGATTTCATTTTCACACATTTAACTCTCATAATGGACGACCAAAATGGGTGAATTTGGTCGGACTGTCAGACTAGGGCTCGTCCTTGGATGCCTTCTGTTTCTGCAAAGTTCGGACTCAGGAGTCATCCTAGGACGGGCGCTACCTTGCTCGTCCGTCCAAATTTGCCCATCTGGGTCTCCCATTATGGGGCCCTTAGGGGTCCTATTATACAAAAATAACTTTATGTATTAAAGTTTAACCGTTAAACATTCATAACGTAAGTACGTTTAGTTATCAGTTTCACCGTGTCATAGATGTTGTAATACTTGAAAAAACTAAACGTCGAAATGGCCAACCGAGTTTCTGCATGGAATTTTCTGTAGCGGATCATAAAACCTTAGAACAGTGTCCAGCATGGGTCGGCACATTCGATGTTTTTTCCTACCCGACCCGACCAAAAACTCGGGTCTCGAAATTCGGGTCACCCGTCTCGGGTTTTGAGCTCGCGTCCAGAACACGGGTCTACCCGAGTAAAAATAGCTACCCGAGTAAAAATAGCTAGACCCGAATAAAAATAGCTACCCGACCCGTGTCCTACCCAAGTCGGGTACGGGTCTACTCGGGTAGGAGATCAGGTCGGGTACCACACTGTCCAGCTCAATTGTACTTCCTAAAAAACGAACTAAGGCCCCGAAATATATTAAAATCACGTATGTATCATTCAAATCAATGTTACATGTCTAAATTAAAACCTTTATTGTAACCATCGGTTTATTTTCGTACAGTATTCTTTTTAGAAAATAAGTCTTAAAGAACAGAATAATCTACATTTGTAGCATAGGCAATGTCGTAACTACAAAATTCCGACTCGTAATGATATGGGAGCGTTTCACTTGGGCTATAGGGTGGTCCGTCAGCAATCCCAAGTGAAGCTTTCGGCGCAAGTGAAACATTACCCAATCAAAAACAGATATTCGGCCCAAGTGAGGCCCCATTGAAAACATAAAACTCGAGAACTAAATCTAAAATTGCTCTAGAACTAAATTTAAAATTGATTTTCAATTCAGTTGGCAACCGTGACCGCAGGGGTAAGTGAAAAGACGATTGTTTTTAGTATCCGTATTTTTCATAAATTGGACTATCCTACTATGTCGTTGTCGGAATAAAAAATTTTCCTCATCAAAACATTTTTACTATTAGTAAAAACATTTAAAAAGTTTTTACGATAAGAATGGAAATGTAACTGACTACACCGAATTGATTAGAGCGAGATTGGTTTTCAAAAAAATTCAAAAGACACTTTTCATCCAAAAAACTGTTCCTTTGCTTTACAAAAGTCCATATATTACATATTATTTGTATACATTGAAAAACAGTTCTGATGACTCTATTAAAACTTAGAATGTAAAAAACGTTAAAATATCGCTGCCGACATGACCCCGTGAACTTTTCGACGAATTTATTTTATTAAATTACGTTGATTACGCTCAAAATGAACAACTCATAGTCTATTTCTTTGGCCCATGCCAAACTGGCAGAATCTGGAATTGGCATTTTTGTGGTAAATTCCGGATTCTTCGATATCGAGATTTTTCGGGAAAAATAGAAAAATTGGCCCTCAAACGAAAGCCTTAGTCGAGCTGAATCCAAATATGGCATTAAAAACTTTATACGACCACCAGCTGGCGTATTATGACGCCAAAAAGTGTCAAATTACAAAGTGGTCCAATTAGATCATATGACCCCTAGAAAGAAAGCCCTGGTCGAGCTGAATCCTGTTATGGTATTCAACGTATAAATGACAGAAAATTTTATTTTGCCAGTCCCGGGTTTTAACAATTTGGCTAGAGCCATTTCAGTCGCGCAGACTACATGTAGCTACAGTTTCTTACGCAGAAAATGAAACAAACTCTGGACAAAAAACTGTATTCTCAGTGGTTAAAACTTTAGGTATCATGAAAAATTAATTTGAACGCGATTTTGCTTTCTAGATTGACGATTAAAAGTGAACATTTTTTGTCAGAAAAAACTTTTATGTGGCTCGAATGGGTTGAAAAACATTTTTTTTTCTCTTAAAAAAGTACTTAAACAACACTTCTCATGTCTCGGTTTAATATTTTAGTTTAAAAAAGACTTTCTCGTGGCGTTAGTCATGAAAATGCTTTTAGCTTGTTTTGACATACACGTGTTGTCAAAGCCTCTCATAGAATTACTTAAAGAAACGTGTATATGCCAGTAGAATTTGTCAAAAACAGTTTTACTTAAAATGTATTATTCATCACAAAATGATTTTGGTTTGGTAAGTCCAAAAATGACGAGGCTTCGAACAAAGTCTTAACTGCCCTGTCATGCTTTTTAGATTTAATAATTTTTAAATGCATTGTATATGTCATTTATTATTTGTGCTCAAGTTTGCTCAATTAAAAAATATGAATTTTTATTTTAACAACCAAATATACAGTCGATTAGTCCTGTTGGCAAATTAGGCAGAATCTTTATGGTTAGTTAATTTTGAGGGAAGAAACCAGAATCGAAAGGCACAACCTGATTTGGGCGAATACAAAAAATGGCCAATAAACAGGCGAAAGCTGAAAACGGCGAGACGCACAAATTTTTTATTCTCGATACTGGTTTAGTCTCATGAAAATCGGCTGCGCGTTTCTAGTATACCGTGTCGGCATATTTTAAAATGATATTGGCCAATAGGAGCAGCGCATTGCAAGAAAAAAAAGAAAATTGCTCTATTCTAGAAACACGCAGCCGATTTTCATGAGGCTAAACTTGTAGAAAAAAATCGATTCGTGGTTTTATTTTTTGCCGTTTTTAGTAAACTATGGGAATTTTTGGTTATTTCTAGAAAAAAAAAATTCTGAGAATTAAAGCACCCCTTATTTAATTATTAATTATTAATAATCTATTTTTATAAAGTGCTCTTCTTTTTCACACCCTCCACTTTTAGCTAATTGTGCCCAAAAAATTCTCCAAAAAATGTTTTCTTCGAATGACTTTTTTTATGAAAAAACACCGCAATACAGACAGGGCAGTCAGACAAAGCGAGTTTTCATGAGTACGTGTACCCAGACAGCCTGCCTGGCTATAAAGATTCTATTAAAATTAACCGAAGGCCTCTTTAAACAAAAAAAAATAGCTTACAAGGTAAGACAAGTTCAGTTTATCAGTTTTTAAATAATAAATTCAAATTATCCGTGATTTTCATTTTGCTGATCAAAAACCATTAAATTAATTTGAAGTGAACAATCTAAATAACCCAGATTTTTTTTCTTTCCACTTGTTTTAATTTTTGTCCGACAATTATTTATAAAATATTAATTTTTGGTCATTGTTTAACTGTTAAAAAATAGGCCTTTATAGGTCAATTCAAACCGTCAATTTCAAGATCATATAGCTTGGCACCGGAAAAGAACATATTTAATAACAACAATGATCATAATTTATGGGAGTAGTTCAACTCTTAGCCTATTTTTTTTATTTTGAAACTTAAAGCATACCTTTTATATTTTCATGGGCCCAAAATTGAAAAACGAATTTTGTCAAATTGTAGAGCTCAAAAAGTTCCTAACAAATGTATTGAAATCGGCTTTTCGAAATGTCTTTAGCGGACGCTAGAATTTTTTGAAAATGCAACCTTTTTTTAAATATGCTAAGAGTTCATCACGCCCCAAATTTATCACCGATTAAAATTTATCACTCTGTTCATAATATTATACTATTAACTTCTGAAATGTTAATTTTTAGAATTTTTATTGTCCGCATAACACTTTAATTTTCTCGCGCTGCCAATTTTGATTACTCGCGTTACCATAGCAACGCAGAAAAACAAATAACAATTTCTTCCGTTTTGTTAGGCGGTCAATGTCCGTGCAACAGCTTTATTAATTCGGCGCGGCCAACTCAATATTAGATTATGTATACACCAAGTCGAACGCCGTTCTAGAAATTTTTATCGTTCTAGAAACTTTAATAACCTAAAAACTACAATAAAACGAGACGGCAAAGGGTGGTGATTAATTGCCAACCCTTTTTACTTCAATATATTTTAGTTTCATGAAAATCCGTGACGGAAAAATTAAACTGGGCGCAGGAGTTAATGAACTTACGTGTGTGGAGAAATTGTACATTCTTGAAGTCTCATATATTCAGTCTCACATTTGTTTAATAAAATGTTCGTATTTTTAGACTTATAATTCTGGCCAATAATCAAATTTCAAAAATCGGATTTCAGTTTAGTGCACAATATTTGCCTTGTTCTGACCTTTTAGTGAACATGTTTTTTTTTTTACAAATTAATTTTTAATTCATGCTTTTGTTCTATTAAAGTATATCAAAAAAGTATATCATAGTCTGACATTCCTGAAGTTTTAAGAAAATTAATAACTTAAATATTTAAAAGTAGCTCACTATGTCATATGATTAACTACTTTTAATTCTTAAAATAAACATATCTTATATAAAATAAAAAATAATTTATTTGAGCGATTTGTAGAACTTTTTGTCTTAACTCTTCAAGACATATAAATAGTATGTTATGTTTAGTAACATATACAGAAGGTAGTCCAATTTCGGGATGCTTAAAAAAGTCCATTTTCCACATGAAAAACACATACATTAAAAAATAACATTGACCTCAATGGTTTATTTGTAGGTTAAATGAGCCGCAAAATTTCATGCTATTTAAGGCCAAAACTTAAAACCCAAGAAACTTACGACGAAAATATTTTTGACAACAAGTTCAGAAAAATTCTGAATGGAACTTTTAAATAATTTGAACCGTGAAAATCGAAAGTAAAACACAATTAATTGACAAAAGGCCAAAATATTGTCTGGAGCCAAATTAGCTTCGAATCTTTTTATTTGGCGCCAGACCCACCATTTTGTTACGGTTTTCGCAAAATAACAATAATAAAGTTAAATACCATGTTATGATTTACCCAAACTATTATATAAATTTGGTTGCACATAATCTGACAAAAAAAGCAATTAGCAAGCCTAATGCACAAACAAATAAAAAAACAACCTAGGGTGTCCCAGACCATTTTCGATAGTCGTCAAATCGAAACAAAAATATCTACACGACCTAACCATTTGAATTAACACTAATTTAAAATTTGTAAAATAATTTGAATAAATGAATAATTGAACTACAGTCCATACTTCCAATACGGACGTTTTTTATTCTCGAAAATAGCGTCCGTATTGAGAAAATTGTCATAAAGTGTCCATTTGTCGACTGCTTTGGGGACATTTTTCACAAAAAAAGCGTCCTTATTGGAAGAAATCGTCTGTATTGAGTGCGTCCGATTTAGAGTAAGGACTGTATATTGATAGCCATTTACAAGACAAACCACCAGATTATTAGGGATGTAGTACCATATGGCCCTGTTGGGGCTGCCACAAGGGACCTACAACGGGAACGCGAGAATTTAACTCTTAGGGGGAAGGAGTTTTTGGGAATCCGTAGGGGGAAAATGCGTGTAAATAAACACGCACTTTAAACAATCACATTAATTCGCAATAATTCAAAAAAAACTGATAAAGCCAAGTTGTAGAGCTTGTCAAACTACGTCGATCTGACTATTCAGAAATTGATTTGGGCCACCAGGGCCCCCTAGAGAGCTGTTTGAAATCTCCAACCTACGCAAAAAATAACACCGTCAATCGAATTTTCTCGAAAAGTTGAGGGGGGTCACCAATACCCGTTTTGCCTTACGGGGCCTCCATATGCCTTAAATAGACGAAAAAACCCAGTTGCGTCTCTATTTACACGCACTTCCCCCTGGGAGTTAAGAACCGGATACGTATTGGATATGGATTTGTATCTCAGTTGGTGACCACCCGGGACACCCTACAAGACACAAAATAACCGAAACGATGCCAAAAAATTTAAGTGATAGTCATTTATTTTTTGTGTTTCATTTTCGATGACATAATTGATTTTAATGTTTCGAAAAAATGCTCAATCAATTAGCCGAGCATTTGATAAGGCGGTATAACGTTTGGACGTGGTTGTGGTTTTGGCCGTTTACTCTCGAGAGGAAGTTTTGGCCAGTTAATTGAAACGATAATTTTAGCTCGACACGTCGATGAACAAAATCGTGATAAATCACGAATTAAAACCGTTCAACAATAAATTACATTATTATACCTCTAACTTGTGATACTGAAGCGGAGTCTGTCACTACTTTAGGTGCGCCGTTATTTTTCAAAATCAAATTGACGAAACAGTGAAAAATAGTACCAAATTGACAAATAACGGAATCTACGGATAATAAGATAGTTTTTCAAACAGTTTTTCGGAATTTTCCATGAATTGTAACTGGAGAAACATAATGGCCATTTTGGTGTACAGTCCCTGCTCCCAAATCGTTACGACTTGTGGTTCAAAAAATCGTAAGGATTTGGGGCCATGACGTCATTTCGTAACGATTTGGGGTCATTAGCTTTTTAACCCTTCAAATAATTTGGTGTTTTCAGTGTTTTTCATAATCAGAGTCCTTGATACACAAGTGTTAAACCGCAAAGAGTTACAAGTGACGTCTTGATTTGAAAACGTTACAACTTTTCGAAGTTCAATGACCTAAAAACGTATGAACAACGTACATAATAACATATCAAATTAAAATCGTAACGATTTGGGGTCACCAGACCTCGAAAGAGAAATCGTAACGATTTGGGACGTAACCATTTGGGAGCAGGGACTGTACTTGAAAAACATCCGAAAATAAATTAGCATAGCCGCATTCTAAATATCCTTAAATACGAATAAAGGATGATATGGAGAAGGTTTAATTGGTCAAAAAACATTTCGACATTTTTCGAATTACAAAATACAAAGGTTCCATCAGTGTTCAGGTTCTCCTGATTAATAAAATCCAAATTAAAATCTTGACTATGTTTTAATTCTACCGTATGTTGGAGCTCAGAATGTCGGGAAAATCTATGAACAATATTTTTCGATATTTTGGCATCACCGCGATAGTTTAAGCTTCAGCACACGGTATAATTTATAGCTCTTTTTTTTAATTTTGATTGTAAAAAAAATTTAAGTACACGTGTTTGTAATATTTTAACTCCCAGGGGGAAGTGCGTGTAAATAGACACGCAACGTGTTTTTTTCGTCGATTTAAGGCATATGGAGGCCCCGTAGGGCAAAACGGGTATTGGTGACCCACCCTCAACTTTTCGAGACAATTCGATTGACGGTGTTTTTTGCGTAAGTTGGAGATTTCAAACTCTAGGGGGCCCTGGTGGCCCAAATCCATTTCTAGTCAGATCGACGTAGTTTGACAAGCTCTACAACTTGGCTTTACCAGTTTTTTTTTAATTATTGCAAATTAATGTGAATTTTTTAAGTGCGTGTTTATTTCCACGCATTTTCCCCCTATGGCTTCCCAAAAACTCATTCCCCTTAAGAGTTAAGGTGCTCAAGAGTTAAAGCATGCAAAAAGAAAAAAAAAACGGTAAATTTATGAAGATTGACATGCTATTATCAGAACTCTAAAAATAAAGAAACGGGAGGCTAATTGAATTTAGTTCGTCTGACAGTTTTTTACTTTTTGAACACTTTGAACACTAATATTTTAAAAGCATACTTGATAGCTTACTTTTTGCATTTAAATAAATCCCTAATTAATTCCAATGCATTCCAAGTACGTTCACTACGCAATATTATATGCATAAGACCATCCTCTAAAATCACCATTCCCTCGAGATCATTTTAGCAAAAACAACAAAATAAATAAGCAGACGGTTTTATACAATTTGTAATTCTTTCCAAATTTAACTCTCAGTTAAAATCTGGACTTCATAACCGGAGGCCATTGTACATACGTGTTACGTTATGAACCATGGTCCATGGCCTACTATTTTAATTCACACGATGCGCAGTTAACCGCCACCATTCGTAGCGTCCCCAACTGGCGGTTAACTGCAAACGTGGCGGTTAACTGCGCAGCACGTACGCGTGATTATAATAGAATTTTATACTACCGGTGTGGGTCGTCAGTTTGTCACCGAGCTCGACGCGGGTCTTACACTAGATAAGACCGAGTATTTTTTTAAACTTACAACCGAAATTTACTCGGTGACACTTTTTTTCTCACACCAGTACCTGTCTACGTAACTTAACAAAACATTTGTAACGAAGGTGTTAAGTTACGTGAATTTTGTTAAGTTACATAGGTAAGGCGTAGGCGGAAAAGTTGATGCGAGCAGACTGTTAAGTTACGTCAATTGTTTTTTTTTAGTTTGGGATGGGTTATGCGGCGTAAAACTTTATACAATCTACTGAATAAATATACAGTCACGTGTAAGATTAACTCTCAGGGGGAAGGAGTTTTTGGGAACCCGTAGGGGGAAAATGCGTGTAAATAAACACGCACTTAAAAAATTCACAATAATTCGCAATAATTCAAAAAAACTGGTAAAGCCAAATTGTAGAGCTCGTCAAACTACGTCGATCTGACTTTTCAGAAATTGATTTGGGCCACCAGGGCCCCCTAGTGATTTTTTGAAATCTCGAACTTACGCAAAAAAACACCGTCAATCGAATTTTCTAGAAAAGTTGAGGGGGGGTCACCAATACCCGTTTTGACCTACGGGGCATGCATATACCTTAAATCGACGAAAAAACCCAGTTGCGTGTCTATTTACACGCACTTCCCCCTGTGAGTTAACATACATATTACATACATATGTATATGTCTTTAATCATTTATATTTACCGGTATTATTCGACTGTTAGCAGAAACTGGCATAATGCCACGATCATTACCATAGTTAACTTTTAAGTAAGTACATGTATTATGATTTTTGGTTTTGTGTAGTTTGTGGAGCCTGACCTTGATTATACTTAAGTCTAAGTTGACGGGTACTCAACATATTGGCATTCGTTCTAGAATGTATGTTAAACACCTACTGTATGTGTTTGATAACTTAATTAATCATGCCCTTATTTATTAACTTGGTCAGCTTGATATGGTACATTTTAACATCATACAATGGCTATTCTTTTTGTTGCCATTTGAAATTTCAGATTCAGGGTCTGAAATTAGAATTGCAAGCCACGCGGTGAGTCATTTGCGTAGCTAAAGGACGCTAGCCAATAGAAGGCGCCTATGAAAAATCATGAGCCAATAGGCGTGGCTTGTAATTCAACGGCGCTGGGGTCTGTAACTACTTATTACATGCCTTATTGAGAATAGGAATGACTTGTGAAAATGTTATCAATCGCCCTATATTAAATCAACAGTGTTGTAAGTGGCATGTAATTCAGTTACAGACCGCCTACGGCTTATTAATTTACACAATTGTTGCAAAAAATATGCTTAAAATAAAGTAGTAACATTTCACCAAAAAAAACAACAAAAAAAAACTCAGTCCGCCTCTGACCAGGGCTCGGCAACAGCCAGCTGGCCTTCCCAGCTCGACAGCTGGCTGGACAGTTCGACAGGCCAACTCATGTTTTTGGACTCAAAAGGCCAGAACAGGACAACTCATTATTATTTTTCGGCTCGACAGGCCAGCTCAGCTCGAGAGGACAGTTCAGCACAGCTGATTTTAATTTTGAATTATGCCGAGCCCTGCCCCTGACAGTTAATATAAAAATCAAATTTTGAAATTCATTCGAAATTCATTTGTTTTTTTTTCTGCCTTAAAATATACTGATAATCCATCAGTGAAATAGGAAGTATATTTGCTAATTTTAGTTATGCAAAAAAGACAAGACTTACATCGTATGTACCTAGTATAGTACATAGTATGTACTTAGAGTCAGCAAACTAATTATGAATAAATTATTATTATTTATTATTATCGCAAGATTCTGAAATATTGCATTTAGGTGTAATTTAGGTCTTTGTTAAAAAAAATCCGCAAAATAAAATTGCGATTCGACACGGTATCCTAAAAGGCGAATAAAAAAATTAGTAGTTAGTTGGTAAAAACTATGGTCCATAGTCTATGGTAGTTTTTTTTAGATGCACGTAAAAAGTGAAAATATTTTTTTGGGGAGTAAAATTCTCCGAATAAAACAAAATCCAAAAGCAAAAAATATCTAGCAGTTATAAATCAGAAATCGGGCCTAGCCTGAGGACGTAAAGTAAAATGAATGTTTTTTTGTTTTTGTTTTTGGAATTTTTTCATTCAGATATTTTTAACCCCGAAAAATCAACTTCGCTTTTTACGTGCACCTAAAAAAGCTACCTATGGAGTTAAGGGTTAACATCACCAAAAGCATTTATATAATAATAATTTATCCTCAAACTTTATTTGCCAAACTTTATTATCCTAGAAACTTTTATGAAAATGCCTCCCTAAAAAATTATATATAAATTGCACTTTTCAGGAGAAAAATCTTTATGATGCTCGAGAAACCGACAAAAATCCGATATCAACCGGAAGAAACAGATAAAAAAACTCAATAATTTTATTATTTATCGGATTCTCCGTTCAAAATTACACAAATTACATGTTCGTGGTCATGTGTACTAAATTTTAATATCATTTTCAATTTTAGTTACCTGACTAATGACTAGCTGACCGATGATTTGTGGTACTGGTGTTGGTAAGGAGTTTGTTACCGAGCTGAACGGGACTCGTCGTAGATTGACGAGTCCCATAAGTAGTTTATTTTATTTTTGTTAAAATACCGGTAATTTCAAAATTTTCAAGTTAGCTTTCGCCATCCTGGAACTACCGCGGTATACCGTAACTCTCAAACCAGAAAATACAACATGTTTAATAACCATTTGTAATACACACCGACTATTTCCGGTTAGAACCGATTAAATTAAAGAACTATAGGATGATGGTCGGTGATGCCAAATAGGGGGTCCTTTCTGAGAGAACTATCATTTCTCCAAATAAGTGTCGTTAATTGTAACATTATTTCCAAGGGGCATTTTTTATTACATTATACTGTAGTTGTTGAACCCCTTATGGATATTATTAATTGAAATTTTATTAAAGTCAAATTTAATTTTGAAATTGTAAAAAATAAAATTTATAGCTCAAAGAAACATATTTACGTAAAGTAATAACATAAAAATAGCCTAATTCGGGGTTCGCCAAATTAGGGTCTGGTCGCCATATTATGGTCGGTTTTTCAAAACACGCAAAGGACCCTTATTTNTCTCAGTTAAAATCTGGACTCCATAACCGGAGGCCATTGTACATACGTGTTACGTTATGAACCATGGTCCATGGCCTACTATTTTGATACACACGATGCGCAGTTAACCGCCACCCTTCGTAGTGTCCCCAACTGGCGGTTAACTGCGCAGCACGTACGCGTGATTAAAATAGAATTTTATACTACCTGTCTAAGTAACTTAACAAAACATTTGTAACAAAGGTGTTAAGTTACGTGAGTTTTGTTAAGTTACATAAGTAAGGCGTAGGCGGAAAAGTTGATGCGAGCAGACTGTTAAGTTACGTCAATTGTTTTTTTAAGTTTGGGATGGGTTATGCGGCGTAAAACTTTATACAATCTACTGAATAAATATACAGTCACGTGTAAGATTAACATACATATTACATACATATGTATATGTCTTTAATCATTTATGTTTACCGGTATTATTCGACTGTTAGCAGAAACTGGCATAATGCCACGATGATTACCATAGTTAACTCTCAGGGGGAAGGAGTTTTTGGGAACCCGTAGGGGGAAAATGCCTGTAAATAAACACGCACTTAAAAAATTCACAATAATTCGGAATAATTCAAAAAAACTGGTAAAGCCAAATTGTAGAGCTCGTCAAACTACGTCGATCGCACTATTCAGAAATTGATTTGGGCCACCAGGGCCCACTAGAGAGCTGTTTGAAATCTCCAACCTACGCAAAAAATAACACCGTGAATCGAATTTTCTCGAAAAGTTGAGGGGGGGTCACCAATACCCGTTTTACCCTACGGGGCCTCCATATGCCTTAAATCGACTATTTACACGCACTTCCCCCTGTGAGTTAACTTTTAAGTAAGTATTATGATTTTTGGTTTTGTGTAGTTTGTGGAGCCTGACCTTGATTATACTTAAGTCTAAGTTGACGGGTACTCAACATATTGGCATTCGTTCTATAGAATGTATGTTAAACACCTACTGTATGTGTTTGATAACTTAATTAATCATGCCCTTATTTCTTAACTTGGTCAGCTTGATATGGTACATTTTAACATTATACAATGGCTATTCTTTTTATTGCCAGTTGAAATGTCAGATTCAAGGTCTGAAATTAGAATTACAAGCCACGCGGTGAGTCATTTGCGTGGCTAAAGGACGCTAGTCAATAGGAGGCGCCTATAAAAAATCATGAGCCAATAGGCGTGGCTTGTAATTCATCGGCGCTGGGGTCTGTAACTACTTATTAGATGCCTTTATTGGGAATAGGAATGACTTGTAAAAATGTTATCAATCGCCCTATATTAAATCAACAGTGTTGTTAGTGGTATGTAATTCAGTTACAGACCGCCTACGGCTTATTAATTCACACAATTGTTTCAACAAATATGCTTAAAATAAAGGAGTAACATTTCACCAAAAAAAAAACNGGATTAAAATTCTCCGAATAAAACAAAATCCAAAAGCCAAAAATATCTAGCAGTTATAAATCAGAAATCGGGCCTAGCCTGAGCCTCAGATAATATCCAGGACCTGGACGTAAAGTAAAATGAATGTTTTTGTTTTTGGAATTTTTTCATTCAGATAATTTTAACCTCGAAAAATCAACTTCGCTTTTACGTGCACCTAAAAAAGCTACCTATGGAGTTAAGGGTTAACATCACCAGAAGGATTTATATTATCGACCAACAAAAACAACAAACTGGGGGTTGCATCCTAAGTAATTTTATGACGATTTTACAGTTAAATGACGTCATTATAATAATTTAGTGCTGACTCGTCTTTGGGGTTTCGTAGTTAATAATGATTTTTCCTCAATTATTAGCAACTCTAATGAAAATTCCTCCCTAAAAATTGATATATTAATTACACTTTTCAGAAGAAAAATCTCTATGATGCTCGAGAAACCGACAAAAATCCGATATTAACCGGAAGAAACACACAAAAAAAACTCAATAATTTTATTATTTATCGGATTCTCCGTTCAAAATTACACAAATTACATGTTCGTGGTCATGTGTACTGAATTTTAATATCATTTTCAATTTTAGTTACCAGACTAATGACTAGCTGACCGATGATTTGTGGTACTGGTGTTGGTAAGGAGTTTGTTACCGAGCTGAACGGGACTCGTCGTATATTGACGAGTCCCATAAGTTATCCTAACAATAAGTTATCCTAACAAATATGTAAATAGAAGTTTATTTTTGTTAAAATACCGGTAATTTCAAAATTTTCAAGTTAGCTTTCGCCATCCTGGAACCACCGCGGTATACCGTAACTCTCAAACCAGAAAATACAACATGTTTAATAACCATTTGTAATACAAACCGACTATTTCCGGTTAGAACCGGTTAAATTAAAGAACTATAGGATGATGGTCGGTGATGCCAAATAGGGGGTCCTTTCTGAGAGAAATATCATTTCTCCAAATAAGTGTCGTTAATTGTAACATTATTTCCAAGGGGCATTTTTTATTACATTATACTGTAGTTGTTGAACCCCTTATGGATATTATTAATTGAAATTTTATTAAAGTCACATTTAATTTTGAAATTGTAAAAATAAAATTTATAGCTCAAAGAAACATATTTACGTAAAGTAATAACATTAAAATAGCCTAATTCGGGGTTCGCCAAATTAGGGTCTGGTCGCCATATTATGGTCGGTTTTTCAAAACACGCAAAGGACCCTTATTTGGCGAGCCCTGTAGTGAAAAATTGTTCTTCGTCTTTTGGAAAAATTTTGGTACTTACGATTTTTTTCCGGTTTTTTTGTCTGAAAAAATCTTCGAGACAATAGCATTGTCCTTGTTCCCAATTTCAGCTAAAATTTCTTTCGTCATATTTTTTTTTTCTGAAGTTCACTCTCAATTCACTACGATTGACACGGGAATGAGCTGAACAACTTTTTCAACGAATACAAAATAAAATATTCATCCGGTATGACTTTTCGATGAGCAGCATACATTTTAATCCAATACTCTGGCCATAACAATCGCTTGGATTCCTTTTCAAAAGAAAAAAAAGGTTGTTAACTTTTTTTTTCACGATTTTATTTTAATGTCTTTGATTTGTTTTGGCGTCAATTAAGAGTTCTCCTTTTTTTATTTTGCATATTATTTGAATTTATTTATAGCTTTGTGTTAATAATTTATTCAAAACTTCCATTGTGAGGTCTTGGATTGTTTTTTGCCTATTGACATCTCCATTGCTGAAAATGTCGAAAACGGAAATTCGAAAAGGGTCTACCAAGCCGGAATCCGCCGGTTAAACTTTTTTTAACAACTCGATTTTTGAACCCTGAGTAGGCCGTTATGCTGCATACCGTATGCTGCATACGGTATGCAGTTTTCAAAAATGGTAAACGGTTGGAAAAACTAGATGCCACCCTAGTTTTTGTTATTGATAATGCCTGCAAAACCGTGCTCTATTTGCCTAATAGTTTAACAATATTTCAGAAAGAATACTGTTAAACTCATGGTATGTACAAACTAAACCCAAGCATAAAAAACTCCATTTTTGAGGTTCATTTTATATTTTTATTAGCTACTTGTATAAAGGTGTCAGCTAATATTATCAAGTATGGCCAAGCTCATTTGATCCAGAAATTCTAAAAATATGGACATTTCCAAATTCCGGAGTAAAATTGCTCATGCTATTTTTCAAAGTTGCATATTGTCTAAAACTTTAATTGTTTAAAACTTTTTTTTTTAATTTTCGATAGACTTCTAAAAAATTACACACAGAACATTCTTTGAAAGTGTTTTGGCTGAGAGACCGGGCATCGCGGGTTTTCGGAGAAAACGTTTTTAGGAGAAAGGCCACTGTAGGCCCCTCAGGAGGGGCTAGGGTTGTAAAAAATTTTTGTTGTTGTGTCCTTTGTAAACACACGTCGGTTGTCGATTTTTGCAACCCTAGCCCCTTCTGAGGGGCCTCCAGTGGCCTTTCTCCGAAAAAGGTTTTCTCCGAAAACCCGCGATGCCGAGAGACCGTGGTGCCCAGAGCTGATTTACCGTTTTTTTATCAAGGCGTAATAATCAAAAAATGTTTCCGAGCCAACTAAAATGACGGTAGGAAATTTTAGTATAATTTTCAAGTTCTTGATGATAAAGCTTTTTAAAATGATAAAGAGGTTTCTCTTGGAATCCGAATCACTATCAGGTATAGTCGAAAATGGAACCTTCAAGTAGATAGAATTCGCATTGAATTGAACTTAAGGGGTTCAAGTATACTCGGATGTTCAAATCTTAAGGGACTAACGAATAACACGATCAAAATCTATTCAACATTAAGTGATATTAAACAAGCAAGTTCCGATAGAAAAAAATGCACAAGGGCTTTTAATTTATTATTCTGAAAATGAAGCAGATTCATCAAAACTCACAAATATGACAAAATTAATAACTGCACGCACGAAATTTTATGGCACCCGGACTTTCTAGGACATTTTCTAGGAATATTTTGGAAGTAACCGTTTTTCGGAGAAGTTTTTACGGTTTTCTGAAACATTTTCTATGTAAACATTTTTTTCGATGGAGTTTCTCCAAAAACCGTCCAAATACGCCTAAAAACTCCTACTGGTTTAGTCTCATGAAAATCGGCTGCGCGTTTCTAGTATACCGTGTCGGCATATTTTAAAATGAGATTGGCCAATAGGAGCACCCCATTGCAAGAGGAAAGAAGAAAATTGCTCTATTCTAGAAACGCTCAGCCGATTTTCATGAGGCTAAACCTGTNGTGTCGAGAAATGTTTTAGCACTGTTTTGCTATTCTTTACCCGGAAATTATCACAAGAAACTAACTACTGCCACATTTTTGTTTTTTTATTCGCAACTTTGCATTTTCACAAATGGGGACAAGGTAAAGTTGTATGGCATTCATATTTGTCTTGGTTGAACTTTTGAATAATAAATCAGACAAGCTATGAAATAACAGACGAATTAAATCACGGACCGTTCTTTGGTTCAAATGATAACAATCTACAAAATATAATTTTTAAAGAATAGTACTCTGAACTCAATCATGAGTTGAACCATTCTTTTAAAGAATACAAACATAAGTCAAGACAGTTGACTATCGATACTAACTACCATATTTAGTAATATATCAATTTGATAACATATATATCTCGGCATTTATTTTGTTATCAGTGTGTTCTAATTAACTCTCAGGGGTAGGACTTTTTGATAACCCGTTAAGGGAAATTGTTTGCACGTATGCACATACTTAAAAATTCGCAATAATTATGGTAAAACTGGTATAACCAAGTTGTAGAGATGGTCAAATTACGTCGATCTGATTATTCAGAAATTTATTTGGGCCACCAGGGCCCCCTAGAGAGCGAAAAAAAAATACCGCCAATGGAATTTTCTCCAAAAGTTGAGGGGGGTCAGCAACACCAATTCTGCCATACGGGGCCTCCTTATGCCTTAAATCGACGAAAAACCAAGTCGTGTGCATATATGCACACACTTCCCCCTGCGAGTTTACATATAATTCAGAAGGATGAAATAGTCCCATTTCAAAAATTAAGTACACGCCCTGCGCCGTTATCGGGTCAACATTTCGATGACAAATTTTGACCCGATAACGGGTTATGACCCGATAACGGCGCAGAGCGTAGGCGGAATGTCTGGAAAATTTTGATCGAAAATTATTATTTGATTCTCATATGTCTTTGTGTTTATTTCATATTTCTGCATTTGAAATTTTATAAAAAAAGAAACTATTCGAAATTGGCCCTTAGAAAAAAGTTTTTATCATGCGTTCATTGAACTAATAATGTCACACATTAAAGCAGTCGTTTACATAAAGAAAAAAATTGGTCATTCTTTCAGACAAACTTGCCTTCAAAATATTCTGAAAACTAGAAAAAAGATTGAGCAGTCAAACACTGATTTTAAAAAAGGATTTACACGTATTTTAACGACGAATTTTTTTGACCCGATAATGGCGCAGTGCGTAGGTGGGGTGGCTGGAAAATTTTGAGTCGACATTTTGACCCGATAACGGGTTTTGACCCGATAAAGGGTGACCCGATAACGGCGCAGGGGGTGTATTCGAATTTTTCAGATAGTTATGAGGTAAAGTGAGTGCATTAAAGTAAAGTCAGTTTTGCCGTGGCTTTCGCGTATTTAAAGAAGGCCGGACTGGTTGTAACTTAGGCCAGACCGGTTGGGTTGTGCGTCCGGCGTTGGTCAACGTGTAAACCGGTGATGCACATCACATTGGGCACGAAAAAAGTTACCGTGTATCACCGTGATAACCGCAATTTTGAGATTGAAAACCGTTCACGCAATAGAACGCGTGTGAACGTGCATCACCGGTTTGCACGAAATAGAACGTTTTCCATTTACATCCCTGAGTGTAGGGACATCCGGCGCCGGGTCTGCCGAGGTCGTGGCTTAACCGGATCTTACATTTATGTCACCGGATGTTTCCATATTCTGGTACTTCGGTTTGATCTGACCGAAACCTAGAGACATAGTGCACAACACAAGGTTTCTTTTTAAACTGGTAGAAAATAACTTGATGCCTCTCAAACTTAAAACTGGAGTGCCGAGTAAGTTGGTGTACATGAAAAAATGACCGCTGAGTTCGATACTTGGATAGTTGTATAATTTGGTTAAGCACCGGCTATACGGTTCTGGCAATAAAATTGTTTTTTTTTTGGTCCCACATATGAATACATGTATAAATACCGGTACATGCGTATAACAAATGGTCCAAATCAACTTTAGCTCAGTCGGCTACCGTTTTCAAAGTCCTTGCTGGTTTTTGTTTAAATTTGAAAAATTTATTATATTATTAATCCCTCGGACCCTCGCTTAGCTCTTTACAGGGCCATACGGCACTGCTGTTTATAATGGTTTAGTCTCATGAAAATCGGCTGCGTGTTTCTAGTATACCGTGTCGGCATATCTTAAAATTATATTGGCCAATAGGAGCACCCCATTGCAAGAAAAAAGACAAAAATTGCTCTAGCCGATTTTCATGAGGCTAAACCTGTATATATAGGGTCAAACTGAGTCTAATTATTTCAAAACTTAATATCAACCAAATTAACAAAGCCAATGGGGTTAATTAACAACAGTCCCTCACCCAAATAGGTAACAACATAGTTCTGAAAATTTTGTTACCTATTTGGATTTTAAGCCAAAAAATTGTCTTTTTCATGTTGTATCTACATATCACAGTTGTAGTAGCTTGTATGTATCGAGAACGGAAAACGCATTTTAGTGTGGTTCTTGAATAAAAAAATATTTATTGTTTCTCCTAAAAAATCTTCGCCAAAGAAAATTGTTACCTATTTGGGTAGTTGAACTTTGAAAAAAAGTTGTTACCTATTTGGGTAATTACGTCATTTGTTACCTATTTGGGTGTTACTTATATGGGTGAGGGACTGTATACTCCCTGTCTACGGAAAGTAACGCCCCTATAGTTAACAAATTGTCCGGAAGTTAACAAAATTCATGCAAGTTAACAGTCGGCTGGCGTCAACTTTTCAGCTTTCAGTTGACACACTGTCTACTAAAGTTAACAAAGTTTCAAGTAAGTTAACACTTTTTGTACCCCATCGTTTTGTTAACTTGCGTAGACAGCTATTGTATAATTTATTTCGAGCTATCAGCGTAATAAATAAAAGAGTACAGTACGGCATGCTGCGGCACTGTCGAGAGCGCAGGAGTTAAAATTATAAAAATAAAAAACAAAAAAGGAAAGAGTAGATCCACCCGTCTGCTAATCCACCTACCGTAGTCGTATTTTTTAACTTTAGTCCTTGAGACTTTTAGCCGCAAACCGGATCGATTTAAATATACACATACGTTACATACGGTATGTATTTTCATAATAATTATCAAAATCAGTAACAGTACACATTTTTTTTCTCCTTTTCCCGAACAAACAAAAATATCAAAAATTAAAAACTGTCTCGAATATGAGCAAAATCAACACGTCGGCAATTTTACAATTTACACAAACCGTAATTTGAATTCCATATTTTGCTATTCTTGTGAACCAAGTGGTCATAATTAATTGATGCTCACCATCTTTACCGGAGGGATTTGGGTCCACGTATTAAATAACTCCGATCAACTTTCATCGACGATTTATTTCACAACTGGCCGAATAAGGCTTTAATATTCATTTAGTTGAGAATTATTTAATCTGGGCGTACTTCACATGCCCAGGCACTGCTTGTTCAACAAATTTTTGAGCGCTTGAAGCNAGTTGAGAACATTTTCCATCCATTGCCATTATTTTCACTAGGAAATTTATAATTTGATGCAATACTACTCGGCGTTTTACATGAATTTCCGCCGTCTTTTCTCCCGCATTTTCTAGATGGCAATATTCGACTTCTTGACGTGCGGAAAAAATCGAGTTTGGCTATCTAGAAAATAGCTAAGAACGAGGGCGGAACTTCATGTGAAACGCTGAGTATTCGAAATTGACATGCTCTTCCATATAATATAATTTATATATGCTCTATATATACACTAGGTGCGCCGTTATGTTTCACCACATTATCATTCAATTTGAAGGTAACAGCGGTGTACAGTATGAACGACCCTATTATACATCAAAGAGTAACGTGTGGCGCTACAGAGCTCAACTGGCAGTCAGCAATCAACCCAAACATTTGTTGGCTAACCCTGAGGTTAAAACGTCCGCAAAAGCGGTTTGATCAGAAGTGATTAAATGGACCATGATAGGTTTCTATCTATCCGTCACGGGGCTCTTGGGAGTTAACGCCAAAATGAGATAAATTCTATACACCAGGTGCGTCGTTATGATTCACCCCGTTATGTCACAATTTTTCCCGTTCGTCCCGTTATGTTACAATTTTTTAGCAAAAAATTTTATGGCCTTTTTGCCTACGCACTACGCCGTTATGTTACAATTGGTACAAAAAAACACGTATTGCGCAATTTTTTCCCCGTTCGTCCCGTTTTGTTGCAATTTGTACAAAAAAAAACACGTATTACGCAATATTTTCCCCGTTCGTCCCGTTATGTTACAATTTTTAATTTTTTTGGCGTTTTCCAGCGAAATCACCTAGGCACTGCGCCGTTATGTTACAATTTTCTGTTATGTTACACTTTTTTTGATTTGGTTGTGTAAAATAAGGGCGCACCTGGTGTATTATGAAGATGATGGTCTACTAACTTTTGTCTACGCTAAGAAAAAACGTTTCATACACTAACTCTCTCATTGGTGAAATAATGAAAAATTTAAGATAAAATGGTTTAACACAAGAGCTTAAGTTAGGACTGATGATGACCTCCAGTTTGAAATTTTGCCATTTCCGACGAATAAAACTCTTCAGTTAATATTCTAGCTCATTAAAAAAACGTGATATTGTTTGAGATTCAAACACCCTGCAATAATATTTCATGGATAATTCAGCCTTGTACTAAGTAGGACATTGCACTTTCTGCAAAAGCCGCTTATTCCAAAAATTATTAGCATTATATTACTTGCAAGCATACTTTTTGCCAATAAAATCTTTCCAGCGCAATGTAGTATAGCCACTGTATAGGCCATACCTGAATTTGCGTCGATGAACCTGGTCAATTATTTGTCATGATAATATTAACCCGCGATTTATCGGTGCTGTTTGCGCGCGTTCGTCATTAACGGGTTAATGTCATAACAAAATCAAGAACATGAGTCAAAGAACTCGAATATGCATCTTTTAAAAATACGACTATTTTTGTAAATAAAAAAACGACGCGAATTCAGGTCTGGCCGCCTATATCCAATTTAAACTGGTACTATTGATTTTATGGCAAAGAATATTACCAAAAAGCAGAGAACATATAATTTTACTTTTAAAACGGATTATTTTTGAAAAATAAACCCGGTTAGTCAATTTATTTACATTT
>SCLG01000169.1:675667-691497 GCA_004367875.1 Oikopleura albicans | reverse complement strand
GAAAAAGAAAATCAAAACGCCCAAAAGAAGAACATTCAAGAGATTTACAATAATGTGAAATCTATTCCTAGTTATAGCAACAAAATTTTAGAATTTTTGCGAACAAATCCGTCAAATTCTTTATTTCGTCAAGTACGCCACAATTTTCCTAGAAGACGTATACGCGCATTTTACCCATTCCATATGATGATGAGCGATACTATCAACTATCGTTCATATGGAATGCCTCACAACAAAAATTTCAAGTACATTATGGTCCTTATAGATGTTTTTTCGAAGCGAGCGTGGGCTGAACCAATGAAGCGTATGAAAGATATAGACGCTACAATCGCAATGGAAAATATGATAAAAAAACTTCCAGATATTCCAAATATTATAATCACAGATAAAGGAACCGAATATTATAATTCAAAAATGAATAGTTTTTTTCAACGACACGCTATAAAACATTATTCTATTAGGGGGCGACATAAAGCTTGTGTTGCCGAGCGGTTTATCAGAATTTTAAAAAATCGTTTTGAAAGATATTTTTGGTCCCAAAAAACTCATAAATGGATTGATGTGCTTCAAGATTTTATAAACAATTATAACAATACTTACCACAGGTCAATAAAAATGGTCCCTAACGCCGTTACGGACAAAAACCGTTCTATTGTTTTTAAAACTTTGTATCCTTATATTAATGATAACAAACCCCCGAGATTACAGGTAGGAGATCAAGTTCGCCTTGTTAAAGCAAAAAATGTTTTTGAAAAGGGGTACGCTCGATCTTGGAGCACTGCCATCTATAAGGTTATAAAGACATTCAGTGATTCAGGAATCGATTATTATAAAATTTCCGATTTAGAAGGAAATATTTTGCCTCGTACAAAATACTACTGGGAACTGAACCTGGTGAGTAAAAATGATAATTAATTTTTATGAATCATTGAATGGAAATCAATTGCAAGAACTTCCTAAAATTTATTTTGATCGGAAATTTAGTTACAAAGTCGGTATTCATCATTTATTTGTTGAACTCATGCCAACTTCTGAAAACAAGATGATTCCCGATCATGAGTTATTGTGCTTGAACACAAATTTAGTGGACCGGTCATCTGTGAATACAAGTCAAACTATTTTTCATTTTTGGAATTCTGCCAGACGGAAGTTAAAGCAGTACTCGAAAGTGCCATCTGTGGTTTATTATTCACTGCATTTATATGAATGGGAAAATGCCACATTTGAGATTCGACGTCAATTTACTGGAGAAAAATTGGAAATTAAAAACATTTTTTTACAGTTAGAGATTGTTAAGCAGGACTCATATGGCCGGGTTTAGCCGTTCAATTAGTCAATTGGTGCATCCAAAATCATGGTCGGCTCTAGAAAAGAAAACATCAAAAAAGAAAAATCAATCTGGCGGAGGAAAAATAAGCAAAAAGCGGCATTCAAAAATCGACGTGAAAAAATGCAAAAAATCATCAAAAAAGCTGAAAGTTCCCCGTTAACTACCAGAGATCTACTTTCAGTTACGTCTAATCAAACTAATTTTTTGGGTGTTTTTTCTTCTGATGAGCTCAAATTATTACGTATTGTTAAACCAATTGTTTCATTGATAGTAAACTTAGATATTTCTTCACAAAATGGTTCTCATTGGATAGCTTTGAGAATAGGGCGTATTTCTATTGAAATTTTCGATTCTTTAGGGTTCAAGCCTAGTTTATGGGAAAATTATCCGAAATATTTACTCCAATTTCTTAATAGATACGTACGAACTCATACATTTAAGATTTCTCCAATATTGCAGCCCCTTAATAGTTACACTTGTGGATTATTTTGTGTATTTTATATAATATTTCGTAACAAATTGTGTTTTTCCCACTGTGTACAAAAATTTTCTAAAGACCTGTCTAAAAATTATTTCAAATTGTCTTATTGGCTATTAAAAGTTTAATCGGGAATTTTCATTAAGTACTTTATTATTAAGATTTATGGTTAATCGTTCATGGACCCTGAATATGCGCGGGTGGAATCGAGCACTTTTGATCGCGAAACGGCTTACCAAGTGGACTCGCAAGTTGTTAAAACTCATTATCCGAGGGATAACAATGGAAAAATTCTGACGTTTGTGATTTCCGAAGATCCTAATTTATGTTTGGATTTATCAAGTATTACAATTAGTTTTTCGGTTGAAGTTCCAAAAAATCGTCTACCAGAAAATGGTTTTGCCTCAAAATTGTTCAAGACAATGAACGTGGAAATTAATTCACAACTTATAACTTCGACTAAAGCTCTGTAAGTTTCAATTTTATCATATATTTTAAAAATTACTTAAACACAATGACGAACTCAATGAACTTTAAGCCTTAAGTAAAAAAAAAGTGAAAATTTTTCAGTAATTATATTTCTAATTCTGATCGTTTATAAGGTCTCACAAACATTTTTTATATATTGTCCATATGTTATTTCAAATTATTTTTACTAACATCGCCACGTGAATAATTATTTCTATTATTAGGAACGAAATGCCCTTAGTGGATTACATTCAAATGTTGGGAAATTTTTCACCAGATTATGTATCAAGCGGTTTGTATTCAGCTGGCAATTTTGATTCTTGGAATGTCAATACGTCTGATTTAAGTGATCCGAAATTATTAGCTTTAATTGAGGATAAACGGCGAGCCTTATCGACTAGTTCGGGAACAAATAACACGTATGATTTTCAATACCGGCCGCCATTAGGTATTTTGAATTCGGCTAAGCCGCTTTTACCTAAAACTGAAATGATTCTGACGTTTGACCGGAGCTTAGCGGACATTTCGTTAATCAACAAAAAAGAAATAGCAGATGACGACGTAGAAGGAACCGTGCTTTCGCTCAAAAATGTTACTTTAACCGCTAAGTACTACTCGTCACCATTCCTTAGGAATTATTTTGACGCCATTACGACAAATGATATTTCGTATAATTACGATGAAGTAGCGGTATATCATAAAAATTTACCTCAAGGCGATACGAATATACGACTAGCGAACATATTAGGAGGAAATACACCTACGTATTTATTTGCGGGCGTTATTGACTCTGACGCACTTAGCGGTAATATTGAAAAATCCTCAACCGCGTTCAAAAGAAACAACGTTCTGGAATTTGACCTGACACTCAATGGGTATTCATGCCTGGGGTTTCCGCTAATCAATAGGAATAATTCACCACTTTTTGCATATGACAAATTTCTTAAAACCACAAATCGAAAATTTACGAACACCTGCTCTGGACAAATTTCCCCTTCCGATTTTCAACAATTTCATTTCTTATATGGACACAAATTTGAAGGCGAGCCAGTCGAAACGGGGTGGATAGGAGTCAATTTAAAATTGCAACAAGCATACTCTTCCAATTATACACTTGGTAAGATTTGTGATATTAAAAAAAAATAAAATCCGTATAACAATCCTCTAATTTCTTAAAATATATGTGTGATTAATTTCTTTTAAGTTTAATTTTTATTTGCTAATTTTTATTTTTTCAGTTATATGGACGTGTTACGACGTGGAACTGAAAATTGACCAATTCGCGAGAATAGAAAAAATAATTTTATAATTTCAATTTATTGTTTTGTCATCAAATTTAGAAATTTACTGCAGATGGTTTTAAGGTCAAATTGGTAAATAAAAATATATTGTTTCTAGCATAAAATGTGTCTCTATTTTCAGGTTTCCAATTTTTTTGCATTCATTTATGTCTTCTTTTTTTTCTTCTAAATCTGGCTCGCATTTGCATTGACCGAAGCAGTATCGAGTGCACCAATTGTAACCATGGAAAGTGTTTGGTAGAAAATTTCTGTATAGCCAGTCAGTTGGTTCTCGGTAAATTCGTCATTGAAGGCTTTCAAGGCTCGTCGAATGTTGTAGTTGAACTCCGTCCGTTGTAGGTCTCGCACCAGAGATTCCAAATTAGTGGAATTCGTCTCAGTTTCGGCATTGGCTGAATTTTGGGGTGAATCATCCACATTCACCTGAACCGGTAATTGCTGTACCAGCGTTTCGATGAATGGTTGACTTGAAGGATCAGGGATTGTAGAATCTACGTTGAGAAAATATTCCAAGGTATTTGTACAATCAGGATTGAACAAATCCTCGAATATTTGGTTTGGCAGTGGATCATGCTGTGCGTTTGTTGGCGTTATTATTTCAGCCCCATTTTCGGAATTATTCGCATTGTCTTCCGGGTTGTTTTCATAGATCAGGTCTATTTCCTCTAATTTTTTGCTCAGAATGCTCTCAATTTCTGGATCCATTGTGGTTTTTTGAGTATTAGCGTACATTATTAATTTGCAAAAGAAAAACAAAAAACTTAAAAAAATATTTGAGTTAAAAAAAACAATGACTGATATTTTTATTAGTTCACGGCGTCTCGGTTTTTAGCGCTATACTCCTTATTTATAAGTGGCGCGCTAAAATGTTCATAATTCAAATATCGATTTTTCTGATTAATTTCACACCTTTTTGAGAATGGATCCCAATACCGTATTTTTGCGTACTTTACAAAGAGCAAATTGTAAATGCGTAACTTGCCATGGGGATGCCAATACACCAAATTACTTATGTAATTTGAAATATCGACCATTTGACGCCGAAGGTCAGTATGTAGATACCCCAGTTAAAGTTTTTGATGTGTCAACTACACGGTACGCGGCTTACGATTGCCCTACTTCATTTCCCTTGGACGAAATTCGAGCTTGTTATGAGCAAATTGGCGGTCATAATATTCCTAACGGTGTTCAAGGTTTTTCGGGAGTTAAGACGATTTATCGAAAATGTCCAATTCAATGGGGGCAATTGAGTTATCTTAGTCTGCCGGCCCCTAAACGCCCAGGTCTATGCAACGTGGGATATTCGGAGCACAATTTTCCCAACTTGGCTATAGAGGACGATATCACTGATCGACGTCGATACAACGACATTATACACAAAAACATTAAATTTTCATTTTTTATTCGGTTCCTAGAGATGCAATCCGGCATTACGGGTTTTTACAGTAACCCTTTAGTTCGACAGCCAGCTTCTGGCTGGGTCGACAATTGGAATTTTCTAACACAGTCGTCATGCTCAATTAGTGAATGGGTTCGCACTCTCAACCTTCAGACAAACACAGAAGTTCTTCAATTTATGGGATTCATTAAAACATCAATTGCGCGATATGTTGCGAACGCTCGATTAAATGACCATCGTTTTTGGGAAGGAGCGCGCGAAGAAGGCGTTTATATAGCTCATTTACAAAATTGGGTAAAACTTACAAACATGGCGTTCAATTTGGCTTTTCACGCAATGTCAACCGTATGGTTCCATCATGTCCGAACTCAAATGGATTACGCCCGACTGCTTGAAACAGTTCTTCGCAAGTAAGAAAAACTATTTTTTTTAGTTCAAAAAGTAGTGAAAGGGCCAAACTTACAATTTTATTAAGTTTAAATTATTTAAACTAATAATATACCCGTTTAAAAGTCTCAAAATGTTAACTTACAAAAAGTCAAAAATTGTACTATAATTCATTTTTTGTAGCGAAAGTGCATACAATGAAAGCGATCGAGTCAGGTTAGTCAAACAAACCGCCGCAAACGACGCGTGCTTTATATGTTTCGAAGATGAAAATTCAACACAGATGTATTGTTACACACCGTGCGGGCATGTTGTCAATTTGTGCCAAGAAAAATGTGCTGATAAACTTATCAAATGCCCCTTCGATTGCCCAACCTCGTCCCGTATTAGAGCTTACATTGCGACCCGCCCGCAGTGAAAAACCAAAGAGACATAATAATTTTTAGCTTAGATGAAATTTACGTTTAAATTTATGTTTTTCTTTTATTTTGTGTTCAATTTTTTGTTGCTTGAATGACTAATACAAGGTGTTATTTTTCTTTACTCTCGGTCTACGAAGAGATTTTCACACCTTATTTGATGTTTATATAATGTCTATTTTTAATTCAGTCACATTCAAAAAATAACGAATTGTTCGCATTTTTTTTTCGTTCTTTTATTGTCTTTTTTGTGTTTATTTTCATACTTGAAGTTTTTTGTTATGACCCAAATAACTAATATGCATAACGCTCAAAATGTTTCGATTTTTAATGCTATGCCTCGAAATTTGAAATCGCGACCTAAAAAAGGTCCTTTTTATAAGTATCTTAAAATAATTGTAACCTTACTTGGATTTCGTTTTCTACTTCCGAATCCCCCCGTAGTTCGTGGAGCAGTTTTTTTACGAAATAATACAGCGCAACCGCAAAATTTATCGTTGGATTTTGATACACCAAACATCGAAAAAAGTAAGCTTTCATAATATACTTAAAATATTCCCATATGGTCATACAAAATTGGATTTTATTCACATATAAAAGCGTTAATTATAAAGTCAGCCATTAGATCGCTATAAGGTCATTTTTCAGATCCTGACTTTATAACTAACGTCTCGTGCCGATTTATACGAAAAAGTCCGAAAGTAAATATTGACTTCTAATAACTTTTTTCATAGTGGTCTCTGAAATCCCGCCGTTCTACCAAGCAATTTTTCAAGCGCCAGACTCATGGCCCGGCAAACTCGCTACAAATCCGACAACTGTGGTACAACCTGTTAACGATGACACTATTCAGCTGAATATGCCTAGCGGTATTAGTTTTGGTGCAAAAGGTCAAGTCGTTATTGGTATTGCAAGTATCACTTGCATTAGCGTGTTCTTCTGTGAGAAATTGTTCCAAATCGTGATGTGCGTAACAAAAAGATTAAACCGAGCACCTCACTACGGCGAAGAAGAGTAAGTAATAAATTATAACTTGTCTTTTAGTACTTTCTGAAATTTATTTTTTTAAATGTCAATGTAATTTTTAATTTCATTTGAACTTTTAGTCAAAAAAATTTCAACCATTACGTTTCTGATTATTTTTATTATTCATAAATTTAACGGAAAAAATTGTAAAATTTAGAAAAAATGTTCTATGTATTTGTTTTAATTTTCATTGAAAAATTGACAGAACTAAACCTAAATAGGCATAAAATATTGAACCAAAAAATGGCGGTATATTATTTAACTAGTATTATATTTAGGCGACATGCTGACATCGTTCACCCTCACGATCCCCGCATGCCAATTGCCCACCGACAACCTACTCGCCGAAATGCATGGAACCCGTTTTTGGACCCACTCCCCGAAGTTGAAACTACTGAATTAACCAATCGTTTTAGCCGAGTCCATATCGAGTAAATTGCCAACCTTATTAATCTATCACGGTTAAAAAAAATTTCTTTATTTTTTAGTATTTTTTTCTTTCTATATTTTTTTCTTTCTATATTTCTTTATTGTTTGGCACAACCTGATTTGGGCGAATACAGAAAAAGCCAAAACCCACAAAAATGCGAAAAGCCGGAAGTTGAAAGGGAAAAAATTACAAAGAACGACACCTGAAAGCGCTTCATTTTTAGTAAACGAGATTTATTTTTACCCATCATGGAGCTCAATTTGCAATTGAGCTTGGTAAAAATACTTTTTGTTAACCAAAAATGAAGCTCTTTGTGGTTCTGTCTTTTTATGTGTTCGCCTGAATTAGGTCGGGCCATTTTTCTATATTTTTTTCTTTCTATATTTCTTTATTGTTTGGTACAACCTGATTTGGGCAAATACAGAAAAAGCCAAACCCCACAAAAATGCGAAAAGCCGGAAGTTGAAAGGGAAAAAATTACAAAGAACGACACCTGAAAGCGCTTCATTTTTAGTAAACGAGATTTATTTTTACCCATCATGGAGCTCAATTTGCAATTGAGCTTGGTAAAAATACTTTTTGTTTACCAGAAATGAAGCTCTTTGTGGTTTTGTCTTTTTATGTGTTCGCCTGAATTAGGTCGGGCCATTTTTCTATAATTTTTTTCTATTATTTTTTTTCGATTGTGCTTGAATTACGCAGTCTTGCGCTCAAGTTTTTTTTTAACTTATAATTATAAGTTTGTGGCATGTTTTGTAAACAGATTTTTGATTTTAGGTCAGCTTTTTGTTACTAAATATGCTTAGCCGTCCTACAGCAATTCAATGAAAATTTTCGAAACTTAATTTTAAGTCGTGAAAATTTTGAAATATTTTTTTTTGTATCTTTTCAATACTCTAAGCTGAAAACTATCTTTCTTGTTAACAGTATTATACCGTATTATCACATCATTTATTCCTGTCACTCATTTGGAAAATATATCACTACCCGAAAAATCGTTTTATTATTTTAATTTTTTGCGACGTGCGGTAAAAATCACCGATTTACGTTAAAAAAACAATGGCGTGAAAAATTATAAAGCGCTGGCGAGTTTTTGTAATTTGTTTTTAAATCTTGGTACTCCTAGCGCCTGAACGTAATTATCCGTTTATAAATTACGCGATCCTGTTAAGTTTTGTATCAATTATTTTTTATTGGTGAAAATGTACGAAAGTATCATTAAGTCAATGAGCGTATACTCAGTTCGGGATTTCATCTTGGGAAACGAAATTTCTCGAAAACGGTTGCGTATCTTTTTGAAGTTGGAGATTGTAAATGATGAAAATTGGATACGTGATGGTCACGAGAAAAGTGATTTTCCAATCAGTGGTTAGTATTGAAACAATATGAGATAATTTAACAGAGGTTAACAAAAAACTAGGATACATGGAGTACGAACGGTTGGACCGGGAATTTCTATTACGGCGCAAAACTGGCGATACCTACATTCTCGATAGCAACGAGTCTTTATCTGTCCTTTTAGAGCGCTTACAGCACAAACCTCAGACTACTCTGTTTGATTTTAAGGTCATTGAGCGCAATGAGGATCAATACACAATTGAACCAATTGCTCTTGAGCCTGAAAGTCCAACAGTTTAGTTTTATCAAGAAATAAAACCGCGGAAATAATTCAAGTTTTTTTTTTGTTTTAAGAATGACCCAAGTTTGTGTTGAATCTATTATTCCGCTGAGCGTTAGGACTTTGAGAGCACGAAAAGGAGCGGTAAATATAAAAAAAAATTGTAAGCTAAAATTTCATAAATAAATTAGGGTCGGTTTCGCCTTTTCATTATTTTACGAGCAAAACGGGACAACGGGTCGACCGAATCCATCAGTTTGGCTGGATCATTGTATCCGAGATCGATTAAGGTGAAAAAAATGTTATGGTACATTATTAAAAAAAAAAAATATCGTTCAGAAAATATGGGAGCATATTGCAACGGGGACATCCCTGCCGGTTAAGATGTCAAGCACCACAAAATATAATGTAGTCTGGAACACAGAAAACTACGCGTTATTTGCTGTATTATAAAAAAAGCATACAAAGTTGGTAAATTAATATTTTGCGTAGATTTTAAGAATGTCCAAGACTCATGTTAATACTATAAACGCTGAACTCAAACGCTGGCTGTTAGCTAGTCAAAAATTACGCCGATCGGCATCAATTTGTTATGGTAAAATCAAGTCCAGCATCGCCATTTTAGAACCCGTTGCAAGCAAAGACGAAATGGATTCCCTTCAAGACGAAGCAGGTAAATAGTAAATTAAATGCGGACGTTTAACTGATTGTTGCCTTTATTTGAAAGCTAATTTTTACTTGATTTTTTTAACCAAAATAGTACTGATAAACTTGAGATAATCTAAATTATAAAATTTTAAAACTTGACCCGAAAAAGACCGAACTAATTTGTTTTATTTTAGAAACGATTCTGGATAAAATCGGCAAAAATTCAAATTACTGTCTCGAGACCTTGTCTGCTGACATCGAGGCTTTGGAATGTAGTGATGACTTTGTGAAAACTCCAAAAAGATCCCGCAAAGCTGAGCCGTGCAAAACACCTGCTAAAAAGCGTCGTTTGACAAAAAAACATCATTTGGATGCTCTTCGCAAACAGGAATCAGAATCCAATGAAGAATCCAAAAATCCTGCGAAATATTTTGTAGATGAAGAAGCCGAAGGTAATGAAAAACGTATAATTATATTATAAAATTTTACTATTTTTTCTTTATATTTTAACCAAATATATATTTAGATATATATTGTTTTTAAAATGAATACAAAAAAATTATATTTTAAAATCTATAATAATAAAGATTGCAACAAAAAAAAAGAATTATTAACGTGTTTATATTTTAGAAGACGATAGCGAATCAGCCAATAGCCGCGCTCAATCGGATGCGACAATAGCGACGTCTTCTGATGAAAACTAAAAAATATTTTGTTTGAACCTTTTCGAGCTGTTTTCTTTTCTAAAACTTGAACGCGAAAAATAATTACAAAAATAAAAAATGTTTCTTTTTGAATGTTTCGTTATTTTACCAGGTGGATTTTTTGCAAGAGCAGTCATTTATATTGGCCGATATTATACGTATAATCCGGCAATTGAACAAATGCCTAATGATTATGTTCCGGAAGAGAACATAAATGATGCGGCTGAAATCATTGACGAGAATGTCTATGAAAACAACAATGAAAATGGTAAAAGAGAATTTCGGTCTCAAAACTAATAGCGGAAATTTTACGCTTTAATGAGAAAATTAACAGGGACTATTTAGACGAGCCAGATTATGAAAACAACGGAGACGAACTAAGTGAATCTCGTCGGCTGTTATTTGAAAGACTAAATTTCGGTCCACCCGCTGGTACACGATCTCGTTTCTCCATTCCGTCACGAAATACTTTCCGGGAATATCTGTATCAGATCTGAACACTCACTGCCTTCTGAGAAAAAAAAATGCCATTTTAAAATAAAATGAAATTATGATGAAAAAAATCAGTCTTTTTATTCCCGGACTTGAGTCTTGGGGTTATTTTACCGGCGTGCTTCTTACACAATCGAATGAAAATAACTTGCATAGATATAAATTGTCAAGAGAGTTTTACAATATTGCATCGCAAGAATTAGAAAAATTCTTGACTATTCATGACTATTCACGAAAAAATGTCGAAAAATACTTTTCAAGGTATGATTTGTACTTTTATTTAACTGTTAAATTTACAATAATCGATTGACTTAAATTTATTATACAGTATAAATTCCCAGTTACAATGTTTCGAAATAATGAAAATTCAGTACATAATATAATATTTTTTCTATTAAACACGCGACAAATTATTTTTACTCATTAAAGTTTTTCTTCGAAAATAACCGTGATGTGCCTTTTTAAATATATAGTGTCAATTTAAGGCGTTATAAGCTCTCAATATTTTTTACCAAAAATATGACTAAAATAATGTTAGGCCTATTGGACTCCTCGATAATTTACTCTTGAAATCAATCAAAATCGTTGAACAGCCATCATCTATGAAAAATACAGTCTGGTTTGCGAATTCACGTCAAACACAATTTAGCCGTTGTAGTCGTTGTCCAATTACAGAAGAACGGTGTGCCAAATGCTTCAAAGTTTATTCTGGTGAAATTTTTCTTTTGCAAATGGACGATACCACAAAAACTAATATGTTGAAAAAAATCAGTATTTTGCCGTTTTTGGATTTTTCGGAAATGTTAAATTACATTGGTATTGAAGCACAGTTTGAAATTTTCAATGAAAAACGTATACGATTTCTTGAACAAAAATATTCAATACATATATATCTTTACCAAAAAGACCAAGATGGTTTAACATTTCCTATACGCCGGTCTATGAAGCTAAAATATACTCGGACAGTTGGTATTTTGCTAAAAGAAAATTTACCATTATCGTCATACGGATTAATTCAAAATTTTTCGTTAATTCAGGATGAAAAAATTTTGTCCAAATACTATGAGTGTTCAAAAATGAAAAATTGCAAATTCCGAAGTTTATATAAAAGTAAATTAGACCGGCATGAGAAAATCTGTTTGACAAAAAATACTCAAAAAATAATCTGTCGCCAATTGGCTTATGGTGACCAGTATAATGTGACTGAAAGTATGGTACAAAAAGGAATAATTCCCGTTGAAGCGTTGTCATACGAGAATTTCATGATCGCTACCTATGATTTGGAAACGTTAGAGCAGAAAGTTTTGACTTGCGCCCCGGAAAACGGACTCTATACGGAAGCAAATTTACGCCTTTTGTCAATTGCCGTTGGCTCAAATTTTTCGAATTACCAGCCAAAATGTTGGATACGAAAGTCCTCTGAAGCTACGGAAGAAAAAAGATTAATTAACTTATTTTTGGCGGAACTAAACGAACTCTGGAAACAAAAACAAAAAATGCTTCCTAAGTGGATAGAAGAGGGTTACGCGAAAATAGATAATTTGCAAGTTGCTTTAAAAATCCGAAAAGCACCATGGCATGAATATCAACGTCTTTGGACCTATAAAAATGAGCTCTTAAAGCTAACTAAACTTGACGTTTTTGGATTCAATTCCTCCAAGTTTGACCTGCCGTGTATCGCTGGTACTTTATTGTCTGAACTACGGTCGTCGTCACGAAAAGTTTCAGTGCTCAAAAAAATGACGGCTTATTTTATCATATCGTCCGATAAATTTCAATTTAAAGACATATTACGATATTCAGCGCCCTGTTCGTACGATAAATTTGTCACTGTTTGGGGACAAAGTGGCGCGAAATCAATTTGGCCCTACAGTTATTACAGATCATTGGAAGAAATTAAATTGGACAAAAAATTTCCACCATTAAGCGCCTTTAAATCGAATTTACGCGGATTTCAGAAGCCTAATTTAGATGTTTATATATCCGCAAAAACGGAATTTCACAGACGGAAACTTTTACCCCGAGATGATCCATCTCGAATTTGCTCTATGTATGGGTTTCTGAAGCACTACAATGTTCAAGACGTACAGCCCTTAGCGATAGCAATTGAAAATTGCTTTAGAGCTTATAACCGGTTTTTCAATGTCAAAGCACAACTTGCAATGAGTCTTCCCGCGTTAGCACAAGATGCGATGTTCAAAAACTACTCTGAAAATGCTCCTTATATCTATTCGTTTGCTGAAAAAAATCAGGACATTAATGAGCTGTTTCGTCAAAACGTTTACGGAGGGATTGTTAACGTTTTTAGACGTCATGTGACAACATTTGACTCCGAAAATGAAATTCCAAATGCCGCAAAATATTCCGACAATGGGGACCGATTTACAGCAATTATTTCGCTCGACTTCACGTCCATGTACCTGACTTGTCAAAAAGAAGATATGCCCACTACTCAAGGAATTGATTGGACATTGAAAAATAAAACTTACATAAAAAAGATTATGTGCGCTGGTCATTCATTCAAAGCTCAACAGTGGCTGTGCTACAAACAAGCTACGGATGACTTTTTGATTAATAAAGATGGTTCACGGGCAAAAATCCGAACAAAATATTTTCGCGGAGAAGTAAAAATTTGGTGTGCTAGAACCCGTCAAAATGCTTGGCCAGTAGATGGATATGCTCAATCTGATAATGGAACAAAAATTTACGAGTTTAATGGTGATCGGTGGCATAAAGGATGTCCAAATTGTGGGAACGGAAATAATGACAGAAATTGGATGGAAAAAAAAGAAGACATATTAAGGCAAAATTACAAATTGGAAGTGATTTGGGAATGCGATTTTGATAAACTTATTCCCCAAATCACAAATATTCCTACAGATATACCGGACATTTTGAAAAAATCTCAAACGGAAAGCGACCTTTTGAATGGAATCATAACGGGCCGGCTTTATGGATTTATAGTTTGCTCCGTATCGAGTCCACCAAATGTGGTTGAAAAAATGTCAGATTTCCCTCCGGTTATTAAAAGATTGACAATCACCGATGAGCATTTGACCGATTACATGCGCAAAAGGGTTAAATTGGAAAAACCTAATAATAATAATTTCTCCCGAAAAACATTAGTTCAATGTTTCAATGCCGAAAACCACCTTTTGTTGACTACCTTGGCACAATATTATCTCAAACAAGGGCTTAAAATAACAAACATAACACGTTTCATACAATTTGTCCCACAAAAATCGCTTTCGCCTTTCGTAAAACATGTTACAGATATGCGGATTGACGCGGAGAAAAAAAATGAAACGACAAAGGGAAATACAGCAAAAATATACGGGAACAGCGGATATGGAAAGGTAAGTTCAAATTTTGAAATGTTGTTTGTAATCATTTTTAGCCCTTCAGAAAAAAATTTTCTGGTAAAAATTTGTTAATAAATTGAAATCAATAAATATTTTCAGCTCGCTGAGAAAGTCTCAAATTTTACAAAAACAGTTATTGTAACTGATCCAAAAAAGCTGCGGCGACTCATGGAATCTCCCCTACATAAACAAGATTCATATTTGACGTCTGAGTGTGGTGAAGATGGTTTCCATGAAGTTGTGATGGAACAACGAGTCATAAAAGACACAAAACCCGTACATGCTGGAGTTTGTATATTACAAAATTCAAAACTGATGTTATTAAAATTCATCGATTTTTTACGAAAATATTTGATCGCCGGAAGTTATGCTTTAGTCTATACAGGTAAATATGAAATTCATTTTATATAGATGACAATACTATGCGAAAAATTACTTCTTAAGGCCAGAAAATCATCTTGTGACTTATTTTTATAAGGTCGGATGAAAATCATTTTCTTTAAAATCTATTTTACTAATTACAATAGAATTATTTTGTCAGATTCGAATACACCTTTACCAAGATATTAAGACCTTAACATATTTTAATAAACTTTTTTCTAGATACTGATAGCCTTACTTTGGCGACAACAAGAACTGGGATTATCTTGACGGAATCAACTCAACGTGACAAGTTGGAAAACGTATTTTTTCCTATAGTCAAGCAAGGCATGTTGGAGGAATTTAAAAACATTTGGGGTGATGTTCTAGTTCTGACAAATCGTGTCGAAGACCAAAAATGTCCGGGAAAACTTAAAGTTGAGTTTTTTACAAATAATGGAGAAATGGTATCGCTCGCTCCTAAATCGTATTTTGCTAGTTGCCGAAATAGTAAAATAAACAAAGATGGGCGTAAAGGCATACCAAACTGGTACCCGTTGACGTTAAATGAATTGAAAGACGTGTTGTATAACGAAGATAAAAAAGATCACAACGTCGAAGTCCGTTCATTACGCCTCAACAAAGAAAAACAAATGACGAGAACAACGACAATCAAGAGCGGCTTGACCGCCATACACGTCAAACTTGGGGTACAAAACGACAAAGTATCTTGCAAACCTCTCCAGATTAACGGGAAATACGTTTAAAAATGAGCTTTACGAATGAAGAACGAGAATACATAAGAGACGTTTTTGGATCAAAAAATAATTATGAAAATGCCAAAGATATTCTACAACCACATGTGTATGAATTTTTGAAAACTAATGGAAACCTCAATACTATAGCTAACCGAATAATTTTTCGATCCAAAAACACGTTTCGACCTTACGAATCAGTATCGATTACAAAACTTCTGAGCAAAGATTTAGACTGTGCTACAATTATAAACGAATTAGCGGGAAATATAACTGGAAGTTTTATGATTTATATTGACTTCCATTTTTTGTTTTTATGCAATTCTAAAAGTGAAGAAGCTCCTGAAGAATTTAAGTTTCAATTTGCTTCCAAAGCTAGCGCTATTAACGAAACATATAAAATAACTTCTAGTCGGGACTATCATGATTTTGTAAAAGAGTTTAAAAATGCATCTTATTCCGATTTACTTAATTCTGCATTTGTACATCATGTAGAACTATTCGAATTTCAAAATTCCGGCTTACGCCCTTACCAGTTATTGTCTTTAGTTGTACATCTTCAGAAATTTCCTCGATAAATAATCTCTATTTTTTGTTGCGTCTTGTCTCTCTTTTCATAAATTGTCTTTTTATCTATTTTCTTTTATATTCTG
>SCLG01000169.1:650264-667042 GCA_004367875.1 Oikopleura albicans | reverse complement strand
GAAGGTACTTTCTTAAAAGGTACAACGAAGAAATGGGATAACGTGTAAAAGGTACGAAATTTTCGTACCTTTTACACGTTATTCTTTTTCGCGCTTATGCCAATTATACTTTCATCCAAAAATACGTTATCCTTTCTGAACTTTATTCATTTTCCACTGTATCGGAAATACTTAAACTGGTTTTTGTGCCAATTGGCACACCGTATGATCTCGTGGTTTTAACTAAAATTATCGCAAGGGACTAAGGATTGTTAAAAAAATAGTCTACAGTCCCGGTGAAAATAAGAACAGGGAGTATTTTAATCCGTGAAAAATAACTGCGAAAATGAATAACGTTGAAAAGGTATCAAAATTTCGTACCTTTTACACGTTATACCAAATTGTAAGTTATCCCAAATGCGTTTTAGACCAATTGTACGTTATCCCATTTCAATGTTGTACCTTTTAAGAAAGTACCAATTGGAAATCGCGATACGTTTCGGTTAAAAAAGTGTTCCAGGAGTGTTGGTTTTAAATCGTATTTTTTCAGATGCTTATAAGGTCAAGTTAGTTTTTACAAGGTGTATTATCAGTGCAAAGGCAGATTTTCAGACCTTGGCCTTATATCCAACACCCTCCCTGTAAGATAACCCGACTTTGTTAGCATAACTGATTAGGGGGTTATATTGTAGACAACTTTCTGGCTTGGTTGCTTATAAGGTTAAGTCAGTTATTGAAAATGCATTTAAGGTCAAGTCAGTTTTTTAGACCCTGACCTTATAACCAACCTTCCCTGTAGGCCTCACTTTAAAGCCAACGCTCCGCGTATCAGATTCGTAAACGGCGTTAGTTTACAACTTATAACTCCAGTATTAAGTTCATTGGCTCTAAACCAGATATGGAAAGTTAAATCACTGAAGTCTTTTTNTTTTTCCATTTATTGCTCATAAATTACCCTAAGAGTTAAAGTTAAGTCGGCTAAGTAAGAGCTCATGCTGATGCATTGAAGCGATTATCGTTTCTTGAAGAAAAAGAAAGTTAATTGTCAAATGGCACGTGGTTTTCACCGCAAGTTTATTATTGCTATCTAAATGACTTTTAAAAGGTGATAGGAGTGTTTTGAGTTACATCATTTTATTTACTTTTTCTGATTTTACGAGTTATAACTTTCATTTTTGAGAATAATGGACGCATCTGTGAGAATAATGAAACGATATCATATGGCTAATAATTTCAGTCACCGCGGTCAAACAAGTTTTTAGCAGCATTTTTTTTTCGGCGTTCAACAAGTTTTTCGCAGGAAATGTTTCTAGCATACAGGGGGTCTGGTTATAAGGTCATAAGGTGTGACCCTTATAAGGTCAAATCTTTTTTGCATTCAGGTCAAGTAATTTTTTTTGAAAGATAAATCATGTCCTTTTTCACTTTGTTTTGGTTGAAAACCTCTCCCCCCGCTGGCCATTTTTAAAATGTTTAGGCCAAGTCAGTTTTTTAGAGTGCATTCAGGCCAAGTAATTTTTTGGGCTCGACCTTATAACCAGACCCCTTTGTACAGTTTTTTGAGTAAATTATATGGAATCCGCTATCTTTCCTAAAAGTCTTACAGCCCTTGTTGGTCAGCCATTTCTAAAATCACAATTTTTGCTAACACCCCTTAGCAGTCGTGCAAATTTACTAGCTGACCTCTTTTTTGCGTAGAATCCAAATCTGGACTCCGTGTGATTGGGTCGTAATGGAAATATGCGTTTTCAAGGGGGCCAAAGTTGAAATAGGGCAAAATTGGCGATTTTAATTATTTTATTGGACAGTCCAAGGCTTAGAGTCTAAGCCTTAGACTCTAGGCTTAGGACTATAAATATTTTTTATAGACGTTTGATGTTATTTTCAGGTTATATTGTAAAGTCATTAAGTTGACAAAATTGGTTAATTTTTTTTTTCGGGAAATTTCCCTCATCTGGGGTAAGTGATCCCGTCGCGAAACCGTTCTGAAATTGAACCATTTTGATTGGGGGAAACTGGGTCAAGCGAAAAGGGTTCTAGTTTGTCAGAAAAATTTATAAGTCATTTCGATCTGTTTCTTCGCGTAGACAGCATCTAACATATTACATTTTTGTTTGTGATTTTTGTTTTAAACGTGTCCAAGTTTGAGAAATTTACGTTATATTAATAAGGAGTTTATTTGCGATTTCACGTATTTCTATCAATTGATGCGGTAGCCATACAACCACTTATTTTGCCTTTGCTTGATTTATTGCAACATTTATTTTTTATGGGAATTATAATATTCTTACGGTAATTTAATTTTAGTTTTGGTGAGCGTGACGATGGGTTCGATGATCTCATTGTTTCGGCGGTCTGAGCTCGATACAGCAGCGCAACTGGAGGTTCTAGAGAAAAATTTAAAAACAGAAAAGAGTCGAAAAGAGCGCGTTTACAATCGAAAATCACAAATCGTGCGGACATTCAGATTTTATGGGTATGTTATTTACACTAGGAATAATAAACAAAAATGATAATATGGGTCCCTAGGGATCATAAATTAGAAACAACTGTTTTGGGCAAATTAGTTCGGAGGTGAGAAAGTGTGAAAAATGAAGACTTGGAAAGCTGAAGCAAGTTATAGAATGTTTTGAAAGTACCTAAAAATCAACCTTCAAAACATTCTAGAACTCGCTACAGACACTTCTTGGACTTCATTTTTCCACATTTTTCAATAACGTTCCGAGCTTTATTATTTGGCCAAACAGTTTTTTTAATTAATAGATTTTTTGGGCCAATTTTATCAGTATTTTATTTTTGTGGCCTTTTACACGTTGTCCATCTTGAGTCACCGCTATAAGTTGTAACCCCTTAAGAGTGTCTGGACTGATTTCGACTTTTGAATGTCTAATTATTTGAAACTCTTCCGAAGAAATATCAATTTTTTATACGTCAGATTTCTACGAGATAATCATTTTTTTGTTTATCTTCAATAGGAAGAGACGAACGGATGGAATTTTAGATATTTCAATCGACTTTGAATCTCCGGAGGTCAACGATTTCGCCATTTTTCGTGATTTTTTTTTTGGTTTTTTGTCAATATTTTTTGATGTGATTATTCTTACGAAAAGTTAAATCCGTACGTCGCTTCATTTTTTCAATACGAATCATTTGATCAAAAACTAAATTAATATTTTTAAAAATTGTAGGACTAGGTTTATTGGTTTCGTTTATGCACTGGATATATAGTGTTTTCTTTGTCATGTCTTTTTTTGTAAACCAAGGGTACTATTAACGCGCGCGACTAGTTGTGTTTCTAGTCGATTGCTATTCGAGTCGTTAATATTCGCTTCTCTAGCGGGGCGCATAACCCTCCTTAAATTTGTTTTTCATCTAGGCTTTGTATATTTTTACTCCTGCTTGGTGGACTTTATGTGACATTTCGGCGCGAAGAGTTGCTGATGGGTTTGGGACTTGTTGGTATAGTTTTTGTGGTCTATCCGCTCATTTTCTTTCTGATTCAAAAAATGTGCAAAACGTACTTGGAGCGGCAATACCGCGCGGCTGACGACTTAATCAAACAGCTTCAGAAGGAGAAAAGAGAGATTCTTGAAACAGTAATGGAAAAGGAACCCTACAATAAAGCAAAAGAAATCCTCAAAAAGTACGACCCCTCGATTCTCCGCACGCACGAAGCCGACGACGAAAAGCAGCGAAAGAGTGATAATGAATCGACCGTGCGGAAAAGAATAACCGCGAATCCAAGTCAGACAATGGTCAGACNCGTGGGAGTGATTTCCCAGTTTATCGAAAAATTTGAGATTTTGAATTGCTCCAAATTTCTAGAATTCGTGGACTAACTTATTTTTTTTGCACTTGAACTTATTCACGAAACCTTTAAAGATAATCTGAAGATAACTATATGTATTCAATGCGGTGTAATAAAAATGATGTTTAGTTGTAAACAAATCGAGCAGACCACCCTTAAGGAGGGCACATACCATGTGTTTGCAAATTTAACAGAAAATGTGATAACATGTTCAATAACAATATGTATTGTTTGTACTTTCCGATTCCTTCAAATATCATTTACTATTATGAAGTACTACCAAGGTCACTCAAAAACCTAAATCTAGAACATTTGTACGTTTTTTATGTCGATAATTTTCGAGATTCCAAAAATTCAGTTTACGACTTGCAAACGTAATATTTTACCGAAGTGTGTTGATCTACCAATTTAATTGTTATGGTACTCTAAAAGATCTAGAGTAAGTACTAAAACACTTTTGAATGTCTAATTATTTGAAACTCTTTCGAAGAAATATCAATTTTTTATACGTCAGATTTCTACGCCACTTCTTTATTTTTTTCGTAGGTTTTGAGATAATCATTTATTTTTTTTTGTTTATCTTCAATCGGAAGAGACGCAAGGATGGAATTTTATATAACTATTTCAATTTTTCATCGACTTTGAAGCTCCGGAGGTCAACGATTTCGACATTTTTCGTGATTTTTTTTTTTTTTGGTTTTTCGTCAATATTTTTTGATGTGATTATTTTTACGAAAAGTAATATCTGTACGTCGCTTCATTTTTTCAATACGAATCATTTGATCAAAAACTAAATTAATATTTTAAAAAATTGTAGGACTAGATAGGTTTATTGGTTTCGTTTATGCACTGGATATATAGTGTTTTCTTTGTCATGCCTTTTTTTAAAGGGTACTAACCCTCCTTAAATTTGTTTTTCATCTAGGCTTTGTATATTTTTACTGCTGCTTGGTGGACTTTATGTGACATTTCGGCGCGAAGAGTTGCTGATGGGTTTGAGTCTTGTTGGTATAGTTTTTGTGGTCTATCCGCTCATTTTCTTTCTGATTCAAAAAATGTGCAAAACGTACTTAGAGCGGCAATACCGCGCGGCTGACGACTTAATCAAACAGCTTCAGAAGGAGAAAAGAGAGATTCTTGAAACAGTGATGGAAAAGGAACCCTACAATAAAGCAAAAGAAATCCTCAAAAAGTACGACCCCTCGATTCTCCGCACGCACGAAGCCGACGACGAAAAGCAGCGAAAGAGTGATAATGAATCGACCGTGCGGAAAAGAATAACCGCGAATCCAAGTCAGACAATGGTCAGACGAGTCCAGACACCGCAAAATCTGAATGCAACATTACCAATTCAAAATGTGACGACGCCGATACAAAAAGCGCAATTTAACAGTCCGCAACTTAATCAGCGCAAAAGACCGCAAACGGTGCGACCCCTGCCGGGCAGCAATAACAAGACCAAAATGGATAAAATAGTGCGTTCTATAATTTGTGATAATTATATAATAACAAATGTTATAATTATAAAGATTAAATAATCAATAATTATTGATACAGGGGGTCTGGTTATAAGGTAAAGTTATATTTTTTGCACTAAGGTCAAGTCATTTTTTGGGGTTTGACTTTATAACCCGACCCCAATGTATATATATATATATTTATCATTTAAATGATACCTAAAGGTCGTTTTATTTTAAACCGTCTCAAGAATTACTTTTTTTTGAAACGAACATTACGGGAAAGATAGCTATTGACAAACGATATTGGGGATTAAATTTGTTGAAAAGTTTTCCAACCGGAAGTACCGGTTAAGATACAAAAATGGTCATATCTGGAAAAAAAATTCACAATGTTCGTTAAAAGAAAAGTAATTCTTCAGACGGGTTTTAATAAAAATGACCTCAGGCATATATATAAATAAGTTATATCATATAACCAGAAAATTCATAGGTTGGTTGGGTTACAGGATCTAATCCTGAACAGATGTATGCCCTAATCTGCCGCAATTGTTGTGAACACAATGGCTTATCGATACGAGAAGAGTACGATTTTTTAGAATGGCGGTGTGCATATTGTCACTTTCTACATAAAGCAAGGTATGTTTTTCACTATGGTCGCCTTTTTCGCATACGGTATACCGGATGGGGTTGGTTATAAAGCTAGCCATTTGTGCCGTCATAAGGTCAAGTCATTTTGTTTGCACTAAGGTCAAGACATTTTTTGTGCACTAAGGTCAAGTCAGTTTGTTGAAGCACTAAGGTCAAGTCAGTTTTTTTGAGTAGCATGATTTTTGGGGNAAATGCCGAAAATGAAGTTGATCGAGTGTCAGAGGCGGATGATGATTCGGCACATTTGGAAGACGATTCGGCAAAACGCGAGTCTGATGCCGAAACGGAACAATCCGACCTTTAAATAACTTCACAACTTTCTCTTTTAGATTCACGTATCACGGGAGAGTCCGGTTCTTCTTTAGGGGGTTAAGCGAGCAAGAAATTGAAATCAACTGGCCAAACTACACTTCATAGTAACGACCTTTTTCTAGGCTTGATTTTGTTGTTTGGTTTTCTTTTCTTCCATACAGTCTTTGAGCCAAATAAGGGATGTTTTTCCTGTCAGAGTTTGGTTTCATTAAATTAAGATATTTTTTAGACTGACAAAGCGTTTATAAGGTGCAATAGATCGACTTTTTTCTGCTGTAATGTGCAATACATGTATTTTTCAAATGACTAATGCGCCTTATAGGCAGCCCTTCTGTATATACAATTTATATTTTAAAGTATAAAAAGGTATGTTGCACTAAGATAAACGGCAAGAACACGTTATTATAAAATAGCTAATTAATATGATTATTCGGCACCTACTAAATTGGTATCATGTATTTTTGGTCGAAAGCATAAGAGGTCGAAAGGTCAAAATGCATAAGTTATAATTGGTTGGAAATTTGCGCCGAAGACTGATTTATTCCGCTTCCACTTTCTACCAGACAAATATTGAAATATATTATGTATACGTCAATATTTGTCTGGTCGAAAGTCTAAACGGAATAAGTCAGACTTCGACACAAATTTTCGACCAATTCTGACTTATGCATTTTGACCTTTCGACCTATACTTTTGACAAAAAATACATTATACTGTATCATCGATACATGTACCAATTTAGTCGGTGCCGATTATTCTTTTAAAAACCGTAGTGATTGGATATTGTGTGACCGCGTGTGCTTACGGTTAATTTTCCTAAAACATCTTTTTTTTTTATCTCACCGAATTATTTTATGAAATGGGCTAAAAATGGATGTAAAATAAGATCGTTAACGATTCAGCGTTTATCACCTTTTGACCAATTTTCATCAAATGATTCTGTTATTTATTTTTTTATAAATGACTCTAATAAATGGCCTAAAATTTTGAATATTTTTAAAGTTACGCTTCTGTCAGCTAACCCCCCGGTTGCATTTAATTTTTTGCATCTTTACCGCCTACTGTTTTTATCATTGTGCTAATTCCAATCCGGCATTTTTTAACTTCAAAGTAATTGCTGTAGTTCTTATTTTTGGTAAAAAGTGGAATTAATGTGAATACAAATATTAAGGGTGTTTTTGATAAATTGTTTTCTGGCACCGTGATCTTTGGCGGCAAACGTTTTTCGGGTGATACGTTTTTTGGGATAAAATACAAGAAAAAAGTTTTCGGAGAAAATATAAGAAAAAAATTTTCGGATAAAATATCTATCAAATTTTCTACTAGGTATCGCTGTCTTATCTCTGAAAAACCAAATATAGAGGGCAATTATGCTCACACGTTTTTTCAAGAAAACAATTTATCCGAAAGGCCGTGGTGTCAGTTTTTTTAGGTGGGTTTGAGTCAAATTTACGAAGAAAATTCTTGAAATTATAATAAGAAATACTTTTTTTGGAACTTGGAGATAAAAACAGTATTTTACCGATACGAAATAGATGTCGACTGATTCACCTTTATTCACATTTCACATATTCATGCAAGTTCAATCGGTGCCACTGAACATTTCATATTTTGTAGTTTAAAAAACAGCTCAAACCCGAAATATTTTAATCGCAAGCATTAGATTTCATCAACTGTCCACTCTCATTGATTTTAACTGTCACGATACTTGTTTTTTTTTCTTGTAAAATATTCTTGCCAATTTTATCCACAGGTTTCATAGCACAATATATTAAAAAAGTTCAGCATTAATTTGTCTCTTTTTTAGCAGGGGTTTCACTCTATGTACAGGAGGGACTGGTTATAAGGTCACAAAAGGTGACCGCTATAAGGCCAAGTCATCTTTTTTGCACTAAGGTCAAGTCATTTTTTTTCAAGATAAATTATGTCTTTTTTCACTTTTTTTGGATTTTTTTCGCGCTTGACGTTATAACCAAACCCCCTGTATGCAAATCGTCAGATAAAAGCGGTTACAGGGGTGTCTGATAATAAGGGCACAAGGTGCGACCGTTATAAGGTCAAGTCATCTTTTTTGCACTTAGGTCAATTCATTTTTTTCGTGCTCTAAGGTCCAGTCAATTTACATGTATTTTTTACAGAATGAGTAAACTGCTGACTTTCGCTGAATGGTTTGAACTTCCGTCTAAAATGAAAAAGGACGCAGCTAAAACTTCGATCCCTATTTGGGGGAAGGGGGTCCAAGGCGGCTTGTTTTGTCGACGTTGTAGAAAAGGATATGGGTACAATGTAGAAAAGTACGTTAAACATATTAGAGATTCCCATCATATTATCTACAATTATATCTATTACGCTGATGTAAAGTACAGGGCTCGGCATCAGTGAAGTTCTAAAAAAGGCTCAAATTTGGGGCACAGCCTGATTTGGGCGAATATAGACATGGTATGAATTAGATTTTTTTGTGAACGACGCCCAATATACCGGGCTATATATATTAGCCCAATATTAATATGGGGCGGGTCTCAGACTGGTTTCACAAATTTTACCGGTAAAAAAATCTTTACCCTTTTGAGATTGCGTAATTTTCTGTATTCGAACTAATTTGGCGACAAAAATTAAACGCCTTTTCCGAGAACCCTATCGGGAGTGTGAACTGTATATAAAGTTACTATACCAGTACTTAGTAGTAATGAGCCAGCGAATTCTTATTGATGCACTTTCCAAAACTTTGCTTGAGCCCTGTTCAAGTGTGGAAAGAGTGTCAATCAACTCGACGTTCCAATTGTGAGATTCAATTCGGTTATGAGAAAGATTCAAAGTATTCAAAAACAGAAGAATATTCCTGTCAAACCGGATGGCAGTAATAATATTGTAAATTCTTTTCAGATGGGTTAGATTTACTAACACGGGTCATATTTTTTTGACTATTTTATTAAAAATATCAAATATAGTACAATGACTGAATGATGAAGACAAAACGGTTGCACAAATCTACTGGTCAATATTTCAGGATTCATGATGGCAAAATAGTTTTTTGAATTTTGTATAAAGTGAAAAACTGAATATAGGGGGTCTGGTTATAACCCCCTGTATTCAGGACGAAACCTGAAAATTGTCTAAAAAATATTTTAGACATATTACAGAGGATGTGGGGTCGGACCCGAAAAAACTGATTTGACCTTAAGTTATATCTGATGTGGTCTGATGTAGTGATCGTTATAAGGTCAAATCATTTTTTTCGGGTCCGACCTCACACCCCTGTAATATTATGTCTAGGATAATTTTTCGGCAATTTTCAGGTTTCGCCCAAATCAGGTTGTGTTATTTTTTCTATGGCAACGAATTCTAATGTTGAATCTAACCTCGTTTAAGCAAGCTTTTATAACTGACGAGGTGGAGTTGCATGGACCTCTGATGAAACGGATTGTTTTGCAAGAAATCTCGAACAATGCTTTTGTGCGTTTTTTAGTTGATGAAAAATTTGCGATAAAGGAAGAGGTCGGGGATCCACCAGCGCTAGTCAAGGGGTCCCGAGAGGAGCGGCGAAATGCGAAAATTGAGAAACTTCGAGGGGATATTCAAAGACGAAATCAGAAAATTGAATTAATTCCGAACCGCCTGATTCCAAACAGAATTAAAACTGGGATTGAAAATGAGAAAAAGAGCATTGACCTTCATCAAAACAAAAATGACAGCAGCCTAGCCTCAGATGGTCCCCATTGTCAAAATGGATTTGACCTTCGACGAAGGCAGTTTTTCAAGACAACACAAAACGCCTATAAAATATAAATTGAAAACCTATTCTTCCACATTTTATTTTTAATTTATTGTAATTGAATTGAACTCAGTGAGTTCAACTCACCCTTAATTGACACTTTTTTTCGAATTTAAGGAAAAACGTGACCCATATTTGGCTGTTTCCGACACTTATTGGACCCATTTTTGTCGAAAAGACTTTTGACCAGACCGCCTGTATATGGTTTAACGCAAAATGTGACGGAGAATTTTTGAGTTCTCTTAAAAAACTGCTTCAGCCCTATCGACCACAATCAAAATGCAACTCGTTTAAATCCACTAACCAATGGGCGATCGGTCGACGATGTAGTTTTTATATCGGAGCGAAAAGTCGCCAAAAAACGGGGCCGGTATTTTGACGAGCCCGATAGCTGTGAAACTGTCCCAAAACGGCCATTCAAAGAGCCCGTTGTTCATATATCTAGCCCCGATTTTTCTCATGAAAATAACCATACGGCATCTGACAGTAATGGTCGAGAGCCTGAAAGTTATCGCGAAGTACCTGAAAGTAACTATACGATGCCTGAAACGAACCCCACGGTACCTGAAACTAACCGCGTTGCCCCTGAAAGTGATCATATTATCGATGTCGACGACGTTAGCACAGGAACCGACGAAACCCAAGTTCAAAAAGAAACATTTCAAACGTACTTGAATAGTCTGCCAAAAAAGCGAATAAGAAAATGTAAAAAAATGCTCCAAAGAGCGCGAAAACGTACCGGCGTTTTCATTCTCTCACTAGTATGCCCAATAACAAACAAACGCATATTGTATCCGGCGCGCGGTAACAAATGCACGCATGGAGAAGTGTTTGACGCGAAAAATTTTTATACGAACAAATTGGATTGTTGTCCTATTTGTAAAGTTAAAACGACGACAAGGTATGTGATACTATGTTTCTACACATTTTTTGAGTATTACACAAGTAACAAGTATTTATAACTCAGTATTATGAGAGTATTATTATGAGAGTAATGTATTATCAGGCGAGATTTACTAGCTATCTAAAAATTTCTTGTTCTAAAGTCATTAACGATTGAAATAATTAACTGAGTCTTTTGCGCCATCTACTGCCTGGACTCAATTACGGTAATGGATTTTCGTTAACAATCTGTTTTATTATTAGGTATACACACGGTGAAAGTAACTTATGTTATTTTAGTGATTTAATACGTGATCAACATATAGGCGACCATCTTTACTGGGATAAAAAAGCAACTCATGTGACAATAACCAAGTCTGGTGGATTCAAAACTTTTTCCGAATGCCTCAATCAAGGAATATCAAGAAAAGATGTATTTAACCGCGGCCGTCCAACCAATGATGCAATCGTTATAGGAACGGTATTAAATAAAGTGGTTAAGTTTTTATGGCCTTATTAATCATCATTTTTTTTTGATAACAAATTTTTAATTTATATAAAATGATGTCATTTTTCAAAAAATAATTATAATTATGCTGCAAGAACTTAAAGGTCAATTTAAGGTAATTATAAGGTCTTAAGTATTTTTTAACGGAGCATTGCAAGCATTATTTTTAGGTTTATTTGAAGTTATTATTTCTACGGTTCGATTATAATGAAATTGATATCTATTGTTTCTAAACACTTGTTTTCCATTTTACCAATAAATTATAAAATTTATATAGGGGGTCTGGTTATAAGGTCACAAAAGGTGACCGCTATAAGGTCAAGTCATCTTTTTTGCACTAAGGTCAAGTCATTTTTTTTCTTGCATTAAGGTCAAGTCAATTTTTTTTTTGAAGTATGTAATTTGGGAAAAAATCTTTGAAATCATGTCTTTTTACACTTTTTTTTCTATAAAATAGTGTCTTTTTAACATTTTCTAGAGTGAAGACCATAATTTTTTTTGGGGAAAATAAAATCTTATAAAAAATTTTATAAATGGTTTTAAGGTCAAGTCATTTTTTTTTTTTTGAAGTGCATTAAGGTCAAGTCATTTTTTTTCGGGCTTGACCTTATAACCAGACCCCCCTGTAGGCTTTATTAATTACAGGGGGGTCTGGTTATAAGGTCCCAAAGGTGACTGCTATAAGGTCAAGTCATCTTTTTTGCACTAAGGTCAAGTCATTTTTTTCTTGCACTAAGGTGCACTAAGGTCAAGTCAATTTTTTTTTTGAAGTATGTGTTTTGGGAAAAAATCTTTGAAATCATGTCTTTTTACGCTTTTTTGGATGAAGACCTCCCCCCCCCCGATATACGTTCCGATGGAACGGTTCCGTAGTTCATTGTGTCAATCCGCTACGGTAGAACTTCTACCAAGCGAAAAAAAAAATATTTGAGAGTTAACTAAGACCCTATAACCACGCCTTTTGTATACAAAAATAATTGATAATATTACCTACGACGCTGCCAACCTGATTGTCCGCGTCACAAAAAAAAATAAGAAATTGCAACTTTTGTTGTTTCGCATTGCTAGGTTACGCGGCCAATGTCAGGGTAAACACGTCGTAGGCCCGTCAAACATGATTGTCCGCGGAGACAAATAAGCTGTTGCGCGGACAACAAGATTGCGATTTAAACATGGATAATTTATATCGTTATCAGATTCCGAAGATGAATGAAAAACATGCTATTTATTTATTCAATCGGTGCTATTGTGGGAATCGCCACTTTATTGGAGAAATTTTTAGTTTTGTATATACCATAAAAGTTCCTTATCTATGAATCGCTGGATCATATTTGTGCTAGACTTATTAATTAATATAACATTTTTTACACCTGTTTTTCTTTCAATTCCAAAGATATATACGAGGCTAAGAGTCTGACGCATCTACCTACTGTTTGAGCCCTGAACAAACCTAGGAGAAATTGCCTAGTTGTAACGGTGACGATACACCAGGTGTCGTTTTGGAGTCAGTTTCGCGTCTCAGTTTAGGTTTGAAGTGAAAAAGTGATGGCGACACCTGCTGTATCGTCATCGTTACCACGGGCCATTTTTTTTTGAGATTGTTCACGGTTCAAACAGTATAGGTGGCAAAACTAACTGACATGCGGTGGTAATTTTACAACGAAATTTTTTATTCAAATTTTCGAGTTAAAAAAAGTCTCAGCTTAATTGGCCACCAATAAGCCGATATATTGTCGGTAAAATAACTGCTGTCAAATGTTTATAGTTCATTTAACATAATTTCTCCGTTTTCAATTTTGTGGACAATTTGTCCATTGAACTGGGAATCCTTATTTATTATTTACAAACCAATACCATATTCGTATAAGTTATATGTTAGCTCTATATATTTTAATTCATATTTGGTGAGCCGAATCTTTCTAAAAACTGCAAAACAGGGCAAAGATATAATTGTGTCAATCCAACTTTTTCACTATTTTGTCTTGTAATTATGTAAAAAAATTTTACAACACCAAATAAAGGATTAAAACACATAATAATTCAGAGAATGGTCAAGTGGGCACTAATCATCATGTAACACGATTCACGTTTATTTCAAAAATAGTTTTGACGGCATCGCTGTCTTTCGAATGAACTACTGGTTGAGTTTCATAAAAATCGGCCGAGCGTTTCTAGATTGTTTGTAGATTTCTTCGATTGATTTGTCAGGGTGTCTTTTACTTGTGTCGGCGGCTCTCATAACGCGTTTTTAACTTCACCTACGTTGACGCAAATTGAAGTTAAAAACGCGTTACATAAATTTACAAATAATCTAGAAACGCCGATTTTCATGAAACTCAACCGGTACACTATAGAATTTTAGCAAACGTTTAAAGATACAACTGACTGTAGTCAAACAATTACTATGAAATCCCGGCCATTCTATGAAGGAATAGTTTTCCTCAAATTGCAGGCGCATAAAATGTAAAAGCAGTGCTTATATTGTGTCTGTTTATTGAAAAAATCTATCATGACAGCAGTTTTGGGCAGAGATGCACATTTCGGAAAATTTTGTGCATCTCTGGTTTTGGGCAATCTATTCAGGTGGTTAAGTGGCACTAAATTAGTGCCGTGGGTTAATCAGGATGTTTGTCAAGTTTTTTATCTTAATTTTTTCTTTGGAGTAGGCTTTTATGGTCTTCTCACCCACGCGGCTTTCTTTCTGAAGCGGTTTAGAGCTGATATGTGATGTGTCTAATACTAAATCTATTAAAGCGCGTAGACGTTAAAAGCCAACTGAAAACCTACGTAAGTTACATAATGTCTCTTTGATGTGTCTCTTTGGTTAATTCGAGTGATGCCGTAAACAGCGCTGATGGTGACTCAGTCTGAATTTCAGACTACGGCCAATTAGGTGTCGCGACATGTCGTAATGTGAACCGAAAATGAGCTTGTGTTTTTTAACATTGCCCCCAGTCATTTTCGGTTCGCTTTTAACGGCTACGCGCTTTATATATACAAAAACATATATTGTATATATTATTGGTTTTAAGGTCAGCCATTAGTGTGGTTATAAGGTCAAGTCAGTTTTTTTTCAAGATAAATAATGTCTTTTTTCACCAGGATGAAACCCCCCCCCCCGTGGAAAGTTATATTTTTGGTCGAAAGACCGTTAAAAATAAGGTCAAGTCATATTTTTTGTTAAATAGGGTATAAAATTCTAACGATTTTTTCTTTAAAATCATGTCTTTTTACGTTTTAGAACACGAAGAATAATTTGCTCATTTTCACGCGTATTTGGAACGTGACTGAGGAAAGGAGCCTATTTGCATTTGAAATAACACTTTTTAAGAGGTTTTTCAGGGTTTTAACTTACGCACTACCCATTTTTGCAAAAAAAAGTGTGACCTCAGATGGTTAGTTCAGATGTATATACGGTATGTATATTTTGGTCACCTCCGGTGGACTAAATTTACCGGAATGTGTTTTTCAAAAAAGGTCCAGCGGGTTATTTTCACCATATCTAGTACCTTATACACCTTACATCTGGATAACTTTTTTTGTGATAAACCACATTAGACAGACCCCACTTTGATATGCTTCAATATTATATTTACTTCTTCCCCGCAGTTGTAAATGTCGACATATTTATTTTTCTTAATTGCAAACAGTTTGTATTTGTCCACTTTTTCGTAACCACATCGCCAATTGCCGGCATCTAAAAATTGCAAATTTGGAATATAACATCATTATTTAAAATTTATATAATTCTACATAATTAGTTAACCGTTCCACCGTTAACGAATAATATTGATGCAATACAATATTCCCCACATGGAAATGCATGACAGTTTAAGCTTTTTCGGCAGTTAATTTTTTTAAAAATAAATTACCTTGTATCAAATTCAGGGGTTTTGGTCCAGAAGAATTGTGCGTTTCCTTTTCTTTTTTCGCTTGTTTTAACACCTGTTTAACGCATTTCACTCTTGATTGTTCGGCAAGTTTTATAGGAGAAACTTGGTCGGCAAAAGACTGAATTATTTTTATTTACTCCAGTTGCAGGCGCAGTGCCTTTTTTAGGAGCCCAATCTAACCGCTTTTAGCCATAAAATATAATATTATCAAATGGTATATCTATTATAATATATACAATATTAATAATATATTAAGGACGGGTCAGTAGCGTTGAGGTGGTCTTGAGCATCGACTATTTCCATAGAACTCCCACGATTCATGGGCCACGAAGCCGTTAACTTGAAGAAAATCGATTCAGTCATTAACCATTTATCGGACGTTTTCGGTTCTCAAAAATAGCGTCCGATAAATGAGCATCGTCACAAAAGAGGTCATTTTTTTATTAGAATGACCCCATTTTGGCGAAAAAAGCGTCCGATAAATGGTTAAGGAATATATTTCAACCTATCTTCTACAATTTTCATGCGATTTATTTCGTTTTTTTTTTGGGAAAATGCATAGTACATAGCAAGACCAAAAATTATATGGAGCATTTTTTCTAATAACAGGTCCATAGCTTGATTAATTATGAAAAAATTGAAAAAACGCCCGAAGTTTACTTGCCCAACAAAAGCAAATCCATGGCATGACACCTTCATACGAAGATAGCTTTTTGTCAAAAGTCACTTCGAAAAAGAAGAATTTTGTGTACTGGCTAAATAGTAAACAATTTTATTGACCCGTCCTTAATGAAATTTATTTATCAGCTAAACCTTATTTCCCCTACACGGTATTTTTACGAGGTTTCCAAAGATCAGACCTTTATCTCATCCGATGAAGGTTCTGTGTTTGAAAAGTGTAAATATTCTTCTATAATATTCATATCGCCTAAAATATATGTATGGTCTCTTGCTCGTAATCTCCGTCGATATTTTATTTGTGCAAAAAAAAAATGTTTTTGTTTTATGCCAAAAATTAGTCATGTCACATGACTCATGTGACTTCTTTTTCTTGATCAAATTTGATTTGTCCCAATTACAGGGCAGCATAACACTTTATATTCTTACCAGCTCGTATTTGATCCAATCGGATTACAGTGTTGTAGCCTATAATCTGAAGAAAATATAGGTGTAATCTAGGCGTTGGCGCTAGTACACCATATACAGTCGTGGAAGCGAGAACGTAATACTTTTTGGGAAACAGTCCACATGCAAGTTAACTTAAACTCCCTTGTTTTTTCGTCGATTTAAGGCATATCATATGCCGCATATGCATATTATATGCAGCATATATATGGAGACCCCGTAGCACGGTCTTCATATTTTTTTGGGAAAAATTTAACAAAATTGTGAAAAAAAAGGGTTGGTTATAAGGTCAAGTCAGTTTTCAAAAATGCATTTAAGGTCAAGTCAGTTTTTTAGACCTTGACCTTATAACCAACCCCCCTGTACGAGTTTTTTTGAATTATTGCAAATT
>SCLG01000169.1:618883-635724 GCA_004367875.1 Oikopleura albicans | reverse complement strand
CCGTAACACTGCCCGATGACAAAACTATTCGGGGCATTTTCAGTAAAAGCTGTTTTAAGGGGGTAAATATTGCTCAAATTCTGGATAAAAGTGTCGCCAAAAATTCATCATAAAAATTAAACCACTAACGCTATCAATTATTTTTTTTTGCATTAATAACTTCAAACAATTTTCTTCTGCACTGGTCTATTCACCGATCTGTAATATATCCGGACATACCAGATATCTTCAACAAGACAAAAGTGAAAATTGTTGTATAGGTGACTGTATCGTTGGTCTAAATTTTCTGAAACGCCTCAGATAGGTTCTCATGAGTCTAGCGCTCATTTTGTTCGTTTTACTTTTTTGATTGATTTTTTTCTCTCGGACTTACGAATTAATATGTGTCGAAAATCGGCACCAAATGTAGTCATTCGGCCAGTGTGGAAATATGACAGCAAATAAAGCATAATTAAAACGACAATGTTTTCATCAATTCTCTTATCTAATAATACCAACTCTCGGGATTAAAATTAATATACTGGTTATAAAACCTATACGGTTTAGAAAACGGTTTGTGATGCTATTGTGTGAAATTATGAATGAAAAAGAAAACGAAAACAAAAAAAATAAATCGAGTGTTATCAAAAAAAAAGATCTAGAATTTTCTTTCACAAAATCCTGAAATGACATTTTTTTAATTAGAGAATTAACAAACAGCATTAACCCCGTTAAAAGCTATTTTATCTAATTTAGCCAATGCAACACAAAAAACGAGAACAAAATTCAAACTAAAGGCGGTAGAGAGCAATTTGAATCGTTAACCTTTAGAGACGGACTCCAGTTGGTTGACCGTCTGGCCTTTAGCGTCCCCTAATCCGGTGGCACGGTACCTTACTAGTTCGACGCTCGCTCTCTCGTTTTTTTTAAATTTTTTTTTCGAGAAAATAATAAGTTATGTACTTCTGCTACGATGATTGATATGTAACATAACTGCGAATAACGTTCAATATTTCCTCTATTATGTTTATCAAGAAAGGTTTAAAACCGACTGAACATTCTCTTTTTGGTCCTTGTTGATCTCGAAACGTATATCGTAAAATAGAATCTATGTCATAGAAATTTTATATTATACGGGGTATCCAACCTAGACTGTTGCATTTATGTAAGCCTAAACGGCCGCAAAAATGTAACAGTCTAGGTTGGATACACTGTATACTTTTATATATCAAATTTTATAACACAATCATCGAGCTGAGCATCACAGTATTCGTCTGAAGTCCGAAATTATTTTTGATTTGGTTGGAAAACAACTCTAAAAAAACTATGTGTTCGAGGACCGAGTTCGACAGACACTTTATCAAGGAGCTTCACTTTTTTATTGTTGCGCAAATAGGGCAATTATTAGAGTGACAAAATAAACGCTTAATGATTTATGATCTTCTGGAGCAAAGGGCCGTATTTTTTTCAATGAATACAATTTTAGAATGTACGAAAAATTTCAAATAGATTTTCGCCAATTAAAATTTTTTTTATTTCTCGAAAAAAATTGCTAAACTGCTTTATCGCAGAAGTTGTTGGCATGTCTTGTTTATTTCACGCCTAAAAAAAGTATTTTCCAAATTATGCAATTTCCCAAAAAAAAAACGTAAAAAATATTCGGGCAAAAAATTACGCTTAAAACGAAATCAAGACCACTAGCACTGTTAACGTGGTGCAAGGTCAATTTGCAAACCAACGCTTGAATTTTTTCCAACGCCCAACGTTCCGGATGCATCTTACCTCAGCGAGCCCAGTTGCCCAGAGAATTTTTTTTTGACAAAGTAAATAAAAGAAAGGCGGAACAAAAGAATCGGAAACTTCAAGAACGACAAAAACAGAAACAAAGGAGGACGAAAAAAAACAGAAACATTGTTCATTGTTCATATTTTTTCGCAAGATAATAAGCATTAATGTTACGATTTTTGAAAACATCATGACAAATTATTTTTTTCACAGATTCGTATTTAGATAATTTTTCTGATCATTTCACATATAAAAATAATATTTTTAGACTTTGATCGCCTAAACATTTTTTTGCGTTTGGTGCGCGATTTGAGCACACTTGAGACGGTAATTTTTTCCGTTTCGGATTTTTCAGGTCGTTATGAACATGCTCATATTTTTTTTTATATTTTTTCGTAAAAAAATAAATTCTAGACTTTGAACGCCTTAACATTTTTTTTGCGTTTGGTGCGCGATCTCAGCCCACTTTTTTATATTTTTTTCGTAAAAAAATAATTTTATCTTGTTTGAGCGCCTAAACATTTTTTTTATGTTTGGTGCGCGATGTGAGCCCGATTTAAGCTTGAGACCCTAATTTTTTCTGTTTCGGATTTTCAGGTCGTGAGGAACATGCTCATTTTTTTTTTATATTTTTTTCGTAAAACAAATAATTTTTAGATTTTGAGCGCCTAAACATGACCAACGCACCCCAACGCTTGCAACACTGGTACACAACTCCCATGTGACATGGGCCATGTCCCACATAGCCTATGTCACATAGCCTATGTGGGCACCGACTGAATCGGAAAATTTTCTTAAATGTCGAAAGGGTAAAATATCTAAAGCGGAATATGTCGAAAAAAAGGTGTAAAGTGGATAAAGGGTAAAGGTAATAACGTGTAAAGCTCATAAAATGTAAAGTGGATAAAGTGGATAAAGTGTAAAATGTCGAAAAATTTTAGAAAAAATCATCTATAGGTATGTGTCAATTTTAGCTATTTTTCTTCATCAAATTTTTTATGACGGATAACGTGTAAAGGTAATAAAGTGTAAANCCCACATGCGATTGACGGCAAGAAGTGTCTGCGTAATATGCCGAAAAAACTAAATCAATACCATGAACAGTACTAAACTGATGGACGAGGTTTAAAAAAAAGTCACTATAAATTTTACATATTTATGTAAAAAGTGTGTGATGCGTTGTGATTCTGATTCAATTTTACTGCCAATTTATGTTTTACTATTTCTCGGAACATTGTAGACTACCATCATGTACAAACTACGCATTAAAAAATAAGTAAAGAATATTTATTTTTGAAAAGTTGTATGAACATTTTTATAAATTCAAGTTTCTATCGAAATTTTAAAGCACCAAAATTTTTAGAATTTGATGGCCAAATGAACTTGGTCATGCTTGATATCATTAGTTAACACCTTTAATTGTAATAAAAACATGAAATATGTGACAAAAATGGACATTACTGATTTTTGGGTTCAGTTTGTACACAACATGACTGACCGGTCCTTAACCCCCTTAAAAGCTATTTTATCTAATTTAGCCAATGCAACACAAAAAACGAGAACAAAATTCAAACGAAAGGCGGTAGAGAGCAATTTGAATCGTTAACCTTTAGAGACGGACTCCAGTTGGTTGACCGTCTGGCCTTTAGCGTCCCCTAATCCGGTGGCACGGTACCTTACTAGTTCGACGCTCGCTCTCTCGTTTTTTTTTTCATTTTTTTTCGAGAAAAGGAAAAATGAAAATAAGGGCGCTAATAAGACAACTGAGATGGCAGCGGTAAATTACTATTATTATACTAAGACCACCGGGAAAATTATCTACGTAAATACGAGGAATCACAAAATACTTATAATATTAATTCGATAAGTAACCAGTCCCATAAGTTATGGGCTATAACAGAACATTCCCCTGATTGACTAATTAGAATGTTTAAAATATGGAAAATTAACTAACAATCAACTCAAAATGTCCAAAATATTGTTTTTTTGCTAATGGGGCAGGTTACATGCACGCCTTCAGCTTCGCTTCACGGGGCTGCTTTGTCATGGGACTTGTTGCTATTATATTGTTTTTTTTAATTTAGAAACCATCGATAATAGCTTGGGACAACCTAGAACAGGGGAACACTTTTTGGAAAAATATATCAAATTACCAAACAATTTATGGACTTATCTCTAAGCAAAATAAACATGTATAGAATAGTATAAATATACGGGAAAGTTAATAAAAAACATCACCTTACCATTTGAACTAACACTAAATTAAACAAAACAAAAATGTAAAAAACTAAAAATTTGAATTATTATGCTAAAAGTTAATTAAAACAAAATGTTTATATCAAAAGGTCAGTCGTGGGTTTAAACGCCGAAAACATGTACCATACAAATAGTGATAGTTCAAATACATTGTATACATTTACTGTATAAAATGATTCACACATTGGATGTTTCCACGGCTCGGCACGAATGGTTTTTGGCACATGGCTTTACAAAAAGCCAAGCCAAGCCAATTTTTTGGGAGGGTCAAAAAACCAAGCTAAGCCAAGCCAATTTTTTTAAAAGGTCAAAAAGCCAAGCTAATTTTTTTAGAAAGTCAAAAAGCCAAGCCAAGCCAAAATTTTTTGAGAATGTAAAAAGACAAGCCAAGCCAAAATTTTTCAAAAGGGGAAAACGCCAAGCCAAGCCAATGAAAATGCCTGGCTTTGCCGAGCCCTGGATGTTGTTTTAGATCAACGTCGTAGCAGATTTAGATCAATCATCGTAGCAGAAGTACATAACTGCGAATAACGTTCAATATTTCCTCTATTATTTTTATCAAGAAAGGTTTAAAACCGACTGAACATTCTCTTTTTGGTCCTTGTTGATCTCGAAACGTATATCGTAAACATAGAATCTATGTCATAGAAATTTTATATTATACGGGGTATCCAACCTAGACTGTTACATTTATGTAAGCCTAAACAGCCGCAAAAATGTAACAGTCTAGGTTGGCTACACTGTATACTTTTATATATCAAATTTTATAACACAATCATCGAGCTGAGCCTCACAGTATTCGTCTGAAGTCCGAAATTATTTTTGATTTGGTTGGAAAACAACTCTAAAAAAACTCTGTGTTCGAGGACCGAGTTCGACAGACACTTTATCAAGGAGCTTCACTTTTTTATTGTTGCGCAAATAGGGCAATTATTAGAGTGACAAAATAAACGCTTAATGATTTATGATCTTCTGGAGCAAAGGGCCGTATTTTTTTCAATGAATACAATTTTAGAATGTACGAAAAATTTCAAATAGATTTTCGCCAATTAAAATTTTTTTTATTTCTCGAAAAAAATTGCTAAACTGCTTTATCGCAGAAGTTGTTGGCATGTCTTGTTTATTTCACGCCTAAAAAAAAGTATTTTCCAAATTATGCAATTTCCCAAAAAAAAAAAACGTAAAAAATATTTGGGCAAAAAATTACGCTTAACGAAATCAAGACCACTAGCACTGTTAACGTGGTGCAAGGTCAATTTGCAAACCAACGCTGGAAGTTCCCCAACGCCCAAAGTTCCCAACGCGTTGGTTGGGCGTTGACACATAGGCTATGTCCCCTAAAAATTGATGTCTGTTTTTTAACAAATCGTCTGTAGAACGGACTCTGTACCGTCCTTGAAGTGAAGTTTTGTTCTCTAAACACAGGAAAAAATAATGAAATCGGAGCTCCGCGGAGTTGTGGAACGTATGTTATTATAAAATAAATCTATTAGCGTTTTCGCTTAAGGACCTTAGGGCCTAAGGCTTAGGCAAAGTACACAACACGACTAACACGTGCTTATTTCCGCGAATTTCATAAAGACCATGTGCCCAAACAACAACAAAAAAAAAACTAGAAAAGTTGGCTTTTTCGATTCGGTGAGTGTGACCACGGGGCAAGTACGAAGTGAGTGATGGCTTGGTTTTTGGGGCGGAAAGTCGCGCTAACGTCGCCCGCGCTCTCTCTATTCGTCGCTGGTGAAAGGAGCACGTGTGGGCGAGCTATTTATTTCGACTCAGATCAAAACACTGCTCGATCGTGTCGCTTGCTCTCACCATCAGAATATAAAAAAAAATCCGAAGAAAAAAAAACGTATCTTCCAAATTAACAAACCTACAACACAAAAATAAAATTAACTTGTTACTTTTTGTTTGTTTGCATTCAGAGAAAATTTTTGGACATTCAAAAAAAATGTAAAGAAAAATACAAAATTTAGAGAAAATCGTTTCCCCACAAAAAAAATACGAAAATAACGAGGACACACTCAATTTGCCAATATTACGGTAAGTGGAAGCCTGTTAAAAATAATCTTATTGTGAGTTATAAATTGGGTAGATAATTGTATCGATTTTAAAATAACATTATTTGGTGTCGGTTCATTTTTTTTGGGGCGTCATTCGATATGAAAGGTCATTATTTTTTAATCTCAAATTGAGATCCAATTTCTTTATCGAAAGTTTTTTTTTTTATTTTTTTTACGAATCCACTGGAATACATTAACAGTAATTCAGGATATTAAATAAAATCACTGTATTACAATGGTCTCTAATTTTTGAAGAATTGTGTGTAAATGACAAGTTTTTTTGATTTTTGTTTTTTTTGGAAAAATGAGAATTAATTTGATCTGATCACTTGTTCCATCAAAGAGTTAAATATCGGCTCCATTGTAAGTCCAAACAGGTTAAGAATTATCTAAGTGTACTTGGAAATTAGTTACCTCTGTGTATAGAACTGTTACGGGAAAACCTACGCATAATTTGATAAAGAAAAAACGAAAAAAGAAGTAGGCTGGAGTAGATCTGCAGCCTACTTCTTTTTTTCGTTTTTTTTTATCAAATCATGCGTAGCTTAAAGTAAACCATATGTCACATGATATGTGGTCGTTTTTTTCCGATTTCTTGGTTACTATGAAAATATTTAACATTTCAAACCGCGTCATCAAATACGCCATGTTTGATTACGTATAAATTGATACTTTTATTTTTTTAATCAATTAGTTCGATTTTTTGTAAAATATCATGTAATCCATCATGCTGATCTCAAATATACAAAAAATGTGGTTTTTAATTGGTATACAAGTCTTGGAACATTATTTACAGTTAAAACGTCTTAAAAAACTCGCTCAGATATGGCGTTAAGGCCATGGAGAGAGAGAAAAAATAAAAAAATTCTAAAACAATCAAGCAAATCGAATGTGAAAAGGGTTATCTAAATTTATGACTTCAAAAGATTATCATCGCCGTGGTAAAACCCTGAATGAAAAAAATTATTTATGAGATTTGCACCTGATAATGTTGTTGATTTGCTTCTAGTCATAAATCAAATAAATCCAATTGATAATTTAGTTTTTTTGGGAAATTGGACGTTAACACGTCTTTATTATTTTGGGCCGGACACGACATAAGTGAAAAACAATTTACAGTGGGAGAACAAAACAGAATAACAAAAACGTTTTAGTCAGCTTTTTTGTGTATTTGGTGCTTGTTATTATCGTATCAAAGTTATTAATTTCTTAACCTCTCTAGTAATAGTGTGCTCTTGTAAATTACCTTGTTGCGAGCATACATCCAACAAATCGGGCTAACACAACTTTATAGGCTCTTAATAATGGATTATATTTATAAATTATTACTTCTAAAGTGCATAATGCGATTTGGAGATTATAAAAATTTGTTGTAAATGTATGTATGTATCTTTTTTTGTATATCGCCTTCTGTTGATTTTTACGAACTGACAACACCACTTTACAAAATAAAACGAGAATATCTCCTCATACTCGGCGTTTTACATGAATTTCCGCCGTCGTTTCCCTTTATTTTCTAGATGACGATATTCGAGTTTTTGACCTGCGGAAAAAAAACTCGAGTTGAGTTATCTAGAAAATACGAAAGAAAAAACGGCGGAAATTCATGTGAAACGCTGAGTAGAATGTTTTAAATTCAAATCAAAAATATAAAATAAACGGGAGCTCATTTCAAAAATTTCATGAACTGTTTTCATAAATTTAGAGAAAACCGAATTCCATTATTAAAATAATAACACCTACTACAAATAACTCCGCCTACGAGTTGAAGTTCGTTCATAAAAGTTGTAAGTCATGAATTCGCCTCAAAAAATTCATTGCGACTGAATTTCCGAATTCATGACTTACGACCGCTATTTAGTCAATATCTACTTTATTCATACTAGATCATAATTGTACTGTGTAAATTGTACCGACTCAATCGGATTAAAACCAAATATTAACACACGTTTCTAAAAAATGTCACATAACGGCACAGAGAATCTGAACGTTTTACTTTACCGTAAGTCGGCCAAATATGCCGAAAATTAATCAGGCGGTTAATTGCTGATATGAGTCAAGTTTTTTGAATCGTGAAACTTTTTTTGTTTGCAATTGAAAATTGCTCATTGATGCTAATCCTGATAGACGGGTTTTTTTTTAGATCCACCCGGCAATACTTTTCTTACTCCTCCTAGACCAAACTTGCTATGAAGTTAATTCCAATTGTAAATAACGCCCAAGGGATAGGGCTAGTGCATCGGCTGGGTCCGATAATTCTAGGATAATTTTTTGTAGTCGAAAATAGAAGTTCAAAGTCAAATAGTGTTTTCGACTCGGTGATTGGTCGAAGGTAACTCACACAACCCCCACACGCCATTTGATTGGTTCATAGAGGTGATGGTCTTGGTTTGTGATGACGTCATCCTAATTGGAATTTGAAGCCGTAAAAAAATATTGTTTTTTTCCTCGACCTTGGGATGATGGAAAAAATTGGACCTTGGGGCAAAAAAGAAGTTTTATGATGTCACAACTTTTAAGTTTAAATAAAATCCAAAAGTACGTCTGATGTTCCTCCATTTTGGGCACGGGATAGCGGTACTTTTTTTTGGAGCAGCGAAGCTCTCGAAAAATATCGTGATCACGTGACCTAAAATTAAGGAATTTGCTAACCCCGCTTGCATCAACTTTTATGGCTTAACGAGCAGAAAACTCCCTATAACAACCCTTATGAAAGTTGGAGCTGAGGAACCAAGGTATTTGGAAAGCCCCAAATCTTTTCCGATTTCGCCACTAAGTGGCGCTTTTTCGTGGTCAAAGTATAAACACGTGATTTTAGACCGGAAAACAGTACATGTTGAGAAAAAAAAGTTGGCGCGTCAGACAGTCGACCAAGGCGCAGATTTTGACCGGAACATAATTTTGAAAAAAAAAAAACCGGAAATGGGTCAAATTATCGGTTTTTAGTCAATCTTCATTCAAATTACCGGTTTCGACTGGTTCTAGACTAAATCGGGGCCAGAGCTTCCGAATCTGAACTTACTTTCACAAACCAACCAATGATCGTCCGATAAGTACCGGTTTTTTGGTATAAATCACTCAAAATTACCGGTTTCGACTAATTCTAGACTAAATCGAGCTCAGAGATTCCGAATATGAACTTCGTTTTTCAAACCAATTGATAATTGTCCGGTAAGTACCGGTTTTTTGGTATAAATCACTCAAATTTACCGGTTTCGACTAATTCTGGACGAAATCGAGGTCAGAGATTCCGAATCTTAACTTCGTTTTTCAAACCAATTGATAATTGTCCGGTTAATCTCGTTTTTAGTAGAAAACTGGCAAAATTACCTGTTTTCACCGGTTCGCGCCTAATTCGGGCTCAATAGGCTCCGAATATGAACTTAGTTAAGATATTAGATTGCAATAGTTGTCATATGACCCCTCTAGGGTGTCAAATTGCAGCTTGCTCGAAATGAGCTTTTATGGTACTCAATCGTTTTTTTGTCCCTTTGGACGAAAATGAGGTCAAATTACAACAATTTTTTTGTTACAGGGGGTCTGGTTATAAGGTCAAGTCATTTTTTTCTTGCACTAAGGTCAAGTCAATTTTTTGTGAAGCATGTTTGTCGGGATAATCAAATCTTAGAAAATTTTTTTTAATGGTAATAAGGTCAAGTCATTTTTTTTTGAAGTGCATTAAGGTCAAGTCATTTTTGTCGGGCTTGACCTTATAACCAGACCCCCTGTACTCATTCGATCCGTTTTTACGGCGACCACCAGTCAACAACTGGTTGCATTACTGATTAATAAATCAAACGGTATACACCGTTAAGAATCAGTAAAAACATAGCTTGACGCTTTTACAGCGTCAAGTTAATTATTTTAACTGTACACTTGTAACATAATAATTCTTATTCTATTAGTCCGCATATGCACCGCTCCAGTGTATATGTACCGGTGAACCGCCCGAGACTTCTCGCGTTTATAACTTGCCGTTGGACGAATAGTGCTTTAAGTAAGGCCTACTGGTTGGCTGGCTGGAGGTGGGGATTACTGCTNTCGTGAAACTTTTTTTTTGTTTGCAATTGAAAATTGCTCATTGATGCTAATCCTGATAGAATTATTATTTGGTTAACTAAGATTCTCACGCTCCTTTTGGATTCACTAGTCTTCATGACGATGAAGTTTTTCAAGAATTTGGATTCTTGATTAATCACCCTTAAGTCCGTCCAATTATCATATTAAATCTTTTTTGAACCACATAACCGGCATGTTTAACTGCCAGATAGTTTGTCTGAGTTACGGTGACACCAAAAAAGTATTGGTTCGTACCGTATGCCCACAATAAATCATCACCTGCAATTTTTTTTCTTGCAAAGCTTATTCTTCGAAATAATAACGAGCTTTTCAAGTAAACGAGTTTTAGCTTATGACATTATTTGATATCAATAGAGAAAATTAAAATATAAGGTCTTCTAGAACTGTAAAATTCTAGAATTTTTTGGTTATTTATAGAGTCAAACTTACGACTGTGCCAGTTCATGCATGTTCAAACGTATTATATGAATTATTCTAGAATTTCCAGTCAATTGAACTTGTATGTGCAACAATTGCAGGAAAATCTTTGCAAAATGATAAAACAAACACAACTATCTAAAAAAATCGTTCTGTACTACTGACCCGTCCTTAATTCCGAGATGGTGAGCAAGTTTATAAGAGAGCTTTCCAATCAAAGTCATTCTGACGTGGAAGGATATTATATGACCTTATAGCCAATACAAGTAAACGCATAATAAGTTCAGTGCAATGTTGCCTAGCGCGCAATTTGTGGCCTTAGTACAGAAATCGTTTTCAAAATGGATGACCTTATAGGTTCGGAAAACGGCAATTGTGATAAATTCGCACTTAGTTCATGATTTTGCTACCATAGGATAAGTCTACCCTTGAAATCTAATTAAATTTGAACTCAATTTTTATCCACTTATCACCCATGTTTCCGAACTTCCCAACATTCTGAGACAAAACACATATTATTGTGGGACACGCACATTATTATGGGTCTGTTAAACTTATTGAATAATTAATAAATTTGTGTTTTTCTCAAAAAATAGCTAATCAAAGTGCATCAATTGGGAAAACAACTTGAAACCATCGAAATTTAGAAAAAAAACACGTTATTGAAAGCGTAAGTGATAGGTTGGCTAGAAATTGTTATTTTACATTATTTTGAATAATATTGCCTTGTTATTTGTCAAATCTATAGATTTTATTTTGTTAACTGGTAGGCGGAAGTCTCGAAATATCTTTTGGCTGTTGGAGTCACTCTGTAAGTGCATACAGCCTATATAATACAGGAGATTTGATGTCAGGAGTTCGTTTTAATAAATCTATAGAAAGACACAGTTCCATATTATGTAGACACAATGCACATTTTCCGGAACTTTATAATACGTGTCTACAATTTTTGAAAAAAAAAATCATGTTTGTGTCAATTTTAGGACAGTAACCGAAAACAGAAATTTTCTGTAAGGAAATTTTTTTCTCAAACTCACATATATGATGCAGTTTGAAAAAGTTGAAAAGGAGACACGTTTTGGTGCTAGAGAGCCTTTTAAAGGCCATTTTTGGCAAATTTTCTCCGTTTTCAGGTTTCTCAGTTTTCGGTAAGTGCCAATTTTAGCTGTTTTTCTTCATCGATTTTTTTTATTGTGAATAAAGTGTAAAGATGATAAAGGGTTAAAGTTATAACGGGTAAAGGTGCTGAAGGGTAAAATGTCGACGAATTTTCGACATTTTACCCTTTCGACATTTTAGAAATGATTCCGATTCAGTCGGTGCCGATATATACAGTAGTATATCTAAAATATTCAAAGTAATTTTTCATTTATGGTTTCTAAGGGTTAAGAACTAATACCTAAGTTTTAAAGTTTATAAGCCTTTAATGTCTATCGATTAGGAAATTGATGACCAAGTACGAGTCATAACTGTATTAATATATATCTATGTATTTGGCAGTCCGATTAGAATGATGTTATTCTGTATTAAATAGTAGATATGTAATTTATACATCGTCCTTCTTTTCGTGTATATTGGAAGTGGTTTCTATTGGATAAAACAGAAAACAAAAACTATGGCCATTTATTTTTTTGGATACACAATTGACAAGTGCGGACGGCTAACCCCAATGGACCTAAGGATGTGTGGCAGCCGCCCGATAACTTGCAGAAAGAAACAAATAAAACAAAGAAAAAAAACAAAAAAAAAAACTGACACTTTGGCTTGAACTTAAACTCAACATGATATTTTAGCGAATACAGAATGAGGAAAATCTATTAACTTGATAAATTAGCCGAATCGATTTAGTTCTCTTTCGGCTTGCATAAGTCGTTAATAAGGTCACATAAAAGGACATATCGATAAATGGCCATCCTTTATTTTTGTTTTTACTATGACCTTGTATAAGGACATTATTTAGTATTAATTTTTGACAGAAAGCAATATTGATTAGTTTTGCGCCGAAAAAAGTTTTTTTTTTGCTCGACACTGCATCAAGCCATATCAATATTGAAAAAGTGGTGGGGATTTTTTCAGAGTTTGTACAGATATGTGAGTTTTTATGTTTTACAGATTATCTGGTATTGGTAAAAAATACTTATTATTTGTATTTTTTTGGTGCCTTTCAGGTTAGATGAGAAGTTTATGAATGCCGTTTTGTTTCGGAATTTGAATTTTACAGTAAGGTGCAATTCAGAATCTGAAGTTCAGATTCACATAATTGTAAACCAAATTGAGGTTATATGACCATTTTCATATGATTTTTCTTCTGGGTCATATTTCAATAAAGGGGTCCAATTTATATTATACTGGGGTCAAAATACGGAAAAAAAATTTTCCAGTCGAATTTTGAAATGTACACTCCTTGTGCACTTATCTTGTCATTTTTTCCACAAATATTTTCCAGGAACGCGTATATTTATATGTTAAGAACTGTGCGTTTATCGTGTCGTTTGCACTTATCTTGTCACTTTTCTGGTCTGCGAAACGAGAATATACGTGCTAAGGGAGTGTAGTAAAATTATTAATTGTCAATGAAAAATATGTACAATATAGGTTATAGTTAGGACAGCCACCTGAGATTTTGACCCGATTTTAGAAGTAGTTCANTGTTTTGGAATTTGAATTTTACAGTAAGGTGCAATTCAGAATCTGAAGTTCAGATTCACATAATTGTAAACCAAATTGAGGTTATATGACCATTTTCATATGGTTTTTCTTCTGGGTCATATTTCAATAAAGGGGTCCAATTTATATTATACTGGGCTCAAAATACGGAAAAAAATTTTTCCAGTCGAATTTTGAAATGTACACTCCTTGGGCACTTATCTTGTCCTTTTTTCGACAAATATTTTCCAGGAACGCGTATATTTATATCATATAAATTATATGTTAAGAACTGTGCGTTTATCGTGTCGTTTGCACTTATCTTGTCACTTTTCTGGTCTGCGAAAGGAGAATATACGTGCTAAGGGAGTGTAGTAAAATTATTAATTGTCAATGAAAAATATGTACAATATAGGTTATAGTAGATAGCACTTTTTCAAAGTTGAATAGGCGGTTTTCAAAAATGGAACCGAGTTTGCGTTTATTTAATTAAAAATGACCACATGATGGTTTTGAGTGAAAAAATGAACCAGAAAAACTATTGTAATATCTTCATTTTCATTGTGACGGCCAAATGAATCGGCTTTGGCTAACTGAAATATAATATACCTCTGTCATATCGGGTAATATTCATGCATTAAATGAGCTAATTTTCATGATGGCCTATAAAATGCGTTTCTATTTGTATTACCAATGTTATATTACCGTAATTAGAATCGGCCCGGTTCAATATATGGGGTCAACATCTGGGGTTAGGAATTGAATAAGAGTGGTTAAATTGGGCAATGCTCCACGAATTGAGCGAGGTCAGAATATGACCTCTGTCTACTCCTCTTACCGACCACCTTATTCGTTTTGCTACACTTTTTTATTCACAAAAAATGTAAATGACCCTCTTAAAACCTCGCATACGCAAATGATGTTAATTATTTATTTATTATGAAATACTCTATTTTGTTTTTGAATGTTTTGTTTTTATTCGGGGAGCTCATGGGCGCAAGGAATTTTTACCCTAAAATAGTAATAACTGGATTATATTGTCAAACTGGACACTTGGCTACTCTTCGGTCTATTAACAAAAAAAAATTTTTTTTCTACTAGGAATTCGAAAATTATGGCCTTGATTATCATAATTCGTTGGAATCATTATACACGTCCTCGCCAACTCTGTGGCGCTAAAAGTATCTCTGTCGCCACCTATTTTGTCTGGCCAAACAGCATGCCTGTAACTGCATGTAATTATCTTATTTAAAATTTTCAAATATCAATATCTTAAGTGTGTAAACCCTTAATGTGCACGACCCTTAGTATACACTCCATATATATTAAAGGTAAAAGCTACCTAAAAATCTTGGAGGTAATCGTACTTGAAAGTTCCACATTTTAAATGTGAAAGTTTTTTTACACGTCTGTATACACCTTCCCTAATATGCACTTTTTGATAGACAATTATCCGGGGAATGTACTATGGCTTTCATATTTGAACGGTGGAAATTTCAATGAAGATTGCATCCAAGATGGTTAAGGGTTTTTACCTAAACCAATGTAACAGTCACTTTATCCTCGTACGCATTAACTTTAATCTTAAGTTTTTTTTTAAGCAGATAGGCGGAACGTTCACTGTAAGCAGGTAGTGCGCAGGCGGCAAAATGACTGTGACTTTAAGCAGGCAGGTGGTGTAGTTTATAAATTAACACGAGACTGTCAGCGACTCAAAATAGGGGGCGGAAATGTGATCTGGAACTCGTGACCTTCAGATTATGTTTGGCTTTATCTTTGACAACTACCGACATGAACTAATCCCTTGGCCTATTATGTTGTGTATATTATATTATATAATAGGAATGGTAGTCAATAGACTGATAGATTACAGGGTGTCGAGCTTTGATAGTCCAGTTGTCAGAGCGTTCGTCTAGATAACTTACTTCGATATATTTAATAGGATTTGAAATAACAATATTTTTTGAACATAAGAGTAAGATATTAGAAATGTGTCTTTTAGACACTTACAGTGACAAGTTAAGGGGCGTCTAGCTTAGGATGAAACAAATGCATTATTTCTAAGGCTTTCCAAAACATTTATTTCGTTAAAAGATTGCCTATAAGGTGAACGTGTTTTTTATGTATGACTCATGCAGCATGACCAACCATGGACGCGTCCCTTATGTCACATAAGTTATGTGAAATCATGTGAAATTTGTGAAACCATGTGAAATGTTTTTTCGCATTTTTTTTTGCGTTTTTCTGGTAAAAGATCTATTACAACGTCTTCTATGTTTTCTACTTTGACCTTATATTCAAACATATGTTTGCCGATCCTTTTTAAACCCGATTATTTAAGTTTAAATGTGTATAATATGTGATATATAATTAACTTATCTGTAATGTATGCATCTTGTCCAATATTTCTACACACATTCTATACACAGTTGTACTTGTAAACAATGTTTTTATTGGCTGATTTTTAACTTGAAACGTGTGAGAAGTTTATTTTGGTGTACTTCATTACGAATAATGGTAATGTGGTTATCTTACCATATAAAAACTAATCATGAGTGGGGATTTGCGAAAAAATATTTTTTGAATAGTATTTCAATTACTATATTTGTGTGTTGCAAAAATAGAACGTTTGTCAGTTTTGTGAAATCCACCGGTGGGCAGATGTTGTACCATTGTCCGCGGCCAAGGGTAAACGCGGCTAATTTTCAATGGTACGGTACACTTTTTTTTCACTCTGGTACACATTTTTTAGTACCACTATTTTTGGGCCTGACCAAAAGCGAAAAGGGGTCAAATTAAATATTTTAAAAAATGAATGGTATACTCCTGATTCGAAAGATTTTTTCGAGAGGATATCGAGTATGACACCTAAAATATAATTCGGCCCTTCTGTGACCTCTAGTGGGGTCAAATTATAATTCATTTTTAATGGAATCAAACTCAGATAAAGGGTAAACTCGGGTAATTTTCACTGGTAGAGTATGGAAGGGTACGATTGTTTGCTCGGGTAAACTCGGGTTATTTTATATTTTTAGTCTTCATAATCTGACACCATTTATAAGTTTCTTAAATGTATTATGTTATATTCGGGTTTTAAATCAGATTTGGTGGTATTGTTACAGGAAGTATTTCTAATGAATCATTAGTAGTGATAGTTTAGAGGAAACATATTTGTCCAGTATATATTCCATAAAATGATTTTAAACTAAGTATAATATGATACATTTCAGTAACTTATAAACTATGCCAGGTGAGGAAACTGGCCCGATTTACCAAAATGTTCAAAATATTGTTTTTTTTTGCTTTTAAGTTACACGTTTTGTTAACTTTAATAAGGAGCTTCAAATCAATTATTCAATTTGTACTTTATCTTAGTAATCGATTTTAGATATAAAGACTTTTCACGCGATAATGTCCAGTTTTTATAATTATAAATGTGCGTGTTTTTTGTTGTTGGTTGCAAGTTACAGACGCCCCTGGATTTATCGCAAAACTATCACATCTGTTACATTTTTTGCCTATTTTTGATTTTAGTATGCCAATACGTACTTCCCAAATTCCTTTTACCTGAGTTTGACGGTACTGCTAGCATTGTTTATCGATATTAGCACCTTT
>SCLG01000169.1:571373-608736 GCA_004367875.1 Oikopleura albicans | reverse complement strand
ACATTTATTTTTCGATATTTTTTTAAAATACATGTAGGGTTGATTAATAATAATTAAGATATGAAGTATTTTATAGATACTTCATATTTTTATTAAATTTTTTTACCCCACATGGTTTTATACCCGTAGTACCGGTCCGGTTCACAAAATAACAAGGTGCATTTGTAATGTTACATTGCCATGATGTTAACATATTTAGAAACTATGTTAACCACCAAAATATGTTTACAGTCCACAAAAATATTTCGGATATCTCTTGAGCTCATACTATTAATTACGTTTTTTTATTTATATCAAAGTAAGCTCGGCGCTGGCCATATTGTAAACCACAGAAGAAACTACATACATAGATACTACTTTTTTAAATGATGAAATCGTAACATATGTGGGGCACGTGAGCATTACGTTAAGATTTTGCTTGTGTAAATTATACTAATGTTGATAATATCAACTTGATATTATACCAACCGGAATAATAGTACCAGTACAATTATTATATACAGTACACTGAATATCATATGTGTGTAGTATTTTTATTTTTGAAAATTTACTGGATCGAATTATTGTTCCAACTTGGAACTTCCAAGTTATACATATGTAGTTATACATATGTACGTACTAGATTTGCAATAAAAAATAGTTTACCAAATTGTATTACAATTAATAACCCAATTTTAACCCAATGTGGTCGAAAAATACATTTTGAACGGACTATAACATTTCTTATTCGACCTTTTTTCCTTTGTCATTGTAAAACCAGAATCAAACGCGGAAAACCTTCAAGTTCAAAATCAACCTCATAAAATTTGAAAATAGTAGTTTTGTTCCTTAATAATTATTTTCGGATTTTATGAGGTTGATTTTGACCCCGAAGAGTTTCCGTATTTATTCTGGTTTTTAAATGTACCTTCTGTTATTTGGTTAATATGCATCCACATTCCATCCGTTTTTTTATTTGTACGGCGTTTGTCAAACTTTCCATAATAAATGGATTATGATCGGCAATAAATGCTGCATTTGTCATAATCCATTTGTGTATTGAAGGTCATTATATTGAAAATTCCAACTTCGTTACTGGACGAATTTTATGTTTTATTTTTGTGCATTTTTTGAGCAGAGATGTAAAAGTTCTGTTATTTTCNCAAGTTGAAAACATCAAAACGAGAATTTAACCCGTTTTTATAATTTGAGAAATGAAGAAAACGAACGAACGTTCTCTAAAATAAAACGTGTTTTGCCTGAAAAAAATTGTAGCACATAAACAGAACTCTTTATTGCCATCACACGAAAGTTTGAGAACCATCACAAAATAGAACGAGCGTTCTGTTATGTTCTGTTTTAAAATTTAGAACAGAACTTTTTACATTACTGATTTTGAATACCCAAATTTGATTTGTCAGGTTGACTGATTGGTCAGACAAACCGTCATTTTCGTATCACACGATCAGACATTATGAGTTTTTTTTTAATAACTTTCGAATAGACAAGTTTTTAATATTTACCGTAGTTCGTGTTTATATTATGTATTTTAAAATGTCTGTTAATTACACATTTGATATTTATAAATGGTTTTTTTACGAAGAAGACTTTAAATAGTACAGGAAACAGTCAATAGATAACCTTACCTGCATGTTTACTTCCGCGCTTCCTTAACTATTCAGATACAGTAGAAGCCCACCAGGATATGTTAACATTCCAATAATCATACGCGATTGATATGTTTGTGTAAAATTGAACATACATTCCTTACTCTTAAATGGGATGCTTTTGAATACTGATGAATGCGCCCTTAAAGCAATCCGTTGGATATTTTTGAATTATTATATTTCACTCATTTCATTTCCTAAAAGCGGTTAATAATACCAATTTTATTGGTAGATTTGGTAGAAATGGAGAAATCGCGAAATTTTTGAAAAAAATTAATCTAAAATTTTTCGCGAATTCTTGATGGCTTGGACTGGGAATAGGGGCTCTTCAAAGGGTTCTTAACTAGTGCGTATACCTTGGGAGAAAATGTGCCTAAAAAGTCAAATGCAAATTGTTATTTCAAATGGTGTTATTTCAAATGATTAGGTGGCGTAGTTAAAGATTTTTAGGAATAAAAAAATATAAGTAAAACAAAGGGAGAAATACATATAAATACTAAAATTACACGATAACGGAGATAAGTAAATACAATTGATCGTTTTCTGAATCGTGTATTATCATTATTTAATTACAGTTTACATATAAAACCATAAAATTGGAACTTTTTTCTTCAAATTTTTGATGTTTACTAAACTTCCTTTTGTTTTGTTTTTACGTCTTCATTTATGTTGTTTAAACACGGCCAATAGACAGTTTTTTTTTCTCCAACATTCACATTCTCAAATTCTTATATATTTCTAAACTTGTGAGGTTGTTAGCACCTTCTCATTTATCTAACTGGTCGTCGCCCAAATTCGAATTACTTTAATCTGAGCCGACATCATTTTCTAATATTTTTAATGAATTTTTGATAAGCCATGAAATGGCCCTTTAAATAAGAGCGAACACTTTTTTTCGGAGTATTAATTTACTTTTGGTTGTTTTTGTTTGGAAATATAATATTATTTTGAACACTTATTAGCACCGGTTTAATTGGTTGAACGCCAGATTTTGGTCGGTACCGGGTCCCACTTTTTTCGAGTTACACTTATTTCTCAACAAGGCGTTCGATTAAACGAATACCCTGTGTACCTGAATTAGTAATTTACATTAAGTGCTCAACTTACTTATTGCCAACAATTTTTAAAGACCTTCAAATTGTGCGATTTGCGTTTACAAAAAAAATGCACAATTTGGAAGTCGTCCACAATTTGAAGGCCGGGGCTTTTGTAATAAATTATTATACAAAGGGTTTTTAATTAGTGCGTAGGCGTAAATGTCGGGAAAATGTGCCTAAAAAGTCAAATGCAAATTGTTATTTCAAATGTGGCTACCCTATGTATTATTTTTGGAAAATACATACCTTTTCAGAAATAATTCCGGTAGGTTTCATTTAAAAATAGAAAATGCGTTTTTTAGCGAGAAGTTGGTGTATTAAAATCGTAACGTAATTTGTATAACGTGAATCCATCTGGACAGATAATGCCACACAAGTCAAAAGTGGTAAAGCAAATTTGATATGGAAAATGATTTTTTTCGGAATTTAGTTTTCCGTGGAAACGTAAATCAGCGAATAAAATACATAAAAAGCCAATTGTGAAGAAAATTGAGGTCAAATTGTCTTTTTGTCTTTTTTTTTCATTTTATTCATTTTTGACAATGGAAAATTGTTAATGAGGGTGATCCTAAATCATTCAATTCAAAAAATATGCCTTCAATGGGTTTCACTAGAGAAAAAATATATATTATTAGAGAGAGACGATAACAATGAAGTTATAGTATCAAATTTTATACATTTTGGTGTCGTGTATGCTCAAGCCAAAAAATAAATAGCGTCTAAAAATACTGTTATTTTACGACATCAGCGAGTTTTCATCCAATTAAACATCGGATTCCATAGGAACTATTTTTATAAATATATTTGGGAATATTAACATAAATGGTAGATAAATTTAGCAATATTCAGCGAAAATTATTGGCATTGACAAAATCATATTTTCTGATTTTTTAAGCAAAATTCGATAAAAAATCATGTTTTCTGATTTTTTAAGCAAAATTCGATAAAAAATCATGTTTTCTGATTATTTTTTAGCAAAATGCGATAAAAAACATGTTTTCTGATTATTTTTTAGCAAAATTCGATAAAAATAATGTTTTCTGATTTTTTTTTTGAAAAATTCGATATAAATCATGTTTTCTGATTTTTTTTTTTTTGCAAAATTCGATAAAACTCATGATGTTTTTTTGAAAATTGAAAAAATTGAAGATATTTTCGTATTTTTTTATTGGGCAAAACTACGAAAAATGTTTTTTACAATATTCGAAAACTTGTTTTTCGCAAAAATCCGAAAAATGTTTTTTACAATATTCGAAAACTTGTTTTTCGCAAAAAGCCGAAAATTGTTTTTCGTAAAATTCGTGGAAAATTCTTGTTTGTTCCAGAGGTTTCAGGAGCCGAGAAATTCCCATTTTCCCAACAAATGATGGATCAAATGATATTGTGACGTTGAAATCATTTACTATACTTTTTCATAATTAAAATCTCAAGATAAATTCATGAATAAAGTATTTTATAAATTGACATTACGTGACGTTGAATTGAATTTACGTCGACAAGTCTTTTTAAAATAAAAATCCTTGATCTACTTTTACACTCTACTGAGTTTGAAAACATGTATTTTTTATCACAAAGACGTCTGGCTAGACCATTGGTGAGTTAATCGGTCAAAGTTAACTTCATGCTGGGAAAAAATGTCGTAATCAATAATGCTCCATTAACTCCTCTAGTGTAATATAAATACATTTATTAAAATTGTTTTATTATCTATGAGACTTGTTTTATGAAATACGGGTTTTTCATCAAGACAAGTTGTTGAACTTTTTGAGAAAAAACAAAATATTTACTAATGGGATCGCACATTTTAGTTAACATTTTCCCGGCAGCCTATTAATATTTTATTATTTTCACTTAAAATCTTTAACCATAAATTCGAGTAAAGCACTACAGGTAGAAAATTTTGGATGATTTAGAAAGAAAAAGCCCAATTAATAATTGGTAGTTATCATTGTAAAAATATTTACGATTAATCATGCTTTTCATATATTTTTCCGAACTTGAGGTGTGTCAAGTGGCGCAATTAATCAGTATTGACTCTCTATTCTTAAAAACTGTATGTTAATTTTAATTATAGGGGGTTAGTTATAAGGTCAGCCATTTGTGCCGTTATAAGGTCAAGTCAGTTTTTTCAGGCACTAAGGTCAGTTTTTTTTTTGAGTAGCATGCTTTTTGGAAAAAAATCTTTAAAATCATGTCTTTTTACACTTTTTTTTCTATAAAATAGTGTCTTTTTAACATTTTTCTATAGTGAAGACCATAATTTTTTGGGGGAAATCAAATGTTAAAAGAAATTTCCGGGTTATTCCTAGCACTAAGGTCTTAGTATGGAAAAAAATCTCTGGTTGGTTATAAGGTCAAGTCAGTTTTTTGACCTTGACCTTATAACCAACCCCCCTGTAAGAGAAATTTGAAAAATCACGGTCTTGGACCAAAACTTTTGGTTTTTTTTTACTTTTTTATCCTTGTTTTATAATATTGCGGTTTGGCACGTTTTTGTTAACAATTTAGTGAACAGTTTTTTGTTATTCAAGTTAACCTCTTATTATACTCGTTTGTTCAAGGATTTGTCGTTCTACTATCGAACAAGAAATATTAATTCTGGTAAAAATAAATATTGTTTTTGTGGTACAAATTGTGGAGAACTATTTTTTTGCATTTACGTATTAACTCGTGCCTGCTCACCTGTACTTATTGACACAGCTAAGAGTATTTTTTGACATTTTGACTTCAACAAAACGATCGCGATTACACTTACTTATAGTAATTATTGCTGGAGGTATCCTTCATCATTTTAAGATTTTCATTTATTCAACAGTAAAATTTATCTTTTGATATTTAGCCATTACGACATGTTCAACTATTTTGCCACAGATTTTTTTTTAATGACGTTAATTCCGTAACATTTCGTCACGTAATATCTAAAGTACAGTTACAAGGGTCATGTTAAAATATCATTCAAATGTTCGAGGGGTAATATTTGAAAAACCATGAGCTTTTTTAGACTGGGTTCCGCATGAGTTAAATTATTGCCATTTATGGCTTTCCCTGATGAAGTGTTAAATTAAACGTAACGAATGTGAACGTTAATGTGTGGAGCGATTATAGAATTGGATTCGGTCCCGCAGGAGTTAAATTAATGTCGTTCACGCTTTCCTGAACGAAGTGTTAAATTAGAAAATGCTTTAATATAAAAAGGGATTGTAGAATTCAATATGCAAAAATAATGATCATTTGTATTTTTCTAATTTTCTATTTTTTCGGTTAAATGGGATATTGACAATATACAAAAATAAATAATATATTAAAATATAAATAATTTATTTAAACACTTTATAAAAACAAGGTCCGCAAAATTATGAAAATATAGCGGTTTTATTCTATGATAATTATATAAAGCAATGAGCCTATAAGACTGTGCCATTTTTTTAAGGTTTTGACGAATTTTTGCAAGACAAAATAGTGAAGCGAGGTTAGGAATTGAACTCATGACCGTCTCGTCTAGACTGAAAACTTGAACGGTTAGAGTCTAACCAGATAATTACACCAGAGTTCTTGTTATATCTGAGAATTCGTGGTTTCCCAAGGACAAGTCGGGTTTTCCCATAAAAATCATACCCCTTAAAAATCATGTCGTTTTTCATAAAAAACCTTGAAGCTTTATTTTTACTTCACCAAACATATTTATGATCATTGAAGGTCATTCAAACTATTTCTAAAATTTCGTTGTTACCGTTTTAGCTGGTTAAGTTTGGATAAATGCCTTTATGGGTTATTTTTTTGACCTCGACCTTATAACTACCGCTCTATGTATCATTTTATTGTTTACGCACCTTGAACTCGTAATAAATGTTAAATCAATGAGCCTTTTTTAGCGTTTCTCTATCGATAACTGGTAATTTGGGCCAGTTTTGGCCGAGGCATGAACTATACTGAAACTCGATTAGACTCCCTTTTGTTTTTTCGTGTTTTTTTTATTCGCGTAAGTATTTTTTATTAGTCGTCTTCTTTGTGTGTAGTGCGTAAAGTGATTAAATCACTCATTACGCCGAAACGTACACTTTTTCCCCTTTAAATTAACTTGTCTTTTCTTACGTTTTCCAATTAAATAAAAAAAAATCGACATTGGAATAGAGAAAGTGAAAGAGCGGGAGTTAGACATTTATTTACAGATTTTAATTTCTGGTTAAATAGTGGTTAACATAATTTCGAAATACACAATTTTATGCGCAATTTACCACAGGTAAACTGTATACTATGTAGATTTCTGGTACTAAATAACGGGATATAGAGAAGAAGATTATTTGGTTGAGAATATTTTGAAAATAAATCCTTGTATTTTATTATACACAGGGTGCGCAGTTAATCGGCCACTTTTTGGCCCATTTCGACGGCCGGTTAACTGCGCAGCTTGTGTATTAGATGTGCTGGAGAGATAAAAGAAAAAACACGCTTTTGAATTTTGGAAGCACTATCTACCTGTCCTAGATGTTTTTGTTTACCTAACCAGTTAAATTAATAATATAATTGACAAAAATGTTAATATAATTGCAAAGAGAGGTGATACGTTCAAAAAGTATGTGATAACTATGTGAGTACAGTATTTAGGTTATATCGACCATATAAATTTGATTTTTTTAACGACATGTTACCAGCAGTGCGTAGGTGTTTTCGCAAACAGCAAAATAACGGTGCATTTGACAGACTAAATTGGCATATAGGCTATATGATAGCTGTTATGGACCAACTTATGGTTACATATAACGTCCGCATAACGCAAGACCCTGCAGTGCGGTAGCTGTCAGTAATCATTTAGCCACTTATTTTGTACAGATCGCGTACGTGCGCTTTGGAAGATTTATGCGTGATGGCGTTAAAAGTCTCACGTTTAAAAATTTTCGCTATTTGTGTACCATGTCTAATAGACAACTACTGTACACAAAATTGAGCGTCATTTACCAACGTCACGGAGGAAATTTGTCATTGTTTTTTTTTGTATTTGTTAACAGGAAATATATTTTAACTTCTTGGGAAAATAAAAAAGCAAAATCCTTTTTGTTGAGAACTTTAACCTATATTTTTGAGATACAATTAAAATGAAAACTTGGATAGCGAAATTATTATTTCGTTTTAGTCATACCTAGAAAAACATACCACTGACTTTTTGCGTCCAGGTTTACGTAACAGCAAAAGTGTTAACTATGGGCCATAAATTACCATATTGACTATTTTTGCTTTTGAGAATGTTTTATTGGCAGACTAAATCGTATTTTGGGTACTCGTATATTAGACCAGCTTATTTTCCAGAGAAGAAATAACGGAAAATATTTGACAATATAAATCTGAGTTGATGAAAATCGTACCTAAAATATTTGACGATATATCCAAATAATTATATTAACTTATCGGCTACAAATTTCGTTTTTAATTGGGCAAAATTATGCCAAAATTTCACACAAAAAATTGAAAAAATCTATTCTCATATATAAACGGTATGTTATAGTTTAATATTCGGTATAATATTATATACCGTAATATAGTTTATGAGAAGATTTGCGTGGAGGAAAACATTTACCCAAAAATATTTAAAAATACCTAACCTCTGAATAGGTATATACGCACAGACCAGATAAGTTTCAATATGAATAAAGGGGTATATGAAGAAAGCTCTTTTGTTATTTTTTTTTGTCAAAAAATTACACCAAGTAACGTAATCTTGACGTCGGTCAAGCAGGACCACTTTTTTAATACATACTTGTTACGACAAAAATTTTAATACTGATTGTATTTCAGAAAAAAGGTGGTAAAAATTATGGTATACTTACGGCCATAATTTTTAGCACCTTTTTTTCTGAAATTATATCAGTGTTACAAATTTTGTCGTAAAAAATATGTGTTATAAAGGTGGTCCTGTTTGAACGACGCCAATATTACGTTATCTGATATACCAGTTCCGGCGCGCAGGCATTTTTTTTGTTAATACTATCACAAAGCACGGAATGATGCGGCGCAAAACAGGAATTTTAATCGTGGCAGCGACTGTAGTTTAGTGTTTGGCAGTAATGCGATAAAGCGATTGCTCAGTACTTGACGTATCACGAAAAGAGCTTTAACCTCTTCTGGATCGTAAAAATATGTGCGTGAAGGGAAATAATCAACAGTTTTGCCATTCACAGTCATATTGCGGCACACAAAGTCAAGCTTTTCGCGCTTTTGTTACAAATTATTATTTTTTTTAACTTTAAGACTAGTTGCTCAGTTTCAGCGGAATCGATTTCATTAATTTTTTTCTTGCTTGTTTCAAAAAAAAGGTGAGATAATCCTTTCTCTCATTTATCACACAGAATATTTAGAGGCATAGAGAGAAAATTGTGGCCTACTTGAGTAATGACTAGAACACACACAAAAAGTTAGACGGAAAATTTATGATCCGTTCAAGTTGGATCAATAACTGACAGGGTTACAAAATTTTGATGACATAATTCCATGTTAAATATTGATAAGAAGTCTGCAGGTTCTGAGATAGAAGACGAAAGAGAAAATTAGAGAAAAAGACAGAAAAACAGAGAAAAGAAGTGAGAAAAAAAACCGTTTTTTTTCATTAATGAGTTTATTCTAAGTTGTTAGAGATAATTTTATGGTATGTACATGTAGTTGATTATGGCTACAGGTGATTTCTGAGTTCGAAGTTAAGCTAANGCTTTTGTTACAAATTATTATTTTTTTTAACTTTAAGACTAGTTGCTCAGTTTCAGCGGAATCGATTTCATTAATTTTTTTCTTGCTTGTTTTAAAAAAAGGTGAGATAATCCTTTCTCTCATTTATCACACAGAATATTTAGAGGCATAGAGAGAAAATTGTGGCCTACTTGAGTAATGACTAGAACACACACAAAAAGTTAGACGGAAAATTTATGATCCGTTCAAGTTGGATCAATAACTGACAGGGTTACAAAATTTTGATGACATAATTCCATGTTAAATATTGATAAGAAGTCTGCAGGTTCTGAGATAGAAGACGAAAGAGAAAATTAGAGAAAAAGACAGAAAAACAGAGAAAAGAAGTGAGAAAAAAAAACCGTTTTTTTTCATTAATGAGTTTATTCTAAGTTGTTAGAGATAATTTTATGGTATGTAGTTGATTATGGCTACAGTTGATTTCTGAGTTCGAAATTAAGCTAATCGTAGTAACCAGCGTATGTTAAAATACAGATTTTTGTAATTTTGAAAAAAAAAAATTCGACATAGAATTCTCATCTATAGAAATGGGGAGTTTTACTAATAGCCGGTAATTTTACACTGGATAATTTTATTATTGAATATTGTGGGTGTGTCGGAAGTTTCATCCATATAATGTAGATGAAATTTCCGGAACAATTTGTGCATTCACTACGGAGCAATAGGTAGTAGGGGCCATTTTCGTATTCCATCACAAAGAGGCCTCCTTAGGGACAAACAAAAAAATTCAACCCGACCCAAACTGCTTTGGTGGCCTCAATGGCCCTATTATTTTCATAAATATGTGTAATGTAAATAAGCCCTGTCATTAGGAAACATGTATTATTATTTTTCTATATATGACACCCAGACAAATGTTGCATGTAAACAAAAAGTGGGAACAAACCAGCCAGGGAGGAGTTAATACACTTTTTTCTATTTAAGGGGGTTAATGTTGTTGAGTAAATTCTATAATGGGACAATTGTAATTTTCCTTATTTTGTAGAAAAANTGTTTCAAAAAAAAGGTGAGATAATCCTTTCTCTCATTTATCACACAGAATATTTAGAGGCATAGAGAGAAAATTGTGGCCTACTTGAGTAATGACTAGAACACACACAAAAAGTTAGACGGAAAATTTATGATCCGTTCAAGTTGGATCAATAACTGACAGGGTTACAAAATTTTGATGACATAATTCCATGTTAAATATTGATAAGAAGTCTGCAGGTTCTGAGATAGAAGACGAAAGAGAAAATTAGAGAAAAAGACAGAAAAACAGAGAAAAGAAGTGAGAAAAAAAAACGTTTTTTCATTAATGAGTTTATTCTAAGTTGTTAGAGATAATTTTATGGTATGTACATGTAGTTGATTAATAATCAATGATTATGGCTACAGGTGATTTCTGAGTTCGAAGTTAAGCTAATCGTAGTAATCAGCGTATGTTAAAATACAGATTTTTGTAATCTTGAAAAAACGATTCGACATAGAATTCTACTCTATAGAAATGGGGAGTTTAACTAATAGCCGGTAATTTTACACTGGATAATTTTATTATTGAATATTGTGGGTGTTCCGGAAGTTTCATCCATATAATGTAGATGAAATTTCCGGAGCAATTTGTACATTCACTACCGAGCAATAGTAGGGGCCATTTTCGAATTCCATCACAAAAAGGCCTCATTAGGGACAAAAAAAAAATTCAACCCGGGGTCAAACAGTGTTGGTGGTCTCAATGGCTCTATTTTTCTTCATATTCATTTTCATCCTCTGCGCAGTTATGTTGCATTTTGTCATTTTTTACATTTTTTTTACTAAGTACTTTTGCAAAGTTTCGTTTATGTTTTATATACACCTAGTATATGACACCTAGACAAATGTTGCCTGTAAAAAAAGTGGCCTGTCGGCCAGGGAGGAGTTAATACACGTTTTCCTATTTAATTATAGATATTATCTATAATTTCAACGCCAAACTGTCTCAACTCGTCCCAGAAAATAAGCCAAATTTTGTTTACATGCAGGTTTTTACTTTTGCCTATCTGTTTGATGGTATAACTGCACGAATCAAATTATTGCCACAAAATACACCAGGTGCGCATTTATGTTTTACACTGTTATCTTTCAATTTTTCCCGTTCGTCCCGTTATCTTTCACTTGTTTTTTGCAATTTGCTTTATATGTAAAGCACTGCGCCGTTATCTTTTAATTTTCTATTTTATTTCACTTTTTTCAATTTGCTTTGAAAAGTTAACGGCGCACCTTGTGTATTTTGTAATCATTTGATTCATAGTATATGACTCATATAATATAATATGAGTCACATAATATTACCAATACAAATTATCGATACTTAAAAGTTATACATACAGTAGTTATGTATAAGACTCAGTCGGTGTGGTCCTATAAGGGTTAATGAACATCAGTGCCGTCTTTGGCCCAAAATTTGTTTGGGGAAAGGGGCCCTAATGAAAATCTGTTATACAAAAATTTTACCGTAGCCATTTTTTTTCAAAGTGCATTAAGGTCAACTCAGTTTTTTTTTTGGGTCTGACTTTATAACCTTATTTTCCTTAGATATCAATAAGACCCACGGAACAGCATCTAGTGAATCAGATTTAACCGGATGGTTTCTGATAACGGAGTTTAAACGGAAATAGTGGTAGGATATACAGATAAATGTGTGACAACTTTGAGCTACTATTATCACATTGAGCGATATTTGACCACCTGTAAAAAGGCACACGTTGAGAAAAAAATAATAAATGTGCATTTGATAGGTGTGTGAATAATTGCACTCGGAAAAGGGGAATTAAGAACTTTCATCACACTGGCAATACTTAAAAAATAAATGAACCAAAATAACCACATCAAAATCAGTAGACTTTTCTCATTTTGCGCTTTTCCGAGTGTAATTATTCACGTCGATCATGCAGTAATCGTCAATGTCAATCAGACAAATTTTAAATAATGATAGATTTTTGAGAGAATGGGGCACAATTGTTGAATTTTTAAGAGAATCTCCAGAATTGATTCCTTTTACCGGATTACCGGATTATCCGGTCCAAGTCTTAATTATTCCGATGCATGCTTAATTTTATGGCTTGAGGTAAATTTTTAATGTTTAACCATTCAACGCTGGCTCAGTATTTCTAGGATATACTAGTAGATTAGCAAATAAATTATAAGATATAATATCATTTTAGATTAACTCCTACGGCCTCGTCAGCACTAAATTGGCGTGTTTTTATAGTTGTTTACCTCTTTTTGGGACATGTCATAAAAATGACAATTAGTTAACCCCTAGCCACCAGCGCGCTAGATCGCAGTTTGATCGGTCAACTTCAAAAAAAAGTAATTCATTAAACCCTTAAAAACCAAATCGTTCGTTTTATAGGACCTCTTAACCAACGAGTGGACTCGAATTCGTTTCTCGTTCAAAACCAGTTAAATATGAATGTGCAGGCTAGAAGTACCAGACCGCTCATAGATTATTCGGTATGGAGTCCATACTATGGAGCATACCGTACGGTGTGGTCAATTTCGTGGTTAAAGTTACATTATTTACTAATGAACCCATTTTCATCCCTTAATAACATTTATCATTCTCACATTTTTTTTTTGTAAAATCAAAATGCGGGACGATTTTTTGGCCCAATGAAAAACATAACTTATTTCTTCTATGTTTACCAGAAGATTAATTCTACTATACCCTAATGCGACATTAAACACCATATTATTCGGTAATATTGACCCATTTCGACTCATTTTGCTGATGATAATTAGGGGATACCAAAGTTCAAATTTAGATCCTTGAATAATCTCTACTATCCTGTCTGCTTTAATGTGCATCCGCAAAAGAAAGTTGTAAGGTTCATGGCACATTTCATTATCGTTCAGTCTGAATAAGGTCGAAAAAGTTCTGTAAAGTGCGCAGCTAGATTAACACTACATAGTAAAAAATCAGGGGAAAATTATAGTTTCGGTTAACCTATTTGAGATAAGTTATATTATGGCATTGCAGCAATAGAATCAACGTTGTTTGAAAATGACATAATTAATTTATTGCATAGTATCATTATAGGCTATATCCAAACTGTATCGGTTAAGAATAAAATTACAATAACTACAAAAATTGTAGTTTTTGGGTTCTCTTATATTACCTTTACTAGCCTCGACTGAAATTTGTTTTAAAATAAATGGCCTGATCAAAGGCGGCCACCCTAGCTATATCATTACATTACGCTATACATTACGTATCGATTAAGGGTTATTGGTCAGTAAAGTGGGATTTTCACCCGATTTCCAAATTCAATCATCTTTTGAGACTATGTTCTCTTAATGCTCATGTTTTCTGTTAAGTCAAAAATTAAATTGCTTAAGGACGTTGATGACCCTATTTTAAAACTTAAACTTTCAGAAAAACACAGAATTAAAATTATTGCGTCCTCAGTCATCAACGTCCTTAAACAGGGAAAAAAGAGATTTTGCAGATTTTTTGGGAAACAATCATGTTCTTTCAATAAAATTCGTTCGATTACAAGGTCATATAGGTTTTTCAACAACGAAGGCGTGTAATTATGATTGTGTCTACAGTTTAAGAACCTCGATGAAGTTTACCATTTAAAAATGTCTAAGGCACAAATCTGTTTAACCTTCGTGGAAATTATATAAAGATGGAAAATAGTTTTACAATGATCTCATTGTTGAAGTGATTACCTCAAGTTGTATTAAACTCCGGTTGTTGCTATTGACCCGTTAATTTTTTTTTTTGAAAATTGGGGATTATAGCAGGGTGCGTAGAGAAGTACTTGGATTTTTTATCTGTTGACAAAAACGTATTTTATGAAATTTTATGGAATAAGGATTGCGTAACCACCAGGTATTGTGATTTTAGACTGATATTATTATCACAAAAAATCACATCCCTAGAAAAACAAGATATCGTTAACAAATGAATAACGCCGACGTATCTATAAAGATACTGTATATAACAGTTAAATATTTTTATGGTAATTTTTCGATATTTTTACGAGACCAATTTCGTGAAAACCATAGTCTGGTTGAGCGACATTTCCAACTTGACCCAATTTATTTCCAACAATTTATTTTTGTTCAAAACTCGCTTACAAAAACTAATGTTTGACTGATTTTAGAATTGTAATCGTTATTGGAAGTACTTGAGATTTGGAATCCAAGATGGATCATGAAAGTCTACTCTTGGGTCGAGACACCCCACATAATCGAATATCAGATTCAAATTGTACAAAATGCACAAATTCCAAAAAAATTAATATTTATGGCCGAACGCGAAGAAGGCAAAGCTACCTCAGGTAAGAAAATTTTCAAATCTTTGGCCCGAAGGAAAACGAGTGGATACTAACCAAAAAATGACCTCTTATTTTTGTTCGAACATTTGCTATGAAATTGGGTTAACCACGTCTATCGGTGATTTTGGATATTGTATCGCGGATTTGCACGAATTTGATCCCTAGGAGTTAGGGTCGTTAATATTTAGAGTATCAAGTTGTCACTGTTAACGGTTCAAACTGGGCTTTTGAAATAAATTTGAAATCCCAACATCAGCAAAGTATGAGGAAAAATTTCATTCTGAAAAAGTTATTCTGGTATACTATAATTTAAAGTTTAACTCTACGGGTTCAAAGTGTCAAAAATTGGAAATTGAATTTGGAAAACAAAATTAAAATTTATAGAAATGTAGGCCGGGGTAACTTGTGAGCTCTCTTTTTTCCCAGTATTGATTTTAGCGCTAACTGTGGTCACCTTATATCCTTAATGTGCATTTTTTGCCTTTCATTAACCATTTAGCTTTGCAGGTGAAATAGAACAAATTACTATCTTGATTAATATTATAACGAATTTATTACCTAATTTGTTAACGCTTTGGCTAACCCGTCATCGGCAATTGGCACCTTCTCAAAATTTGCTAAGGTTCCATTGTATGTACTTAATATTTTTACTAGTAGATTTTTTTTATTTATTATAAATTCATCATTCGAACTGTTTTTGACAGTTGTTATTCCGGAATAGGGGCTGTTTTAACTTGGCGCAAGCTCAAAAAGGAAATTAAATTTTTATGTAACATCCTTAATTTTGTTTTCTGCGATTTTTGGCCTTTGGTTTTTGTTTGGCTTGGGTTGTTTTGAAATGAAGTTGAGATTTTGTTTTGCCACATTCCACGGTCATAAGTAAGAAAAATATTTGGCATGTCTAAACTTCCAAGTTTATTGTTGTCATTTGTTTTATTTTCATTAAATGGTTATCAAGTTTTACTTTCATGTGAGAGCTCATAACTTAAGGGTTAAATTTACACTGAGTTCACGTTTAACTTGACGTTTTATGGATGTTCAATTAAATATTGTTAAATGTACAGGATAACTGTACAGGTGGTTTAACTCCCAAGAGTCCTAAGTCCTAAGTACGTTGTGATACGAATGATACGTTATTTTTTTTCAAGTTTTTTTAAATATAATTTATTTTTTTGTTGTTGTTCATAAAATTGACAATCAAAATATGTGAGGTGCACCAAGGGGGCGCAACAGGGTGAAATTTGAGAGCGGTCAAAGCTTATCTGGCCAATAAAAAACAATTATTTCTTTTTTGTGCGAAAAATATTCAAAGCATAACTTCGAAATAATATAATTACAGTAAAAATTAATAAATATTAATACAAAAGGTCAATAATTATAAAAAAAATGAACATAACTCAAGTCCGGAAAATTTTCGTGATGCTCGGCATTCTAGGAACATCTTATATTCTTGACAGATTTGGCAACATTTGGCACCGCTAAATAGTCCAAAAACTAATTAGTCATTTGAAATATTCATCGATATTTTAAAAATAATGTAATTCGGTTCACAAATATAGAAAGGACGAGCATTTGTATTTGGAGTGCATATATGCACTCGAGCCGCGGTCCCCCAATCGTACTTGAGCCGCGGTCCCGGGTTAAGCGAAAAAATATCAGTTCGATTTTACGCTTTATTTTGTTCCATAAAATTTGACTAGACCCGTGTTTCAGCGATTTTCGATTAAGCTCGGTTTACTATCATTTTCGGTCCATTTAGGGGTTTAGTCCAAATTTTGACTAATAAACCTAACGGTAGACATTTTTCGTGACAATAATCTAGTGATAAAAGCAGGTTTTTGTAGGTTAGTTTTGTCAAATTCGGATGCCAGATTATTCCCAGTTATGTTTTGGCAGTGACCCGTCGCTAACAACTTTCGTTTTAATCGCGGCAACCGCATGGTTTATCTTGGTCAAAACAATAAATACATTATTCTTCAAATTAAAAAACAAACAAACAGAGTTGGATCAAAAGGTATTTGAACACTCGATTGGTAGCTAATCCATAATTATATAATTGTTTTAGGATTTCAGGTTCCTCTGATACTTAACCTGTGAACACCGAAAAGACCAATCCGTTTTTATGTGTCCTATTGAGACCAAAGGTTAGCCCTAGGGCAGCGCGGTCGTTCGGATAAAATTCGAATAAAATTTTATAAAATTTGTCAAAACGTCTGACTTATATTGTTTTTTTCCGAGAAAAACTTTTTTCCAGACAAATCTTTTTCAGAATAAAACCTTTTTGGAGAAATTCTCCAATAAACTTTTTCGTGGAAACACACATTGGTTGCATCACCAAATTTTGACTGATTAAGGAGAGGTTTAGCATTTGTTTGCACTTTTATTCCCGAAGTTTTTTTTCGAGCCTATGGGTTAAACAACTATACGAAGCATATGGGAGATATATTTGTTACATGCTTCTGACAGTGACTTTGTCCGGCCAATTCTTTCTATATCGATTTGACTTTCCGTCAATGATTGGCACGGTTGAGTACGTTTCCATTTGAATTGAGTGTAATAGTTCTTCGGTTAACCCCGCAGGTCAAATCTGTTATTTTTTTTTATTTCATTTTTGCTGTCGATTAGGGTGGATCGGGTCATTTTCGGGTCATCGATTTAGTCAACAAAAAAAAACGCCACACAAAGTTTAACAACGTGATGGATAAAATTGAATGTTTCTAAAATACGTTATAACGAGTTTAAAGGGGTCCCTAAGTTTTTGGCTTATGTGAAAACCGACATTTATAAATTTAAACCAGACTTCGGATTTTCTTCAGAAAATCTTCTTTTTTTCCGTTGAAAAGCTGACAAAAATCTTGAGCCCATTTGTTATCCAAAAATAAAGTTGCTGGGGTCGAAATGTAAATAAAAGGAAAAAATATCGTTGCACCCCGGCAACTTTCTTTTTCGATACCAGTTTTTGTGACCGGTTCTTCTGACTGGTTCGACTGACCCTACTGGTAATTTTTTTTTGTTTAGGTATCGGATTGGTGCGATAGCAATTGCATTTTCCATCTCGTGTATATTATCAGTCTATTCTATCAAATATGCCAAAAATGAGCTTGATTTTGCTGCTTTACCTGGTGGGAGATATCGACGGGCCGTTGACGAGTCCACCGACAATATAACCAACTCAGACGAATTAGTTGAAGAAAAACAGTGTATTAATGCCACATATGAAGAATTCCCACCCGATGGCTTAACCCATGAACAGCGAAAGGGCGGCGCCATTATTATTCATATACTTATTGTAAGTAGCCAGTTTGGATATATGATGCATCACACGTGCATAGCTAAGTGAGCGCTGGCAAACCTTAACTCGCCCAATGTTATTTATACATATTTTGGACACACTTATCATTTCATCTTAACCCGCCGTGGCGGCAAATACCCCCATCATGGGCCGATTGAGAATCTCGCATGAAAAAAAGTATGAAGACGGAGTCCAATTTAGTTTTGCATATTTATAATACAAATGTACTGAACGAACAGTATCCAAAATTATTTTTAGGGTATACAGAGGAATATAAGATTTTACACGAGCCGACATTTTTTTGGGATTAATAAAATTTTAACCAAGACCGGTTACTTCAAAGCTTCACTTTTGCCGCCAGCAATCGGTGGGACGCGTCCAATAATTTCAATTGGTATCCATACCTTAAATTATGGATTTCAATAAGATATTGGAATTATGAGACACGGCCTCGCCAACCCGGTCGCATCCAAAAAGAGCCTTTCACATGACAAATGTTGTCAGTTTAAACAGTTCTATATAAACTGCAATACCGCAGGTTAACAAAAGAATTTTTTGAGATGTTAACTTTCATATCATGGAAGTTAACATTTCATATCATAGAAGTTAACATCTCAAAATATATTTTTTTTTGTTAGACAGAAAGTGTAAAGATTTGAAAGCGCCCTTACATAACTCGTTGTGCAAAATACGTTAATAACTAAAACTTTATAATAAAAATTAATTAATGTTTTTCAGAGCATCTACATGTTTCTTGGTTTGGCTATTATTTGTGACGATTACTTTGTCGCATCACTTGAACAGATAGTAGAGGTACTTTGCCAAACATGATCCATTTTTAATCATCCAACTCATCGACTATTTTTTTAGAAGCTGAAACTTTCAGATGATGTTGCCGGTGCAACGTTTATGGCCGCCGGCAGTAGCGCACCGGAATTGTTTACATCGCTCATAGGTACCAACAACTTTTACCAAAAATTCTAACAATTATTGATTCTATTAGTTGGTCTCACACAAATGGGTACGGGGGTGGTGGTTAGAATGTCTGACATTTTGATCGCTATGAGGTCAAGTCACTTTTTTCTATAAAATCAGTTTTTTTGAACTTTTTTTGTGACAATCGATTTTTTTCAAACGGTTATACGGTTAAGTCATTTTATAAAAAAAAAGTGCAGGGTCAAGGCAGTTTTTTGCGTTTGACCTTAAAACCTCCCCCGGGCCCCGGGGCCCCCTGTAAGTATTTTACAACCAAATAATTACATTAATATGCTCCGTTATCTTGCAGTGTTTCCAAGGAGTGGGGTACATAAATGGTCGCGAAACAAACCCGTTTATGAGTATTTTCGCGACCAAATGCGTTTTGGGTGTGGTTTCGCGACCACTGTTTTAAGGTGGAAAAATGGTCTCGAAACTTTGTTAAAAAATTCATAAGATAACTGTGCAGGGCTGTAACGCATGTTTTGTACTAAATTTATTTTACGTTTAGGTGTGTTTATCGCGAAAAGTGATGTAGGAACCGGTACTATTGTCGGTAGTGCGGTCTTCAATATTCTTGTGATAATCGGACTGTGTGCCCTGTTCTGTAATGCGGCCATTCAGCTGAGTTGGTGGCCCCTTGTACGTGATTCTTCCTATTATATGGTGGCCATAGCGACCCTTATCATTGTTATGTACGATGAAATTGTTCATTGGTACGAAGCCATGATCATGATTATTCTTTATATTGGATATATTATAGTTATGAAGTGAGTGTCTCTTACATTATACAGTATTAAATCTCAATTCAAAAAGTGATTTTTTTTTCAATTTATGAAATTTATTTAGATTCAATCAGCAACTCCAAGGTCTTGCTATTAAACTTAAGGCCTGTGGGAAATCAAAACAACCTGTAAAAGCGGAGGATACGAACGGAACCGAAGTCGGAATGCTCCCAAAAGGTCTTACAAAATATATTTTATTAAACTTTGAAATCCTGAGACCTTATGATAATTTAGAAAACCATGTATTTTTGGAATCTTACAAGTGCAAATCAAAACAAATAGCCACAATCATATTAACTCTGGTTTAAAATTTATGATATTTAGTTTTCCGGTTTGTTTTGAAATGACTATAAATATTTGACAGATAAATGAAATATATTATGAACTTTTTTTCTTAGACCTTATAATACCATCCTCTATAGAAAAATTTTTGTTTTGTTTTGTGGCATATTAGATTTTTCCCCTCTTGTCCGGAAAATATGAAGCTCGAAAAAAAATAATTTTGTGGTACCGGTGAGATACCCGTTGAATTTGATGCGTTAAAAAATAGCAAAATCTCCAGAATCATAAGTTATTGAAAATTGAATCATAACCCAATCTTTGACATTTATAGTGGAACTTTGTAAATATTTTTTTACAGAAACGACGGTGTATCAGGCACCAAATGGGCAGACGGTTGCCACAGTCGACGAAATTGCCGGAATCCGCTTTGCCTCAAACCAGCCGAATAATGAAATGGCAAACATTGGAATGCGAATGATGATTTCGAATAATTTTGCCCCAAAAACGCGATTGCGAATGGCATCGCGATTGCTCATCATGGAGGTAAACTTTTTATGTCCCGTTGTCACCGTCACTCTAATAATTGCTTTAACCACCATCATAACTGGTGGAAATGGGAGAAAGTGAAATTTGACTATCAGATACCATATGTTGATCAAACCAAACCATAATTAAATTTGGTATTTTATGGAAGATAATATTCGATTTTTTATTCACAAACAGCATCTTCTGGAGTTTACTAGAGACCCGGTTTTCAAATTGTGCACTACTGCCAAAATGTGCACTTTTCACGAAATATGTTTTTTATAAAATTCATTTTGAGAACATACCGTGTGTCTGCAGATATCGTGGTTCTGACATTTTTCGTATCATTTTATAAGCCTTTTGAGCGTCAGTTAAATCAGACACATACGGTTCATTTTCTAACCTTGGCCGTCAATTTGGTATCTTCCCCCACTGAAGTTAACAACCCGGCACGCTGCGTTACCCGCACGTATTGCACCACATGAAATTGCACGCTCATCCCTTCAATATCTACATTGCATGTTTCATGCAACTGTAATGAAATACATTTCACTTTCTCCCGTTCAAAAACAATAATTCACATAAATACTAGTTCTTTAGTGCCACTTTTCGTTATTGTTGAGGAAAGCTTTTACAATGTCAAGGTGCCTGGTTCGATTCCAGCATTTTTCAACATTTTTTTTTAAATCAAAATATTAACAAAAGTTGCACTAGAATTTCACGACGGCGCTAACGAGTTACGATAACGTCGTACTTCACTCATACATTTGCTAAACTATTTGCCACCTAGGATTCAGGGACTACGGGCGGGAAAACGGTATTTACCATTTGCGTTATGCTTTTACGAAAGCAGAACAGCTATCATTGAGATATACAGGCTGAAAAAATCAATTTGATTTTTTACCGTGATTCACGAGGATTCTGTCATCAAGGGCTATTTCTAAGGGAAATGCCATTTTAATTATTCAGAAGTTTAGAAAAACCAATCAATTTGTAGTATTTTATTTATTTACCTTTTGGCTGTCATATGATACAACATGTGATTACGATCATATGACGCAAGCCACCTTTTTCCTGCTAATTACATTGAAGTAGTCAAGAGATGTGGGAATTTTTGATTCTAGAATCGCAGGAGGTGTCTCTTCAGTTTTCAGATTTTCACCTTTTTATGCTAAATACTATTAAATTTATGAATATGTTACTTCCAATGCTTTTGTTTTGTTATTTAACAAATACTCCAGTCTTGGCCCATTGAACCCTAATTTTTTATTCGAAAAATAACACCTAGAACCAATCAAATGGCGTATCAGTAATAGGCTGATGCTATATATTTTTCCCAAAAAAATGATTTCTAATCCGCGCTATTTTGATGAGTCTTGACTGTACTTGTTATTTACTACTTAATTTCATTGACAATGAATCATTGGGAAGGGCATACAGTTACATACCGTATACTATAAAAATCCTCGGTTTTACCGACAGATTAAGGTCCTTTTTCACCTGTAGCTTCATGTAGGGCGTTTAAAAAAGGCGTGTTATGTTTTTCTAGATAATTTCCGTCCAAAAATGAACAGACTCAAACGGTAGGTAATTTAATTTATAAATCTGAAACTTATCGATATCTCCTGTTGTTAGATTTTAAAGATTGATCAAAACAAAACGTTTTTTGTCAATCTCGAATGAATTCTGTAATAGAAATGCGATTCTTTCTCATATACAACATGCCAAACGGGTCTTAGTTTGGTCTCCATATAATCAGTATAGATTTTGGCGTAGATTAATGCGATTAGGGTATATACAAATCTTTTGGACCGAATTTTTTAATTGATGCGATTTTTTTCTATGTCTGAAAATATGTTTCAATAAATGCAGACACACCGCCGGGATAAAAAATGGACTACGAAATACATGTATTAAGTTGCCGACGGGATAAGCTATTTAATAATGAGAAAATGTGATATTATAGCAAATTTGTACTGTAATGATTAATTTTTAACAGCTTTTTTCATAAACTACCCTTATATTTTTTTTCGTTCTTCACGAAAGTCAACTTAAAGGTGTATAAAAATAAATTTTGCTAAAGAATTTGAATTTATAAAAAAATAATATAGCCGTTTTAGTAATAAGCAATTTTTCATTTTCGAATTGGCCCCTACTAAACTCCGCGCCGTGGGGCTGCTTTGTCATGGCAATGATTAAATAGTCCCCCTCAGCCCCGCTTTTCAACCTTTTTTTGCATAAAAAATCCTTTGTCTTTAAATTATCGATTTTTTTTTCAATATTTTCCCGGCAAATTTCTATAAATCAGACCAAAATATTTATGTTATTTGGTTGAAATTGTTTGATTGTTTTTGTTTAGTATGTGTTTTTATCTTGCTGGACACAGTTAGACATTAGTTGCTAAGTAGACTTAGGGTAACATTTTTTGTACCATTTCGTTGCTGCTAAAGTTCAAGAAACACTTGAATATTAGCTGAACATTAGCAAATATTAAATTGTTAAACTTAACCATCATGGATGTTAAGACCAGCTTGGACATTCACCAAAGCGAAATGGGACAGGTGACGTACGTTTTTGTCTAAATATATTTATTTATTACCCATCCTACAGTTTATATTACATTTACGTAGATGCGTAAAATATGCCCAGGAGAGCGTTTTTTTTTATTTTTTAGAAATTTTTCGTGTGTTTTTTCAAAAGGGCAAATTTTATGTTGTATTTAAAACTTTGTGACTAAAACCATTTAAAACATACGCTATTATCAGCAGTGTACTTACGTTAGGCTTTTTAGTCTTGAATGACGCACTATTTGTAATTAATTGCTATACACTGGACTTATTAGACACAGCTCCAGCGACGTGGTGGCGCCAAAACATGAATGAGATAACCAAATGTCATATATGTACCGTATGTTGTAGCACAGGCTGTCGGGAGTTGAGCAAATTTCATATGATTTGTAGCGCTGTTTTTCCATCACCGTGATAGTCTGAGCTCCAACACACGGTATACATGTATATATGACATTTTGTTAGCTCATTCATGTATTGGCGCCACCACGTCGCTGGAGCTGTGTCTAATAAGTCCAGTGAGGCTAACTCAGTGCCGCCACGAGTGGGAATGTTGAGTTGACGGGTCTTGCCCGTTCATAGTGTAGTGGAATTGAACTGTCGGTTTTAAGTCTAATAAATGCCTAGCCTTGACGCACTGTAGATTGTCACTTTTAATTGATTTTATTCGCAGAGAAATTTTTGTTTCCTCATCACATCATTTTGGCGATTCATTGAATCAAAAAAGAGTTCCAAAATTTGTTCCATTTGGTATCAGTAGAAAGCATGCGCATTTAAAAATTTTTGAATTTTAATATCCTCGGAATCTTGACTATTAACTTCAAATGTGTAAGAACAACGAAAAATGTGTCATTTGTAAACAATATATATTCGCACGCAAAATCGGTGAGATTGGTGATAAATTGAAAATGAGTACAAAATTATTGAATAGTTTGCAGCTCTCTTTTTTACATATATTATTAGTCCAAACCTGTAAAAATTATTCGTTGTTGGCCTTAAAGGCGTGTAAAAATCCTTTTTTCAAAATCCCTTCTATTTTTGAAAATATTGCGATATATTTTCCGTGTGCCGAACCGTAGGCTATGGTTGACAGCCTTTCAGGAATTTTGATATTATTTTGAATGCAGTTTTTTTCATCACCGCGTCACTCATAGTTCCAGCACACGTTTATTTCAATACTATGAAATACAGGGGGTCTCACATTAAGAGACGGTTTGCTATTTTTGACCAAAGTCCAATTTTTTCCCTTAATTTGAATTTGTTTACCCTTTTTTTCGAAAAAGTGTCCCTTAATTTGAATTTTTTTACCAAAAAGTGCCCCGTAATTCGAATTATGTCCCTTAATTTGGTGTCCCTTAATATGAGACCCCGTGTAGTCTTTTTATAGGCTAACGTTTGTCAAAATACCTGACAATCAGAGCAAGTTGGGCTATAAATTCAGTTTTTGGACAAATAATAATTGGCTTTTCACGCATGTGTGTTGAAAGTAGACTCATTTTCAATTTAACACTTCAATTAACCGGCCAAAAGCATGCGATAAAGTTTCGAGACCCAAAAATTGGTCTTTGGTTATTCATGATTACTTATTTTATGGTGTTTTAAAATCACCCATGGGTGCCAAGAAAGGGTTCGCTATATTTTTGACACATTTACTTTTTTAAACGTGTTTCCCTAACTTGATTACTTTAGCGTAAAAATCTTTTGGCCGCTCGGGAAAATACAACGGTTCATGGCGAAACGGAACGAATGTTGCTGAGAGAAGAAACCGGAAAAATGAGGTAATTTTCTACTTGTTTTTTTATGCAATGAAATCTTAAATTTACGGTAGATTAGGTAGAGTATTTTTTTTAATTTCAATAAATCACGGCACTCAGTTTAGTTCCAAAAACGTTAAATTCGGAGTAATCTCAATTTGAAGACATTTTTCGAAATATATATAAACTTTACCGCCAGAGGGGGGGCGTTTAGTTTTATTTTGAAATTTTTCAATCTCAAATTGACCGTTTTACTAAACCATTGTAGAAGTATATTCTCCGTGCAAATTTAGTTTTCTGCGAGATTCGCCATTTTCCAAATTTAACCACTGCCACACATTTTCGACAATTTTCGAGATGAAATTGATCTTTCGGAGCCAGGCAAAAAAATTAATTGTCCCTTTGGACAATTTCGACTTATTTATGTTTTATTAGCATTCAACATGAGTACCAAGTTGTTCCCAATGGGACAAATGCAGCACTGTCTAGTAACTCGTGTGGTGCCAGTTTAAGGTATACCTGCAAGTGCATCTTCTCTCGTTTCCTCTCTTTCTCAACTCTTTGACCTTACAACACATTCACAGTCACCCCACTTATATACACAGAAACACAACCACAAACACACAGTCATGTACCAGTAAAACGCCCCGTTTTTTTGATCTTCATTATTATTTAGATACTGAATTGGCGAATAAAGACCAAAAATATTATATTTTATTTCCATGATTTTTAAACAGAAACTATCAATACTTCCTAAACGGTACATTTTGATCGTTTTTATGAAAACAAATTATGGGAACGAAATGTAAGATTCCTGATTTTATTCGCACGTTTGAGCCAATAGCCTTAGTACTGTATACCCAGGAAATAGCCCCTGGGAGTTAATTCAAACATTATTTTGTCGCCAATGATAATGTTGTTAGCGAAAAATCATACGATATCCAGTTTCAAGCCACCACTGCAACTTAAACTTTTTTGGCCAAAATGGGGTCATTCTAATAAAAAAATGACCTCTTTTGTGACGATGCTCATTTATCGGACGCTATTTTCGAAAACCGAAAACGTCCGATAAATGGTTAAGGACTGGAACTCTAAAAAACACGGTCAATAAAGATCACCAAACCAAAATCAGAGACCCATTAGTTTGTTTTAAAAATACCAGAAAATCGCATTTAGTGTGATAACGATTTGGGCTTCGAGTTAATTTTTACAGCTAGGTCAAAAATGTTTGACTAGACCCACTAGAGTAAAAAAACCTGATTCAATTTTCCCATCAGTTCATTTTCTGTCGTGTCTAAATCGGCCAAATGTTTAATTTTTGCGGTAATATTTCCAGGCTTAACTCTCAAAGGGTGTTTGAAGAGAGTTAATAAGCTAACTCATGAGATACAGAGTATCTCTTGACATATTTGAGCTGTCAACTACTTGTAGAAGTTGCCCATGAAAACCACTACGAGTAGAATACTATACTAACAAGGCATATATCTGAGTAAGCCGTTCATTCAAAATGCAGTTATTTCAAGTTATAAATGATTCATTGGGAGAAGAATACATGAATTGAATACGTTCGACCCATTTTTAATCACTTTCTGAAACAACTCTAATGTCTACGGTATTTAGTCAAATTCAGAGGCACATTTAACGAATTTCATGACAAAACAGCGTTTTAAAGCGGGCCAAATCGTCCAGCGAGGTGTTTGCCTGTTGTATATGCTATTATATGTGCAATTTTAGTCACGCTTTGCGGGCCTGTTTTATCATCGAATTAGTTATGTGCGCTCAGTTAGCTAACAATATCCGAAACCAGCAAAATCTTTACTTCATGAAACCAACTAGGACCTAAATAAGTTAGGACTGTATAAAATTAGAGAATTACTAAAGTTTCTTTTAAACTTTTTGAGATTGAAAGAAAAAAGTCTCTAAAAAATTCTTTCAAAATTCTTTAATTTTATAATAAAGTAACATAGCCTATGTAACATAGGTCATTCTTATGACACGAAAAAAATCAGAGAACTCTTTAGGCTTATTCGATGAGATTTTTTTTAAGTAGGATCTTTGTTTCAAAATAGTGAAGAGTTATCGGAAATTTTTAAGGGGAAAATACACACCCACCACTGACGACATTTTTTACTGGGGACTGATTTGTGAAGTTTTTCTTTTGTTTGAAAACTGAGATTCGGAAGAATAGTTGAAACTAGGCGAGTTCGTCGATCAACTAACCGTTTTTTACTAATATTCTTGTTTATTGTGTGAAAAAAGAACGTTTTTACTTTTTCAATGTCAAAAAGATTGTTCTTGTTTTGAATCAAACAAGAGATATGCATGTTGAAACTGTTCTGCGGGAGTTAAATTGGGTGAGAGTCTAAAATGGCAACTTTCGAAGGGTGTTTTTTCTTCGATTTTCTTTTTTCTTCGACTTCGCCTAATTCAACCCGACATGCGAATTGCAAAAAAAGATGAAACTCAACTACAGTCCCGACTTTCCAATTGTGCACCATCCAATTGAGCACGGGTGCCCAATTGTGCACGTTTTTCGGAAACCCAAATTGCACAATTGGAAGGTCTACACTGTATTAGGCTTACAAATGAAAAGCAGTGAGTCTATTTGTTACAACTTATTAAGGACGTAAAACATAGTAAATATATATATATAAATATTCAGGTGTCCTTTATTGAGCAATTTTTCAAGAAAATGTGCACGTTAAAACGTGCCTGATTGTACATAAACTTAACAATGCTGCGTGACTCGTGCGCTCTACTAGGAATTATTTTATTAGGCATTATTGCTCCTCATAGGTTGTTTGCCCAGCTTATGTTTAACCCCCATCGTGCTGGCGTCTATTAAAACAACGGATTCTTGGCTGCATTTGTTCTAAAAAATGTACTCTTCTAGGTCAGTTGCGCCCCCGGGCGGCGAGAAAAGGGACGGAAGGTAATGTGTTGACTTTTTAAATGCACTACTCGGTTTTGTGTGATAAAACTAGCATTTTAATAACAATCGTGATAATTCGCGACAACAACCACATCATTTTAAAGTCTTTAAAACATGCCAAAACATATATTCAATGTTTGCAAATACTGGCTTATTTGTAAACGGACTATAATTAAATCACGTACGAAAATGAGGGTTATTTTCCGATTCCGGATAATACTAAACCGTATGGCAACAGAATAATTTTCGGGGAGCGTAAAAATTAGCATCCACTAGGTGGCCGCCGCTTTCTGAAATAATATGGTAGTCACCTAAATGATCGGGACACTCGAAATAATCAGTTGCCACGCTGTACCATTTTCATGAAACTTTAATTTTGATTATTATTTTTGTTTTAAGATACAAATTTAATAATAATAAAACGGTAAATCACGTCGGGTTCTGTACCAAAGGTTTCCTCAATTTGAAATAACGTGGGTTTTACGACGTAAGTTTACAATCAGTCTTGGTGTAGATGTTCCTTATTAAGGCCATAGACTGTAATTTCCCGGCAGTGCCTACCTCAATCAATTTTGTTGAATAACAAAGTTTTTAAAATATTAAAAACTAATTTTTTGTATTATTTGTTTATACAGATCAAATTAAAGTTCTGCGAGTTAAGTATTTTATTAAACGCACACGGTATTACGATTTTTTTTTCTAATTTATTGACAATAAAAATTATCGCCAAATAATTTTCAAAATTTTCCAATTTCGTGACCACACCGCAGCGGTAATTTTATCGAACAAGCCAAGCCATAAAATCTTTCGATTGGTCTTTCTGTCGCACAAACTGTTTTTTCACCCGGTGCGCCGTTATTTTTAAAAACTAAATTGAAAAAAATGACAGATAATGCTCTGACGCGCTACCTGCCGAATCAAAGTTGATCCATGATGTTCTTATTTGTTAGTGCCTCAGACAGTACTATATTATATTGTCAATATAAGTTAAAAAACAGAATTTACTCTAAGTTAGCATAAATGTGCATCATAAAAAACGCAGACGTATTGTTAACTTTCTATCATGTAAAAGAAAGCGCTAATCAATAGAAATGAAAGAGAGATGTTAACTTCACGGTTTGTTAAGCTTAAGCTTAGATCGTGGGCCAACGCCATGGACTGCAAGTGGCACCCGTTGAATTCGAAAAAATACCCAGTGGGAGAAATGTAACAACCAGATTTGTACCCCATAAATTTCTCCTTTTAAATCCATACAATAATAATTGTAAGATTGTCATGGTAGTTTTTCACTTGGTTTACAATATGATACACTTAACCAGTTATTTTAAGAACTGTTTTCCTGATTAGATGATTGAATTATGTTAAGATAATTGGGTAGGGCATTTGGTAAGATGATTGAAAATCGCGATACGTTTTGATCTAAAAACTGTTTAGATAACCAAATTTTGTTAAAATAACTGGTTAGGGGTGTATTTTATTATAAAATAAAACAATTAATTTATATAAATTGTACTTATTTCTTCTTATCGAATCCAACCGGTGCCGTTAAATATTTACTTACAAATGACTAACACTTCACCACTTTATATACTGTATGCCGTGTCATAACCTTCAGTTTGCGACATCTTGTGGTCAATGACCGGAGTGAAAAAAGGCAACATTTACATGACTTTGGTTTTTTTCTTGAAAAACCCCTGTGCACAACAACACATTCACGCTCATTAACACAGGAGGAACTGAGCAAAGAAAAAATTAAAAAAATTATTTGATCATTTTCCTCCTACTAGTGATCAAAAGAAATGTTTTATGTTGCTCGATTTTGTAACCGATTTAAATTTTATGTTTTTAGTGAGGACGGCGATGAAGAAGAAGAATCCTATGTTAACCCCTTCAAACCACCAAAAGGTATATTTACTTAGTTAACTCTTAAGGGTCCAAAGTGGCATATTATCCGTTAGGGGGACAAACGTGCAAATTTGCACAAAACGGCCTTATGGCTATGTTAAGCGTTATATATACTAGAGAGAAAAAATCAGTTCCGTGTTATGTTTTATATTTTTTTCTCATTTTCGATTTAAGGCGTTTTGTGCACATATGGTCATTTGTCTCTCTGGGAGTTAAGGCCACTTCTTTGCGTGGAATTTCACGAAAGTCTTTTTGCATTTTTTATAAACACGGATATCGAAAAATAATTTAGAAACAAAAGGTAAACAGACACAAAACAGGTTAAATTCTCCTTTTGCATATGTTCTAGTTTGCAAATTAGTGCAAATACAGCTACTGCCGGTTTTTTACCGGTATCTGTTTCTCCTGACACATTCACTATAAGACTGTGACTGGAAATCGAAAATGCATGGGTGATCGAAACCTTTATGGGTCGATCCCACTTTTGGTCCCAAGCTAGCTTATGTTAACTCCTGCGCTCCCCACAGTGCCATATGACACTGTTTTAGTGTATTTGGCTAATAGCTCAAAATCGGTAAAGACTTACCCTAATTGGGTTTTTGTATTCGATTGATATGCCTATTACGGTTAAATTTTGTCCAAATGCTTACCGGTTTTAGTACTTTTATACCTGTTGTTATACGCACAATTGACCATATCTAATAGTTATTTTGGTTTTATTGACGTATTGGAATATTCAGACACGGTCTGATCATTTAGTTTCAAGCAGCAGGTCCATATGGCACTGTTGGGAGCGAAATAGGAGATTACCTATTAGGTCACTCCAGGGCTGGTTATAAACACCTTATCTTTACAAAAACAAATCTTTTTTTTGGACGGTTTAGTGCTAATAGACCGTATTCAGGGAAAATTGAGGTTCAAAATCCGTAATTTATGTCAAGCCCTGGACACCGGTTCATTATATAAATATAGAGTTTGTGAGAAAGTGCATGTTGAAGAAATGATCTTATAAATGTAATTACAGTGAAGTACTACTCCACACATCATTAAATATTTAAGAACCTTGCCTCAAATTGTACTTTCTTCTGACTGGTCATATGTATTTTTTAATCATTTTCACAACCTAGATATATTATGCCATTTGAATTTTCAATGTTCGCTACCTCTTGCATATGGAAAATCCCGTATTTAGTTATAGACCAATAATTCAATTAGGAAGAAGTAGTCTTGGAAAGTACGACCATTATTAATTTATTTTTGGGACGTGGTGTCTAAGCCACCAAGGTGGATTCGTAACATCATGATTTTGAAACACAAATACGTCAAGAAAATGGTATGTTATACGATGTTTAAGTCCCGCTTTGTCGGGCTGTTTTTCACTAAATTAATCCAACCCAAATATGACCTTTTGACCTTTGCTGTGATTGAGATTAACTTTCAAAGAGACCTACTTTATTCCTAATTGAATTGATTATTGCAAGACCGCATATATTATCGTTGTACGAACTGACGTCTTAATTTTTAGTTTATAAACAGTTTTTCAATTTAGAGTCCTTTTCCGATTTTATGAAGTGGTTCATCAGTTGGCCGCTGCTTTTTCTGTTCTTTTTCACGATTCCCAACTGTAGCAGTGATCGTTTTGCCAAATGGTTTCTGCTCACATTTCTTATGTCGATCGTCTGGATCACCATTTTTTCGTACGTGATGGTCTGGATGATTTGTCTGACGGGGTTTACACTGGGTATTCCCGATACGGTCATGGGCATCACGTTTCTGGCGGCTGGCACTTCAGTTCCAGATACGATTGCGTCCGTTTTGGTCGCGCGTAATGGTTATGGCGATATGGCCGTCTCGAACTCCATTGGCTCAAATGTTTTTGACATTTTTCTCGGCCTTGGGCTGCCTTGGTTGTTGAAAACGACAATCAGGCCAATGGGTGCCGGACCAACGGTAACTATTATTTTTTCGTTATTGTTGATGAAACGCTTGTTTTCAAATTTTGGATTTATTTTAGAGTTTTTTACCAAATTAAGAGGGGATACTTAGAATATACGGTATATTATGTACCTAACTTCTGTCGTATAAGAAACTTTTTTCGTACTTTGAAATTAATCGACCAGAAATCGACCAAGGGTGTCAGAGAGTATTTTTGATAAAAATTGTGGTAGTTTTGCGATAGAAAGTACAGGCAATATCAGCCATTTTCAAATAAAAAAAAATCAGTATATCAACAAGGCCTTGCAAGATATATCAGTGATGACATTATGAACTAAGTGTGACTTACAAACGAGAATATTAACGATAATGATTCAGGTCGAGATCAACTCAAGAGGATTGTTGTTATCTGTTGGATTATTGCTGCTTTCACTCATTATTGTCGTAAGTAAAAAACAGATTAGCTTGAACAGATAAATAAAATCGCATTTTTTTTTCTGGAAGGAGCTTCGTTAGATTAAAACATACCGAATATAGATATAATGGTACTCTTCCTTGATTTTAATTATCATATCATTTCATAAAAAAATAAATTTGCACAATAAGCAAAGTTCAAGAAAACTACGCGGTGATATAAACAAAAGGAATAACACCACCTAACCAGTTATCTTAACAACTGGTTTGTCTTAAGTGTTAAGATAATTGAATATTGTCAAGATAAATGTGTAGGGCATTTAGATATATTATTGGAAATCGCGATAGGTTTCGCTCCAAAAAGTGTTAAGATAACTCAGTATTGTTAAGATAACTGGTTAGGGTATATAATATACCGTATATTATATAAATATTTTTAGGTTGTATCGATACACTTAAATAAATGGCGTTTGACGCGTAAACTTGGTTGGATTATCATGTCGACGTATGCCGTCTTTTTAGTATTTTCAATTCTGATAGAAACGAATACCTTCATGGATATCAACCCTCCAATGTGTCAATACCACTGATGGTTAGATTATAATTTAAGCCAATGGTCTCCGCATCACCACCAAGCGCCTTTCGAGCGACACCTTAGAGCCGCTTATTAAGGTGGTATTTTTAGAAAACTCAAAAAAAATATTTGAATCCTTAAAAATTGAAATACCAAACAAAAAAATGAATGTCCACGAAAACAGATCGGTTTTTGTTTCAAAATCACTTTTTTTTGGGTATTCTAAAAAACCCACCGCAGCATTTTGACTCGTCAAATTACAAAAAAAGACGGGAGAAAACGGATAAAAAAAAAACTTAATACCGCATTTGCCTATACTTAATACGTCGAATATATACTCATTTTGGCGTTAGAATGTTTTACACTGCTTGTATACTATAAAAAAGACGTAAAAATTATTTAATTGGTAATATTAATATATAAAATTATCATATATGATATATCTCCATCGCCGATTGAGTGATGTTTGAAGAGCCCGAGTAAGATCATGCTCTACTACAGTCCCTGATCCCATACGGGACGATAGAAACAAAGGCTCAAAATTGAAAACTAACCACTGAAAAAACCGAAAAAATGCAAATCAAATATGACTAGTTTTATAAATTGCACCGGCTCATTTCGGAGACCGACAAACCATGAAAAAGGAGAACTGCCTTAAGAATTGAGATACTGTTTGCGCAAAATGTGCCTATCCTTATTTTAAATACCGTGTAAGCCCTCTACAACTGTCGCATATAAGATAAAAATTCAATATATGCGGCTGGCTCACATTTTAAAAAGAAACTTGAAAACTCAAAATGCAAAATAAAAACCCATTTTCAAGTAAAAATCATGATCTTTTTAGATTCCTTCAAACAAAAGTTAATACGCGACAGATATCGAATATAAAATTTCAAAAATATGACAATTTTATACATTTTTTTACATGGTAAGTGAAAATATTGTTGCAAAACAAAAAATACTTCTTGAGATAAATTAATCCTATTTTCAGCTGTTGGTTAGTCGAAACATATATATCTCTCGGGTAAGACCGATACTTAACTCTTGGGCACCTAAAAACGAAAGAGATTTCTAAAAGTCAAAATAATTGTTAGAGATATATATATTATGCAATCTTAAAACATTTTCTTTTTATAAACTTTATATTGATTTGAGGTCATTTCGTTCGTCTGAGCAATTTACTTCTAGACCGTGAAATACCGGTTCGAAAGGGCGTACCGGCACCATGTACGATAATCGGTTTTTTCATTTGCATTTTACTTATTTTTTTTTTACAAAACATCAAAACCGCGCATTATGAACCATACCACGACGGGTTAAATGGTACCAAATGGTTTCATAAGTAGTTTAAGTGTACCGTTAACTTAACCGGTAATCCAACCGTTACTGTTAAAGGACCGTTTACTTAACAAAGTATTCGAGTATGGCCAGCTCATCTGACAGCTAAATTATGGTGATCAAAATTTTTGTAAAAAGACTAACTCTCATTTTCCCATTTTTTAAATTTTAATTACGCCCCCTAATGGTCACGCCATTTTTTGCTTCTTGCGACATGTATTATTTTTTTAACGATTTCTCCGTTTATGTGCCCACTGCCGTTATGGCCTTCCATATTTAATTCTGTAAATATGTTTTGGCTTCTTGCCGCCAATCATCAACAAAGTAGACATATTAAATTTTTGACAAAAAAAATCTGGTGCGGCTCAACAGCTGTTATTTTTTGTTATTTTTCCGGATATCGAACATCGCAGCACGAACAAAATGGCTTCGAACGTTGTGGTCTCATACTATTTTCTAGATTTTCTTTGGAACCGATGTCGAAATTTAACCGATACCATATGACATGTATTTTTGCAAAAAAAAATTGATTCAATATAAGAGGCATAAAACATGAATCTGCATCAATTAATCGTGGTTATGTTTTCACTCGTTTTTTTTTAAATGGCGGCCTTCTTCTGATTGGTTACGCTAATTATCACTTCATTCTCCTTTTTTTATTGGCCAATGTTGAAAACGATTGAAAACAACACAGAACGATCGGTACACATTCATGGTTTATGGCTCTTAGTCTATATTACCTGTGTGAAAAACAGTTAATTTCAGAATTTTTGCTTCGATTGAATGTGATTGGTTAAAATGGATTGTTTTTGTGTACTTCTGTTTTCTTTAAACCAAATCATAAAATATATTTTCACGTGAAATTTACTGCCCGATAAATGCAAATTGGGAAAATAATTATATTTAAGCTTACAATAAGGTACTTTCAATCTGAAATAATTGTGATACGAAATGGCATTATAAGGGCACGCGCGAAATTATCGGTAGCGAATATTGTTGCGATATCGGACTGTATTTGTATTATAAATTTAAGTCTATAAGTTATGGACTGTAACATTAATTAAACTTATTATGTAATTTCGACGTGCAGTTTTTTTTAATTCAAAGTACTTATTCTGCTATTTTATTAAATTATTGTTAAGCATAACAATTAACCTTCCTTCTAAATCACAGATTTTATTATTTTGAATTTCTGTCTTCCTTCGATGTTTTCCAAATTGTGTATACAGCTGCATACAATCCTTACTCCTTTTTCGGACGATTGCTCCTTTTTCGCCCAAAATGGGGCCATTCTAATAGAAAAAAATGAGGTTTTTTTTGTGACGATGCCCCTTTTTCGGACGCAATTTTCGAGAACCGAAAACTTCCGAAAAACGAGTAAGGACTGTATTTGGTTTTTAGTTCGAACTACGCAATAAAAACTGTTTAGTTCAGGAATTCCTAGGAAATCAAAATCAAATTTAAAATTTACACTTAAATTGGCAAATGCAATTGGACCCAAGATTCAATACAGTTATAGTGCGACACCACACGTACGACCAAGTAATACTTCTCATTAAATGTTAAAAATAATAAGTTATTAAATAATTGGGATTTAAAAGAAATCTGATTATATCCTTCACATGTTTGATTGCCTTCTTTTCGAATTTGTTATTAATAAAAAGGTGACATTTTCACAAAACATAAATTTTGCGTTTGTTTGCAGGAAAACTACAGGGGCCTGGTTATTAGGTCACAAGGTGTAACCATAATTTATAAACTCAAATCAGTTTTTTTTTCAGATAGATCATGTCTTTTTCACTTTTTTTTTGGATGAGTATCTCACCACATTTTTTGAATAAAATCTTATTTTTTCGCGGCCGAAAAAGTGGTTGAGTAAGTTAAATATGAATTGCAGATGAGTCATTCCAACGTTAGGGATAGGGTAACCCTAGTTAGGGACATGTAAAATAAAATCAAAACTCGAAGCTCAACTTAGTCGCCAAGGCGTTTGGTGCAAATTTGCACCATTACCCCCTACGGATTATCTGCCACTTGGGACCCTTGAGAGTTAATGTCCCTAGCATATTTAGCTCGTGAAAAAAAAAATCCATTTTAATCATCTTTGTCATTACTGTATTTTATTTTTATTTAACGAGATGATAGAGCAGATGGTCTATTTATTAATAATAGTGAAAGGCCCACCTAGTGTTGTTGGCATGTGCAAAACGTGTAAAGAAATAATTGACGTTTTGGTTGACTGTCGATCAAAAATTGGAAACTGTGTTGAGTAACAGGTGATATGTACCCCAAATAAATGCCAAAATGAACTAGGGAATGTGTGCCTGTTAGTGCATAGTTAAATTATCTAACTATTTTTTAAGGAAGACATATTTGTTCACTAATGCCTAATTTTAAATTACGATAAACCTAAACTAAAGTAGCGGCATACGGTATGGGCCATACCGTATGGCGCATACCTACGGTAGAGGGACGCTTTTTGTGAAAAAATGTCCCTAAAAGTTTTAGGCTAAAACAGTCGAAAAATGGACACTTTATGACAATTAAACCCAATACGGACGCTATTTTTCAGAATCAAAAACGTCCGTATTGGAAGTAAGGAATGTGTTATTATAAATTATTAGGTCAAGTGCGTAATATTAACTGGCTGGAAACTTGGACTACGTATAACTGCGTATAGCTAAGCAGTGAAGATAACTGATTATGGCGTGTACACATAATTGTGAAACAGGGAGTTAGAGTGAAATTATTGGACATGGGCTCGCAATGTGACCTAACCATTCTCCCCATATGAGAATCAACTTCCGAGCCTATAGGCTATGGCCCATTCTGTTTTAAAAATCGGGTCCGCATCCAATTTGGGGTAATTTGTCATAAAGTGTCCATTTTCCGACTTTTTTGGGGACATGTTTTACAAATATCGTCCGTATTGCAAGAAATCGTCCGTATTCAGACTGTTTATTAGGACTGTTTATAATTACGTATGCGTTAGATTGTGGCCCTATGTGAGATAAGCTATGTCTTCGCTTTTCACTTTTTGGAAACAATGGGCGTTAAACGATGTCAACGCGAATTCCTATGCAGAACTTACAACCATCATCTGTTCAATGACGCAAGTATGTTAATTTGATAATTTATTGGTAATTAATGGTATATGTCAGCCAGTTTAGATAATTTAGGTGGTCCAGTCTTTTTATAGTCGTAGTGTGTACTATGGACCGCCAAAAAACTTTTCTAGAGGTTCAGAATCTGGTATAAGTTATACCGTATAAGTTATACGGTATAACTAGGGTGGCACATC